>JAZKJV010002118.1:0-327423 GCA_037367405.1 Ottelia alismoides | reverse complement strand
TGATGGCTTTCCTCAATGGATACCTCAAGGAGGATATCTATATGGAGTAATCCCATGTCTTCATAACTGAGAAAACCAAAGTATGCAAGTTGAAGAAATCTATCTATGTGCTCAAGCAAGCTTCTCGTATCTAGAACATCAGATTTGACGAAACCATAAAGAGATATGATTTTGTTTAGAATCTCGATGCACTATGTGTGTACAAGAAGCTTAGTGGAAGTGCCATTGTGTTCAACGCGCTTTATGTATATGGTATCCTTATAATTAACAATGATATAGGGATGATGACCAGTGTTAAAATTTGGTTGTCCCATACCTTCGAGATGAAAGATCTTGGAGAAGCATCTTATATCTTGGGTCTGAAACTTCAGAAATAAAGAAATGATGATTTTGGGATTGTCACAACATGGGTACATTAAGAAAATATTGGAACGTTTCCATATGGAGTACTTCAAGAAGGACTCCTTCCCTTAAGAAATGGTATCCAACTATCTAAAGGGATGGCTCCTCAAAGTGTTGAGGATAAGAAAGCCATGGATGGATGCCCCTACACATCAGTTGTGGCAATCCTAATGTATGCCATGATATGCACAAGGCCATATATTCTACCATGCAGTGGGAGTGTTAAGTCGTTATTGATCGTATAATGGAGAGCAACACTAGAATGCAGTGAAGAATATCTTTAAGTATCTAAGATGGGTACAAGATTACATCTTGGTCTATTGAGATGGTGATCTCCAAGTCTTAGGATACAAAAATTCAGACTTCCAGTCTGATATTGATGACCAAAGGTCTACATAAAGGTTTATATTCATGCTGAACGATGATGTTGTGATCTAGAGAAGCAAGAAGTAGGATACTACAACCGATTCAAGAACATAAGATGAATATATTGTCGTATCGGATGCTGCAAAGGAGGCGGAGTGGTTGTGCAAGTTCATCATGGAACTTGGCGTAGTTTCCTCTGATACTCTCATTCCGTTACTCTGTGATAGCACATGATCCATAGCTCAGGCGAAGGAACCAAGATGACATTAAAAGAGCAAGCACATGGAAAGGAAATACCACGTCATTTGGGTGATACAAAAGTGTGGTGACATCATCATCATCAAGATGGCTTCTACCGACAATGTTGTTGATCCCCTTTACCAATCTTTTGACACAAAAGATTTTTGATCAGCATGTAATGAGCATTTTTTAAAGATTGTACTTGAATGGTTCTGAGGTCTAGTGGGAGATTGTTAGCTATGTGAGTCCGAGACAAACCATTTTGTCAATAATATTATGTAATATTTGATATATCAATAAAAGTTATTTATTTATTTCACTCCATGTATGAGATTAAATGAATGAATGCACCATAAGGTCCCTTATTACAATTAGGGTTATGTACCATGGTCATCTTAATGATCATACAACGTTGATTCAATGGTTGAATCATAGAGGCTGGTTCTTGGATGAATATTGAAAGAGTTAGATTGAGGACTCATCAAGCATCGTCAAATGATTGTTAAGAGAAGATCTCCAGCCTAAGAAGGAGATGGCAATCGTTCTCGAAAGGCTGATATCTGACCGACCTCTTGATGCAGTCCTCTGCATATGATAGAGATTCGTTAGTATTAGATAAGTTAGGTCAAACAGTTGACTTACAAGATCGAGATAACCAAGACATATGTCATATACTGTCGTGATATAGACATGCATCCTTTGTCTAGAGACAGATGTTTTGCTATATGTCTGACTATGTGCATTTTGAAAGATCGATAGGTTGATGATATAATCAAGGTTTATACACGGGCGAGTTGGTGTGCATACGAGGGCATATGAGTAATACGATATTTCAAAGGAATCACACATGTTCATTACTAAACCGGAAGACATGAGCTCACTCATAAGGAATTGGGACCAATCAAATTCCATGCATGGTCATCTTATTTTGGAAGCATGACAAGAATTTGCAGGTATGATATATGCTTTTGGAAAGAATATGATCTATACCAACTCCCAATGACCAAATGGGAATCTTAATGAAAACTCCTAAAGAAGTCGTTCTAAAATTGATCTAAATCTTTGAGTTTATTCTAGGTCTTCTAGTATGTAGGATGTATAGGTATTGGAAATACTCGAGGGTGATGTGATCATAAACGGTTGTATAACCATGACGCTTCCATTCTGAGGGAGTGACGAAACATGTTTGGATTTTAGTGACTCATCTCAATAGAGAAGTAATCTAATCTTAGTCCAAATATTGGACATTGATCTGAATGTGATTCAGATGCAATGAGAAGATTAGATCTACGGTTTTGATTTAATCATGCATCCAAGAGAGGTTCCCAAGATCTGGATTTGAGATATAATCTCAATATCCAAGTCACTCTACGTGGAATGTACAACTGATATGTCCTTATCTCCAAGTATCCGCAGAGAAAGAGTATTATTCTTGAAAGAGTTCAAGAATAATTCTATTATTGAATAGTATATCTGAGAATTGAGAAATTGATACTTAAATGCGATTTGATTTTCATGAATAATGTGAATGTGATTCATATTATTTAGATGCATGAGAATGATGATCCAAGATAATTAAATGTAGTTTAATTATCATTGATATGAATAATGTGGATAGTACAATTCGTATTAATCATATACATTATAAATGTAAATTAAAATATATTATAGAGAGATATTTATAAATAGTATTTATAAATTAAATATTTTTGTGAATTGAATTCACATTGAACAATTACTTGAAAATACAATTTATATTTTATTTTGGGTGTGTGACTATGATTCACAATTTCCAATGTTATGATTGAAATTATCAAAAAAATAATTTAGAATTATTTTTGTGAAATAATTTACAATAAAAGTTGTTGCAAATATTTAAGGATTATATAAGATTGTAATCTCATATAATTGGAATAAGGAGAGCACTAAGGGTGGACGACCACCCTTAAATTAGGACTCAAGGTTCCCCCCACCCCCCAATTGGCAGGATCTTTGCTTCCTTCTTAATCCTTATATGTGAACTGATTTGATTGAGTTGATTTATATCAATGATTGTTCGATATATTTAATTTAATTAGTTATTGTTGTAATTTTTTACAACAAAATCATGGTCATTGAAAGAAAATACAAATCGATCTCAACCATTGATTTTGTGTTGTACATGGATTTTGATCTATGGACTCCTAAATATTATAAAAGAAGAGGCAATCCTAGCTCTTCTTTTACACAACATAATTCACAATCTCTCTCTCTCTCTCTCTCTCATTCTCATCATAGTCCCCCCTCTCTCAAGAGTGGTCGTCCACTTCTTACCCTAGATAAAATCATTGTCGTCATTACACCGTCATGATGCTACTTCGATTGCTCGTGTATCTTCGTCTTCCTCGATGCTCCTTACACGTGAAGAAGATCTCAAATTTTGTGTGATGAAATCGGGAGATTTGGTGCTTGGATATACATCTTGGATTACGAGAAGGATGTGTCTCATCAACGCGCTCGCAAGAGTCTCCTTCATCGTGTCATACTTGAGACAGACGATCTCTTACTTTAGAGACATTGATCGCAACCATGCTTCAAGAGATATTCTTATATCTTATTTGTGGTCCATATGAAATGATTCTGTAAGTGTCTTCAAATCATGTGGTTTCATCACTTTAAAATTTTTAAATTCTGTTGTCCCGAGCAACTAATGTGACTAGTCGCTTCCGATAGATGCAGTCTTCACGCTTCCATGATGTGTTAAGTTCTAAACCCTAGCATTTACATTCATAAAGTGGATGGCCACCTTGAATTAGGACTCAAGGTGGTCGTCCATTCCTATTATGGAATGGAGGTTATCTCCTTCAAATTATGTTGATATCTCATATCTCATCATATATTCCACATATGCAACATTGTAAAATTATTCAACAAAATAATTCCAAATTATGTTGTGATAATTTTGATCACACCATTGAGAATTATAAATCATATTCAACCATGCAATATAAAATGTAAATTGCATTTACAATTGATTGTATAATATGAATCCAATCCACATTAATATTTAATTTGTAATTCTTAGTTATAATTAAATCTCTTATTCGTAATAATTAAATCACATTTAATCATTAATTTCCCAATCTCAGATACCTTATCAATAATAGAATCTTGAACTCTTACAGGATGAGTGTGCATTCTTCGTGGATACTGGGAGATAAGGACAGGGAGATTGTATATTCCATGTATAGTGACTTGTATATTGAGATCATATCTTAGATCAAGATCTCAAGGGCCTCTCAAAGATGTTTAATTAAATTAAACTGAAATCCAAACATATTTCATCACTCACATAGAATGGAAGTATCATAGTTATACAATCGTTTACGATCACATCACCCTCGAGTATTCCTAATACATGTACAACCTGCATATTAGAAGACCTAAAATAAACCCAAAGTTTAGATCATATTTAAATTGTCTTCTTCAGGGTCTTATCATTAAGTTTCTCATTCGATCATTGAGAGTTGGTATTGAGCATATGCTTTCCAAAAGCATATATCATACCTACAAATTCTTCTCGTGCTTCCAAAGAAGGAGGATCGTGCATGAAATTTGATCGACCCAATACCTCATGAGTGAGATCATGTCTTCTAGTTCAGTTTTGAACTTGTATGATCCCTTTGAGAGATCATATGACTCATATGTCCTTGTATGCACACCATCTTGCCAGTGTATAAAACTTTATTAGGTCATCAACCTAAGGATTTTCCTATTGTACATACTTAGACATATGATAATCATTTGCCTCCGGTCAGAGGATGTGTGCCTATATTGCGACAACATACAACATAGGTCTTATCTCGATCTCGTTAAGTCAACTCATTGACCTAATTTATCTGACACCTCCGAATCTCTATTCTTATGCAGATGACATGCATCAAGAGGTCGGTCGAATATCAGCCTTTAGAGAAAGATTACCATCTCCTTCTCAAGATGGAGATCCTTTCTAAACAACCATATGACGATGCTTGATGAATCCTTAGTCTAACTCTTTAGGTATCATACAAGCACTAACCTTTATGATTCAACCATTGAATCAACAGTTGTATGACTATTAAGATATCCATGGTAAATAAACCTAATTGTAATAAGAGACCTTATAAGTATATTCATTTGTTTAATGTCAGACAAGGAGTGAAAATGAATTAATAACCTTTATTGATATATCAAATATTACAATAACATTTATTATAGAAATGGTTTGCCTCAGTCTCAAATGGCTAACAGTCTCACAATCCCTTGAGATCCCAGCCACTGCATCATAAGGTCATGGTAAAAAGTCATGATCACCCTACCCAATCCTCAAAATTCTTTGACCATATAGCCTCTGCAATCTCGAAGCTCCAAATTTTGTTTTTTTTTGTTTAGTAAAATAATAGGTTTCAAGAATCTAGTATTTTCACCTTCCTCCTTTAGATAGTTGAGTTTCTGCTTCCACAATTTAATCTCATCAACCCTACAAGTCTACGTTTGTTGTGAAACTGTTGATAAAAGAGAATTACACATACCTTATAAATTTTAATAGTTTGGTATGCCTATTACACACACAAACACACATGTTTTATTAGGAAATTAGGGGGACCAAGATCTCTCTCAGCTACTAGCTCCATCCTTGTCATCACTCCAAGAGGTGGCTTAGGCCATATTTAGGAGCAGCTGCTACCCATGCTACTATTCTTGTTACATGCTTATGATGCAATCTTTTGTTATACTTGAAATAGTGACATTTAAAAAAGAATAGACATAGTGTCAAGTAGTTGTAGCATTAAAAACTACATATATAAAAAAACTAACTAAATGTAGCATACAATGGAATAAAACAATAATAGATATCATGTAAAGTAAATAACAATAGGTTTCATTATAGTAAAATAAAATTCTGAACATTAATTACAAAAAAATACGGAGAGTTTTAGGTGAGTATTGTTTGATTGGGCTTACAAATTTATTCATTGTTATTTGGCTAAACAAAAAAATACCTGAAGATTAGACTAGAAGCATCATGGTGCCTCTTTATAAGAGAAAATGAGGCATTCAAAATTGTTCAAATTATAAAGGTATCAAGAAGATGAGTCACACTAAGAAAATTTGGGAATGTGTGATCAAAATAAGGTTGAGGTAATTTTCAAAGTAAAATAAAATCAATTCGAATTCATGCCAGATCGCTCAATTATTGAAGTCTCCACTTGTTGAGGAGAAAAATGGAGATCTATTGAGTTAACAGGAAGAACCTCCATATGATTAAAGGCTTATGATTCTGTCCGACGGGAGATATTATGGAGAGTTTTGGAGAAGAGATAATTATATGTCCTATACATTAACCTCATAAAGGATATGTATGATAATGATTCATCTTGTAAGGATACAATTGGGAAGACTGATTATTTTGACATCAACATTGGTCTGCATTAAGGTTCAACTTTGAGTTCATTCATTTTTATTTTGATTATAGATGAGTTGACAAGTCACAATCATGATGAGATACCTTGGTGTGTGTTATTAGATAATTTATACTGTTTTATTTGATGAAACTATAGATGAAGTACATGAGAATCTTGAAGTCTGGAGACATGCATTGGAGACTAAAGGATTGCATATAAGTAGGGATAAGGATGACTATATGGAGTGTACTTTTGATGAAATCAATGGTGAAGAAGTCGAGGTGAAGATTAGTGAAGATAACATTCAGAAGAGAAATTCTTTTAGATACTTAGGATTTATTTTGCAACATGATGGGGATATTGATGGAGATGTTACTAATAGAATAAATGCAGGTTGGCTAAAGTGGAGAGGATCCTCTACTATTCTCTATGATAAGAAAATTCCTTTGAAAATAAAAAAAAAATTTACAAAGCAACCATAAGACCTGTTATGCTCTATGGATCTAAATGTTGCTTGTGAACCATAGACATGTGCACAGAATGACAGTAACAGAAATGAAAATGCTAAGGTAGATGTGTAGAGTCACACACATAAAGATCGTATTTGGAATGATACAATCAGAAACAAAGTTGGTGTAACTCTAATTGAGGTTAAGATGCGGGAAAACCTCTTACGGTGGTTTGGACATTTTCAAAAGTGGTCAGTTGATGCATCAGTTAGGAGATGTTAGTTTTGGGATGTTGAGCCGGCTAAGAGAGGGCGACGAAGGTCCAAGAAGTTTGGAATGCGACTACACGAAGGGATCTTAGTTTGTTAGATCTAAGATCGAGATTGACCCAAGATAGATCTGAATGGAGGCAAAGAATCCATGTAGCCGACCCTACTTAATGTAAGAAAAGGCTTTTGTTATTGTCATTGTTGAAAGACACAAAAAAGTTATTGTCATCCTAACATCACAATAAATCATGAACATAGGTTTTGCTACTGGTAGTGGAAGTAAATGCACACAAATGAATTATCAAGCAAACACATAAACACACGAATTTACAAGCTTCACCCATAATTAGGATATGTCCTTGGGTGATGGAAATCGATTTCATTGTTTTTAAAGAAGAAAAAACATCGGATATCGAGAATTCTAACCCTATGGAGTTTATATACAAATCCATGTACAAACGGATCCTAGATACATACATATCCAAATACTCATATAAAAAGTTTATCCTAGTAGAGTATGGCGCGACGAAAGAGGGATGCACATGATAGTTTTTCTATAGGGTTCAACAAAACGAATTTGTAGGATTCAAGACATATCTATAGATTTCATTACATGTATAAAGAAAATTACATCAGTGATGCCTACTTCTCCATACATAACATAGTTAAACAACCATTTCTTTAGGAGTGGATGGTGAAAGCAATCTTCATTCAAAGTTGGTCAGTTGACTGGACTGATCCGTATATGCAATTTGTGAAGTGTCTTAATTGTTGGTGCCACTTATGTCTATTGAAGGTAGGAGAGAAAGATGGTATGTTTTCACGTATGTTGCCAATCTTTTCATATATTCCAAAGTCCAGAAACATATATCCCCAGCCTGAACAACATTTGAACGGTGCTTGTATTGTAGGCGTAAAATCATCTCACAATATGGGTTCAAATCCATATGTAAACAAGAAAATTAAATTAGTAACAAGTATTTTTTTTTCAATTTGATATAATGGTGGGAAAACTTGAATTAAGGTGGTACATCACCACAATCATAGTATAACAATCCATAAAAACCGTTAGATCTTGATCTACGGCTATAAATAAAACCACCACATTAAACCCAAAACCACCATCCAAATAACCTCCAACTCGCTATTTTTAGAAATGAAATTAAATATTCTATTTACTCGTGTCATTATCTCATTTCTCATTAATTACACGAATTTATTTTCTAAATATAGCATCCATCATAATTGAGGTTCTCAATTACTCCGAATTTTCAAAACATAATTCGATGGGGGCCCGCTCCCCCTCTCATTCTCCGTCCTCTCTCAACGTAGTGGTGCCGGATGTGCGTCGAGATGATGATGGTAGTCCATGGCGACAACGAGGACGATGCATGGAGCATCATGAGGTGGTTGCGCATGGAAGATAATGCACGTTCTTAGTAGTTTTTTTCTTTTTCTTTTTTATTCATCTATTATCAAGTTCCAGGTTAGATTAATTTTGTTTTTTATTTGGATTTTGATTTTTTTTCTGTTTTGATTCCATCCCAATCCATTTTTCAATGTTTCTCCTTTGTTTTATTTTTGAATCAATGTTCCTGATTTACTACTGATTATGATTGGGTGTTTTTCGAACATCATTTATTACGATTTTGTAATTTATAACACATGATTGTAAAATACATCAATCTTTTGTAAAGTGATAACAATTATTTCAAAACACGAGCCTTTATTTAATCGTATTTTCTGTAATATTCAACATTTTTTTGTTCTTTTGAGTTCAGTCATATTTTTTGGAATATTCAATCATTTTTAAGTTTGGGATCCCACGTTCTTTTGAGTTCAACACACTTTTAATTTTTTTTTCTTTTGAGTTTTGTTTATAGATTGAATTATGTGGAATGGGAATGAAAATATCATCTAAAAGAAAGAAATTTTTGATTAAGAATGGTAAATATTTGTTTATATATTGAATATGTCTCAGATTCTCATTATCAATAAATAATTTTTTTATCATAGAAGATTGTGCACCTTGATATATTTTCGCCCTGAAGGTGTTATATTTTGCAAAAATGAAATTAGATGAAATCTCATAAATTGTGGATTAGATACTAAAGTGATAAAATTTACAGATTCAGTTGGATGGATTAAATATCAAATATGAAGGTTTATTTTTCCTTTTGAACTACTAATTTACATAATTATTTGAATAATTTACATTTTGATTCATTGATTTACAATTCAGCATGTATTTTTTACATGTTATCCTTTTTTAGAAATAAATGATAAACTACTAATTGAATTTTTATTTTGCAGATTAACACGTAATTGTTTAATGGAAGCGTGGATTTTACAAAATCTATATAAACTTTACAATGGATGACAAATTTCGATGGACCCATGATATTGAGAAACACGTTGGATGGACAAATAAAATAATTTATACATTAATAATATGCAATCTATTTTACAAAAATCACATTTTATAAAAGAGACCACAAAGTTTACAAAATAATATCACATTTTACAAATGTTACTCCCACATAATATTTCCAAACAAGAATACACAATTTTCAAAATAAATCAAATGTATTTTACAAAAGAGACTACAAAATTTACAAAAAAATTGTAATTTACAAATATTGCTTCCACATAACGTTGGATGAAATTAGATTTAACATGTGTTATGACGTGTATTTTCCAATTTGCGAATTAAAAAATACACCTCATATTTAAACCCCCCTAAAATAATATGCATATGACGTGTAGAATATATAATGCGTTCGTAGTTTGCCACATCCAATATATTTGGAAATATAGTTGTAACAAAAATCACATCATTATTGGAATGTTTCCACGTGTACGTCAATTAATTAGGCCATTATCACAACTCCCTATATTTTAGGAAACACAACTATACAGAATAAGCCATTTTTTTGCCGAATTTGAACTTTTTTCCGTACATCAGTGGTTACGATTTTTGTAATTTACGGCACATGAATGTAAAATATATCCATCTTTTGTAAATTCGTAATAGTTATTTCAAAATACAAGCATTTATTCCATCATATTTTCCAGAAAGTACAATGTGAACTTCTCGGGTTTTACTAAATATAGAATGTTCGATGACGTGTATTTGACTAAATTAGCACTAATTTGATCCGCACCAATTTAGCAATGTTAGTTGGCATGAAAACCACCTAGTGGTTTCAATCTCAACCATGCACTCATCATCCAACGGCCTAAGATGACACCTTTCCATAATCAAGGAAAGGTGCCGCCTCAATTCAAGTGCACCCATATAATGGTTGTACAATAATATAAAAAGGATATATAATTATATGCATTATACTAGGGCATTTCTCCTGTTATGACCATTTCCCTCGCATATACCACATTTAATATGTCTACTTACTTCATATCTATTGTTCGCCTATTATGTCCTTCCACATGGTGTATGTCACGTTGCGAGTAAACGACATGCTCTCTCATGTCTATCTCGTGTTTCTATATCACCCTTAAGATCTGTTTGGTTGCAGGGTTGGACAGGGTTGGGTTGGCTCAACCCGAGTTACCCCTCCAACCAAACGGCCCAATCCTCCTCACAGTTTACTATTCACAGGGTACCCCTGCCCAACCCAACTCTGTCCAACCCTACAACCAAACAGGCCCTTAGTCGACCGTTCACCGGTTCAGGAAAAATCAGTGGATGTTCAAACTATGGTCACTTGTCTCTATTATCTATATGCTAGAATAAACCCGCGTAAATTTGATATTGCATTTGCAAAGAAACTAAAGACCCATATTCTTTTCTAAATTGGTATTTACATCTGATAGTAATGCACAGGCTTGTGAGCATGGAATTATGTGTCTTTCTGCTTCCGATAAATGCAAAATACATCACTAATCAAATCCTTATTCTTGTTTCCTTCCTTCATCTAAACTGTACTACTCGTTGACTCATACATGTGTAGAGGAGTACCACGTATGCGAGTTATCCAATTACCATTGCTCCGGTCCATCCAAGCTTTCAACAAATCAACTACATATTTAGTAAAACTTTCACCACGATTGATGAAATATGAAGCTTCACCATGTCTTTCATAAGACTAACTTGTGCAATTATAATATGTTTTCAAAACCCATGCTGCAACTAGTAGATGCCTTATTTCTTTCAAGATAATGTTGTAAGGTTAAGAGGAGTTGGTAATTGTGTATCCAAATCGGTATCCACCATCAAATGCAATTGTCCATTATTTCTTGGGATAGTTGTGAATGTTAAACATCTTTGCAACATTCTCATCTCATTCTTTCATTTTATCCATGTACCAGTTCCACTTACTTTGCGAATAGACTTCTCTTTCTCTCATTACCATCATTCAACATCAGATTTTAGTAAATGTCATTGATGTTTCTTGCAAGATGACGTAGGCAAAATTGTTAGTACATATATGGCGGTTGAAAGTGTAATTCAGATCAGGGAATGCCAACAAAAATACCAGGAGCACGATCAAATAACATACAAATCGTGTTAGGTTGATCGTAAAATACATGCATGCGAACTCTTTTCAAAAATCAAGCCCAACTTTCTTCATCCTCATCTCTTACAAATACGAAAGCAAAAGGAACTATGTGGTTTGCAGTGTCATAAGAGCATTCGATGAGAATCGTCTCTTTGTATCATCTACACATGTGTGCTATTGACAATAATAGTGGATTTGCATTATTTAAAAACAAATATGCATGATTCGAAAGTTCAAAAGTTTCTCTCAGACATCTCGAGTTTGTCTTGATATCCACCACTGACCTAGGAATCGAAATATCAAATTCTCTGAATAGATACGCGAGTTCATTTAATGTATTTTAGTTTATCTAGAATTGTCCCAAGTTCAATACATCCATTCCCATGATTTTAAATGTTACTGTGAGATTGGTCTGACTGCGAATACTCCTTCATTTTCTTTATGAATTCCTTAGCATTATTTGTCCTAGGATTTAATCATTTGACATTCTCTAGCCATTGTAATTTTCATTAAGCTCAGACAGAGTTTGTTCGATATTTCCCAAGCCTCATAATACAGCTTTTAATCCTCATTGTTGTTTTTTTGTAATGGCTTGTGATTTTTGATCTTCAACTAGTGCATTTTCTAAATTCATCACTTGCAAATGGAATAGAATATGTTCTGACAAATCTACATAGTTGAATCTCCTGAACCTAATTATAGAGTTACCCGATGCAAAAAGGTTTATAGCTGCTGAAATTGTAAATCAATAATACTAACAATAATGCTTTGAGAAATAAATCAATGACTTATATGAGGAAAGGCAAATTAAAATTTTCTTTCATATTACGTTAATAATCATCTTTGGGCAGAATACTAATTATATCAACAAATAAATAAGTGATGCAATTAGAAATTACCTTGACATGTAATTAATAAATCATGTCTACTTCATGTTTTCCATTTAAAACATTTTTGGATGTGAAGATTTATCAATTAACCCTCTAAGGTGTATAATCATGGACAATGTTCCACCTTTATGTCATCTCCTAGTCCACAATTATACTATTTTGATTACAAAAATAATTGTTATGTCATTTGAATTTCATTTGCATAAAAAATACAAATCAAAATTCAAGTTCAATTTCATACATGGTTAGATCACTTTAGTGATCAATTACTAATTAAACAACATGATTTTGTTTATCAATAAAATATCCATAAGGTACCTTTACAAATGCATGTAAATCTTTAACCATAAGAATCAATTATTATTATTATTAGGAATATTTAAACCCATAACCCTGAGTAATTTCATAATTATCTTAGAAACCCTCTATAATCACTAATTACATCGAGGACCCCCAATAATACTCCGCTTTACACCCATAACCTTCCATTAGTTTGATTCATTAACTCAACCATATGAGTGAGTTAATCTAACCAATCCTCTATCTAACGGTTAGGATTACCCAAAAGTAAAAAAGAAAAGGAAAAAAAGTTGCAAGCGTAAACGGGACTTGCTGGAAGTGGTAGATCAGGCAGAGAGGCTGAAAGCGGTGGGTTGGACAGGGAGGGGCTTGCATGCAGAGATGGAATCAGTGGGTCAGCCTTACACCGAGGCTGGAGGCAGAGGGGAATGTGCAGGCGGAATCGAGGGAGGGGGGCTTGTTGAAAGCGGTGGGGGAGTTGTAGGCTTCGAGACTTCAGGGGGGAGTTGCAGCATTACAAGAGTGGGAGGCTTGCATGACCTTACAGGAGCAGGAGGGATGCAGGCTTGTCGGCGGAAGGGGCGCAGGCTTGCAAGAGCGGGAGGGGGGAGGCTTGCAGGAGCGGGCTTGCCATCGGAAGGGACGCATGCTTGCAGGAGCTTACAGGGGCAGGAGGGGCGCATGCTTGCAGGAGTCGGGGGGATCACGTGCTTACAGAAGCAGGAGGGGCGCAGGCTTGCCGGCGGAAGGGGAGGAGGAGGCGTCGGTGGAGGGATGACGGGCGGATGCCTTCCAGGCGGCGAGAGGGGGGGTACGGGGCTCGCTGGAAGCCTGGGAGGGGGGTTGGCCTGCAAGCGGTGTTAGAAGCGATGTTAGAGTGGAGTCTGAGCATGCTTGCAGGCAGAGGGGGATGTACAGGTAGGGGGTTGCAGGCGGAAGGGGATGAGGAGGTGTCGGTGAGGGGAGGAGGTGGTCGGGAGGAAGGGGAAGTTGGCGGAGGATGTCGACGAGGATGGGGGTTGACTGGCTGGAGGAGGAGGTTAGAGGGGGTTGGTTGGTTGGAGGAGGAAGGGGAGTAGTCATTTGTAAATAAAGGGAAATAAAAGGGTATAAAATGTAAAATACCTGACTGATGTCGTCATAGTTAACGGAAAATGGGATAGAAGTTAACACGAGGTTCGTGGGTGTAAGAATTAAGTATTATTGGGGGTCTTGCGTATAATTAATGATTATAGAGGGTTTTTAAATTAATTACAAAATTAATCAGGATTATGGGTGTAAATATCCCTTATTATTATTATTATCATTATTATAAATCTGTTAACAAAAACATGCATCTCTCCTATAATGAAGAGTAATTCCACGGTAATTGATACCTCCACTTGGACGTTGAGACTAATTATTATTTAGATTGACATCTAATGAGGGCAACAAAACCAAAACCGTCAATCCTTGCTGTTATTTTATTTAATTAAATATAAATATCTTATTTCCAACTCACTTAGTGTTGACGAATTCAAATTGGCTGCATCTTAAACAGTACACGTTGGATTCTAAGAACTGTCCAAATCGAAATCGATATATCTATTTTTTTATTACACGGATTGGAATGAAGTTCAAAACCAACAAAATCCTCATCTGAAAATTCTTAAAGGACTATAATAATCAAAACAAACTTCATCATTAATTCATTACTAAAGGGAGAAGTTCCTTATACTATGATCTCTCTCTTAAAATATGAGTCTGAGTTCACGTATGTAATAATCGCATCACAAGGAACGTAAGCACAGTTACATGAATTTCCCCAAAAAAGTTTTTATCCACAGAATAGATCAACAATGATACTAACTTATTAAAAAAAATCATCAAGTGGGTCTGATCTGTAGAAAACATCAATTCAACAACATAATCGATGACAATTAACAATTATATATCAAAGCCAATTATACTAGTTCGGTGGCAAATAAGAAAAACAATTGACAACAAAAATAACGATTAGTAATGACTCTGATATCAGATTGTAGGAAACTTTAAGCACAATATAAAGAAATCAACAATTGACAACAAAAATAACGATTCACGAGTTACTTCCTTCGGTGGCAAATAAGAAAAACATGTGACGGTGATGATGAAGAAAAACAATGATGATCCTTCTTTCTCCTTCCTTAACCCCAAACATTTAGATTCTCTTAGATGGTGTAGAGTTTTAATGTTCGCTCTTTATGATTCTTGATCCGTTAATTTGTATAATGATCCATTATGTTTCTTTTATAGGATTAGAGTTGGAGAGTTTAACACGATAACAAACCTTACTGTAACCAGATATAGATAACCCACTAACCATCAACGTATGTCAATGTTTGTGTTATGTTTTGTTCATTGACTCGATAAAATTCATATTAATTATCTCACCCATATTTCATATGAACCACATATACAAGATTTATTCCAACAAACATAAGTACAAAACTCCATCAAACATGCTAATACCATAGCATATAAAATGAAATCAATACTTGCATGAACAATGACAAAGTAACACATCTACTATTGCAACACAAAACCCTAACCCCTAACCACATTACCATACAGATTCACCATAGCAACAAAAGCCTAAACCCCATCCCATTCAACTTAGCATACAGATCTTTGTAAGTAACACTTATAATCAGGCCCTAATCCATGTTTACTGATTTGATAGTAATCCCAGTTCCAGGGATAAGACCACTCCGAAGAGTTCCTTACCATCTCTGTCCTTGTGTTTGGCATCAATTTCTTGGTAATTGATCGGATTTATCGACTCAGATACATTATCTTCCCAGCATTGCGCGTCATTTGAAAGCAAAAGACGGTGTTTTATTCTGGAAGCCTTAATTTTGGAGTTAGACATCACATGATCTTTGATGAGTATGGTTAGCTTTTGCTGGTCGGTGGCCCTTGTTAGCTTAATTTTTTGTTAGCAATTTCTACCTCAAGTGCCTCTAAACAAATTTTAACGTCATCAAATCTAATGACAGTGTAAATATTTTTTTAACCTGCTTAAGTTATCTGTATTTCGAATTCCAGCGTTCGAAAAGAACAAGCAGACCTTGCATTGAATGAAGATTAGTGATTCTGACTGAAGAAATTCCTGTCAGAACAATGGTTTCAGTCAGGGGATGGAGATGCTGTTGGTCTTTGGTGGCAGCAACTGCGTCTTTCATTTTTTCAATATTTCTTGCTGATTTATATTTCTTCTCTCTGCTGCCACCATCAGTTTATTACTTAAGTCCAGGATC
This sequence comes from Ottelia alismoides, assembly GCA_037367405.1. NCBI lineage: Eukaryota > Viridiplantae > Streptophyta > Magnoliopsida > Alismatales > Hydrocharitaceae > Ottelia > Ottelia alismoides. The sequence continues at coordinate 311,286 of JAZKJV010002118.1, read as the reverse complement.
ACATCATACTTCTCATTCTACACACTACAGGTTAGTAAAAAGTGGACAATATATATAGCGTCAGTTATCCAGGAAAGTTAGAATTAAATGTAAATCTTACTGATCACCTTCCTGTCGGCTCAAAAACAAGTGTTAGCTATCTTGGAGCTCCTTGGAAGGCTGAAATTGGAACGTGGCTTGCAGGTTGCCATTCGATTTCGACCCTTGTTCACGTTGTCGAGGTAGAAAAAGTTGATTACTTCCAGTCATGTTTAAGTGAGAAACTTAACCTTCTTGATTGATAACTGTTGCTTTTTTATATCCTGGACTTCTGATTCTTTGCTTCCAGGAAATATGTAGCTAAAACCTTTGAGATTATGCTTTTTGTATTTTTGCTTTGTAATCAAATGCACTAAGGAGGATTTATATATTGACAGAATATAGGCAGCAAACATTGCACAGATGATTGCAGCTCCCAGGGGATTTGTAACAGGGATCTTGGGAAATGCAGATGTTTTCATGGATTTGCTGGTTAGTGCAGTTACTTAAAATGTGTCCATTATTTATTGCTTGCAAATATAGTCAGTATAGTTGTCTGTATGTATGCATGCGTTCTTTTTCTGTCCATTTTGTATCTTGAGGCAATGCTTTCAAATCCAGCAATTTACTTTTCACATCTGTAATGGAAATCTCTTCCATCCCTTTTTATCTGTCACTTTCCATATTTATCAGTCATTGTGGCAATAGTTATAGATTATAACTGAAGGTAGAATGACAATACTAGCGATTAAAGGAAAAGTCATTATGATGACTAAAATGCCAATTTATCCATAATTTCATAGATTTGAAATGCGGATCTAACATTTTGACGACACAATGAAACACATAGAAGTCAAAAGATCATAAACAGCAAAATCATTCTTGTGGATTGGCATTGACCCAGAATAAACATCATTGGAGATGGTAACTATATAGCTTACTCCACTTAATATGTCAATGATCTATAAATAATGTAACGAAAAGGCTAATTCACGGTCGAAGCCCAAGTAGACTGAGTTGGATTATGTTGATTCGTGTTACTTTCACATGTTAACATGGTCGTGATTGAGGACAAGTTTAATTTTGTATGACTATAAATGTAACTTATCTTCATCTTCGACAAAAAGGAATGGCAACCCTAGATGCCTGTGAGTACTAGGACAACCTCCTCTCATGGGATTTTCCTTCTATTGAGAAGGGTTTTCCATGTAAATCCATGAGTTCTTTGCACTGATTGTTGGTATTTACTTCTATGTGGTTTAAGAGCCTAATTAATCAAAGCTTGTGTTTTTCACGAAAATCCTCCATGTACTTAGTGTTGGGATTAGAGTCATATTAGGATTAGGAATTGTAATGGGATGAGATTCTTAATTCTAATAGTAGTTGAGTTGTATTCTATTATAGTCCTATTGGGAGTAGGACTATGGGGTTGTAACTGAGATATATATAGAGGGGGGTGGAGGCATTGCCTCACCACCACCACAAGAACAATGTAACCCCCTAAAGAGGGGGAGAGAGAGAAGAAAGAGATGCAAGAGCGAGAGAACGGAAAGAGTTGTACTCATTCTAATTTATAGTGATCTTTCTTCTCCAATGGTTGCAAGGAGGATGAAGGCATTGCCTCACCACCACCACCACAAGAACAATGTAATCCCTAGAGAGGGGGAGAGAAGAAATAGATGTGGGAGAGAGGGAAGGAGAGAGTTGTACTCGTTCTAATTTATAGTGATCTTTCATCTCTGGTGGCCGTGAGAGGTGACCAACCACCACTATATCTGGTTGTTTTTTTCTTCACATGCTTTCATGGTGGTGGTCGATTGCACATCTACATCTATATCAGGTTATTCATATCCCTAACAACCTGTATCTGAGAGGAGATGATACCGGCTCATGTCCCAACACTTAGCATATGTTAAGAGCATCCTCACTATTAGGTGATTGCAGTGCGATACTTTGACTTGCACATTTAGGTCTCCCACACTGATTACTTTGTGGATGGAGGAGAAGTCTGAAAAAAGGAAATATGAACATAACCTAAGATACTATGAAGAGAATTACACCTTTTTTCCTATATAGAAGTTATTTGGTGGATCTTGAATTTCTCATGAGCAGCATTCCATCATCGTTGTCAACAATAACTTTATATAAACATCATTTTATTAAAAAATGCTAATAACTTTATATAAACATCATTTTATTAAAAAAATGCTACTCTTTATAATTTTAAGTATAGCATAGAAAAATACATTTGAATACTTGTTTGGAGAGATTATCCTTCCCAATTTTAAGTTGTTGCGGAACGATAATGCATCCATACACCATGGGATATAGTCAAAAGATTGTGCAATCATGGTAGGAGACTTCATTGGGGAAGTTTCCATTAGTCATTAAGGAGGCAAGGTGATTAATGAGATATGTCGTCATGAGGTTTCATCTCCCTACCTGGATGATGGAATATTTTTATGAACAAGAATAGTCTTGGATGCATCAATTATATGTCTATGCTTGCATTCTACAATAATCCCCCTTATGTAGGAGAATAAAGATCCACCATTTTTAACTTGGAAGTGCATCTCGTAAATGCTTTCTATATCAATAGTCATCTCACAAGAAGAAACATGAGAAGTTTCCATGTAAAATCTCTATATCTTATCTTTCATACAGTAGTATCAAACTTCCATATGCACAGCCACTTCATCAAATACATGACACACTTTTTCTAGATTATGCAAGGAACCTATAAATGAGATTTTGTTTAACATAGCTTGTGCACATCACCTTCAGTTGAGTTCATACTTACATGGGTAAACAGATTTTGGAAGAGGGACCGTTACCCATCCTTTTCTATATATTGTACTCATCCCTCCTCATTGAAAAATTATCTTAGTGAAGAGTGCCCTAATCTCTATGAGGGAGATTAGAGATTGAGAGCCCTCATGATTTTTCCCTCTCCGTAGGGTTTTCCACGTAAATATGTCTCCATATTTGTGTGTGCTTAGTGCATTTGATTATAACATAGTATCAGAGCCTCGTTGAGGGCTAAGATTGCGTCTTCTGCTGCTTGAAGTGCTGGAATTTGGTACACACTGTGCTGGAATTTCTTTGGTAGTTGGTTTTTTTATTTCTGTCATCACCGGTCCACCATTTTACGTTGCGACAATCACTCCATGGTGTTGTGGAGTTATGGTGGAGGTCTAAATCCACCCGCAGGAGGTTGTTGATGCTACTACTGTTGTTTTGGCATCCAAAATTGATCCGAATTCCAATGACATTGTGAGGTAAGTTCCCTGGTTGTTGGGGGAACAACCCTTGGTGTGAGATTTGTACTATTCAGTGCTATTGTGGGTGTGGTGCCTATTTCTTGGAGATATTTTCTGCCCATATTTTGCAAGAGAAAATTAGGTTGCATCAAGTGTTCGATAAAAGCCACAAATGTTCGGTACAATTTTGAAGTTTGTGGGTTGTTGTTCTTTTGCAAGATCTATCAAAAGCATTATCTCCCTTGGATGCTATTATATTTTGGGCTGCATTTATGCATTTTTTCCCTTGACAAAGATGGTTGGTTTTGTGTTCTAAACAACAACTTGTCCAAGGTGTTTAGGAGGGGTGAGAGCTGCGTTTTTTCTTGCTCTGTCGAAGCCTTGCGGTTGCCTCTATTACCTGAAAAGTCGTGATTTATGCTCTTTGTGCTGAACTACTATTCACATTGAACGCAAGGTGTCTAATTAAATGTCTATGAGAGATAACAAAAGTAGGCTATGAACTTCTGGGTGAATGTTCCTGTGACGCTTGGAGCATCTAGAGAACCTGACTTGGCAAAGGATACCATCATGGAGTTACAATCCTTCTTGAAGAAATCGTTTACGAAAGAATCTACATCTTTGCAATCGGCGGATAATGGTTCAGTATTTAATACGAGGAGAACTAGCAATACTTGCTCTACCAATTTTGAGTGGATTATCGATAGTGGTGCATTCGATCACATTACTGGTGATCCTAGAATATTTCACGATTATAATTATCATCTGGAAGAGAGAAAGTTATAGTTACAGATGGGTCTCCACCTATTGTTGTTGAAAAAGGAACGATTTCTGTTGTTGACCGCTTCTTCTTTACCGATGCACTTCTCGTCCCTGGTTTCCTAGTAAATCCGTTGTTAGTCAGTAAGATTACTAAAGAATTGCACTGCAGGTTGGTTTTTGGTCACAATTCGTGTGTTCTAGAAGACTTACAGACATTCAAGAAGATTGGAATTGTATCAGTTGAGGATGTATTATATTGCCTTCTATCTCAAGTGGGTCGAGCCCTTACCTCTGAAATGAAAGCTCACCTTGAAAAGGATAACTCCATTTTAGTACGAAAATGGCACGAACATCTCGGTCATATCATTTTTTCCTCTTTACATAAGTTGATGCCTGGGATTTTCTCTGAAGTGTCTGAGGATGATTTGCAATGTGAGGTTTGCCAATATGCAAACCAAACAAGAACCACATTTCCTGCATCTACTAGTAAATCGACTTATGCATTCAAATTAGTTAAATGTGGAAAATGCTTTCTTGAGTGGTAATCTTAAAGAAGAAGTGTATACAAAAATACCACCTTGGTTTGAGAAGGACAACAAGTGCTGTAAATTAAAAAAATCTTTGTATGGATTAAAGAAGTCACCACGAGCTTGGTTTGAACGTCTTTGTGTGGTCATGATTAGAAATCGATATACTCAAGTGAATGAAGACCACACTCATCTTATAAGGAGAAATGAAGAAAAAAAATCTATTCTTTTGGTGTATGTCGATAACATGATCCTTACAGGAGACGATAAAGGGGAACTTTCCAGGATAAAGATAAAACTTGCAAGTGAATTTAAATTGAAGGATTTGGGAAAGTTAAAGTACTTCCTATGCATTTTGATGGCTCGATCTCAAGGAGGTATGTGTCTAAGTCAAGGAAAATATGCTCCGGACTTATTGAAGGACTGTGGCATGTTGGGAAGCAAGCCCACTACTAATCCTATTAAGGCAAATCATAAACTGAATAAAGATGACGGTGACCTTCTTGATGATGCAGGAAAGGGTAGGTGTTAAAGGTTGGTGGGAATTTGATTTATCTTAGCCTTACTGACCGGATATTACATACATTGTAAATGTAGTGAGTCAATTTATGCATGCTCCTACCACTTCTCATGCTAATGCGGTAAATAGAATTCTATACTACATGAAGGGATCATCAAGAAATGGTCTTATATTCAAGAAAATCCTGAAGTCACTATTGAAGGGTATACTAATGCTGACTGGACCAGTTTCGTTGATCATAAAAGATCTACATTAGGTTATGCAGTATATTTATACGGAAATTTGGTTATTTGGAGAAGTAAGAAGCAGAATGTGGTTTCAAGATCAAGTACTGAAGCAGAATACTTGGCTCTTGCTAATGGTGTTACAAAAATTCTATGGTTAAAAATTCTGCTTCATGACTTAGGCATCAAGTTTAGTATGCCAGTGAAGATGTTTTGTGACAACAAGGCTGCAATGAACTTGTCCAACAATCCTATAATGCATGATAGAGTGAAGCATTTGGAGATTGATAGACACTTCATCCGTGAGAAGATTGAGGATGGTCTGTTGTGCCTTCCATACCTAAAGTTTACCGATCGTGTTGCTGATCTTTTCACAAAGGGGCTGCCTACGGTACAATTTGAGTTGAATGTAGGTGAGTTGGGCATGTTGAGGGGGGTGTTAAGTTCATACTTATATAGGTAAATGGATCTTTGGATGAGAGACCGTTTACCCATCCTTCCTTATATATTGTACTCATCCCTCATTGAAAAATTATCTTAGTGAAGAGTACCATAATCTCTAGTGAGGGAGATTAAGGATTGAGAGCCCCCGTGGTTTTCCCTCTCTATAGGATTTTCCACGTAAATAAGTGTCTCCATTTTTATATGTGCTTAGTGCATTTGATTCTAACAACCTCAATAGTGTATTTTATGTATTGGAGCATGCTTCAACTATAATAACATAAAATGTATTGGTTTATTTTCTATTCTTAAACAATCTAGCACAGTAATCATAATATATATATACATATCTAATGGACACTGTGACATTAGAGTTGTAATGAGCACACTCATTTTTCTACTAATATTTTCCATCATTTTGACTGCTTATTTGTTTACAACTATTATATCATATTCTTATTACTAGTGAACATTTTCACAAAAAGAAAACCTTAAATTCATATGAAATAAGTCTACCTTATTTGTATTACCGATGTCTTTTTCTATTATATATAGGAGGAACTTCAAATAAAGTGTGATCTCACCTCTTTTGTGTTGGACCATCCATCTAGTCCCTTTATTTTTAATCACATGACTAGATTTAATGATGTATTAATTATATTATTTTAATGATTAAAAATACATTTTGGTCATTTTGCCACATTCTAAATTCAGAATGTGACAACTACATGACCTAAATTCTCTCTCTTTCTCTCTCCCTTTCTCTCTCTTTCTCTCTCAAATGGTGGCGGCTTGGAGATGGGGCAACGTGGAGGAGGGGCACAACCTGGAGATCAATGCAAATGCACAATAGAGGAGGGGATCGCGATGGAGGATTAGATATAGTCACTATGCTAGATCATTTAATAATAGAAAATATACCATTAATTTTTTATGTTTTTATAATTAAAGCCTGCTTAAGTGCATAAAATCCACTATTGAGAGGATGCGTAAATGGTATATTATAACTGTTGATATGCCTCAAATCCTAATCATCTGATCCAGGTTAAAGAAGCCCATATGCATCCTCTCATGTCGTGCCATACTCCCAAAAGACGGAAGTTTCGTTGCTTGGTTAGTGAGACTGGGGGGTTTAGGGGGGAGCAGGAGTGCTTGCCCCCTATGCGGGGGCATGGGGTTAGCGCCCCTAGAAGAATTTGTTTATGAGCGGTTTCTTTTGTATTCGGGTATATGGATCTGTTTGTTTCACGGATCCATCTGTACATGAGTAGTATATAAACTCCCTAGAGTATGGGCTCTCAGCATCCTTTGTATTTTTCTTCTTTCTCTATATATTTAAAATTTATTGCCACCGCCCAAGTATATAGCTCAATTACAGGTGAAACTCGTAAATCAGTGTGTTCGCATTTTGTTTGAATGATTGTGTTTGTGTACAATTACTTCTATGATTCCCTACGATAGCAAATCTTATTTAGAGATTCCTTTAGTAATGTAGCTAAAGTGTGTCATGTATTTGGTAAAATGATTTGTGCATATGGAAGTTGATTATTATTGTACGAAAGGTATGATGTGGAATGTTAAGTAGCAACTTATCATGTTTCTTCTTGTGAGATAACTATTGATATCTTCATCGAGCCACCTACATCTACGAGATGCACTTCCAAGTTGAGGGTCCAACACCTCCTTGATGCTATGTGTGGAGAGGGGTGTCGTGGCTATGGACCTTTTACGTGCCATCACTCTTGTGGTTAATTTAAGATTGGGAGGGAGATGTCCCTTGTGATTGTCAGAATTTATAGCATTTGCACCGCTTATACCATTGCTTAAGCCGGACAACAATATTCGTCCTATTGCAGTTGGTACTATTTAGAGGTGGCTAGTGTCTAAAGATGCTATGACGAGAGTAAGTAAAGATATGACCAAATATCTGGATGACTTCCAATTTGGAGTGGGGGTTTTTGGTGGGGTTGAGGCTATTATGCACAATGTCAACAGAGTGTTGAACACTCATTATAGCGTTCTCTTTCCATGCTCGGGATTTTCTAATTCTTTTAATATGGTTGATAGATCTGCCTTATTATGCCATGTGAGAGAGAGATGTCCATCTATCTCTTTGTGGGTAGAGTTCTTATATGGTCAGTTAGCGAGGTTATACCTTAGAGACAGACATATCTGGTTATCTGCTGGAGTGCAACAAGGTGACCCTCTAGGGACACTCCTTTTTTCACTCATTTTATACCTACTTATCCATTATATTAGGGACAATTACAAGCTACTTCTTCATGCTTGGTATCTTGATGATGGTACTGTTATTTGGGACATAGATGAGGTGGCCAAGTTTTTGGGTATCATCCAACAATGTGGGCCAGACTTGAGTCTAATCTTAACTATTCATAAAACTGAACTCTTTTGGCCCACATGTGATGGCAGGAAGCTTCGCAAAGGGTTCTTCCCAGCATGTGTTGGGAGACCTTTGTTAGGGATGAAGATGCTTGGTGGGGCGGTTAGTATGGTTAAAAATTTTATTGAAGGTTTGGCCTTGAAGAGGGCTGCTAAAGCTGTGAAGTTGATGCATCTTCTTCCTCAGTTGGGTGATCCACAGAGTGAACTTCTTTTACTCCGTTCGTGTATCTGTATAACAAAACTTTTATTTGGCTTGAGGACTTTCCAACATATGTACCAGGAGGATGGAGTATTATTATTCGACAAAGGCTTATGAGAGTCTACTGAAGAGTTTGTTGTTTGTGAAGGCTCCATTTTTGGAGACCTCAAATGGAGGGTGGCTTCATTGCCTATTTAGCTTGGCAGTTTGGGTTTACTTTTAGCAGTTGAGGCTTCATCGTATGCTTTGTTTCTTCCAGGGTGCAGTTTTGGAAGTCGCGTGTCATATTTTGCGAGACAGTGAGATTTATAATATGGACTTTATTTTGATCATGCTCTTCATCGACTTCATGACATGACTCCCTCATCCGGCCTCATTTGTTTCTCTAAAAAGGACATCATCCCTCCAAAGACCCAAAATGTTTTGGCGAGTGTCTTTTTTAACAAAATAATTAAGGACCTGTAGGTGAATTTGACTTGACTGTTAGATATAAGGTAAATTTTTGGTGTCTTCAAGCTAATCATGCTCAATATTTTCTTCTTACTATTCCTATTGACAGACTTGGTCTGCACATGTTACCGATGGAGTATCGCAGTATCCTCAAATATTGTCTCATGATTCCTTTATTCTAATTGATGAGATATGTCCAGTTTGTCGTAATGCATGCTTAGACACGTTTGGGGATCATGCAGTTCATTGCAAGGAGTTTCTGGTTTTAAATACATAGACTTTATTTGATGTACCCAGACATGTAGGAGTTGATGCTAAGAAAAAGGCGCCTGTGAACTTTTTAACTGTTGCATGAGGGAAGATCCACACTTAGACCTCTTGATATATTGATTTTGATGGGTTGGAGGGAAACATGCTTGTGTAGATTTGATAAGAATTTCTACGCTGGTGGGGTTGGAGAGAGGGACCTTCACAATGGGGCATACTTCCCATAAAGCTACCTCAGCAAAAGTGGTGAATCATGAGAAAGTGTGCATTGAGAATCAACATGCCTTCATCCCTTTTGGTTTTGATACTTTTGGTTTGTTAGCACCAGAAGCTGTTGAGCTTTTAAACAGGGTCCAAAAAGTCTTGAGCAGTAATGTTATGGTTCCTAGGTCTATAGATGAAGTGTTTAGAAGGATTGATTTTGCATATTAAAAAAGGACTAGCTGCGCAGCTTGTTTCCCGCTTGTCTCCTATTCGATGTATTGAATCATGTAAGTTGACCATAGTGGATCTTTATTCTCCTTCTTATGGGGATTGTTGAAGTTTTAATTGTTCTTTGGAATTTTCTTTCATATTACCATTATGTTTAGGTGTCTATGCAATTTTTCCTATGGTTTACGCATATAAGAGACCATTTAGATATTGATTTAGTAGAATAATTCTCATAATTTTCTTACGCCGTGTTACATGTTCAAGCAAAGGTCTTTGGGTGCAATTCCTTTGTCCATCTTCATTCTGCAGAAAAAGACAATCTTAAGACATGAGCAATCAAGTGTTTTTGTTTGGTATTGTAGAACACATAAAGAATACCGATGTTATGATTTCTTACTATATTTCTAGGACATGGTTAAAGACTTCAGTGAGGCTGCTTTGTGGCTATAATCTCATACAGTCCAAAGGTCATGATAAAAGTAAGAACATTGATAGCTCCTTATGTGAGATCTTACGCTTAAATATGCTCAATATGTAGGTGATGATATGCAACATGTTCAACTTGATAGTGATTCTCGGTAACAGTATGAAAAGGGAAGTGTATATGAACCATGTCTACTATTTTCAATTATGTCTCTATGGTGAAATTGTTTCCGAACTTGAAAAACTTTATAGACTAGCTCTTAGCCATCATTGTCCCTTCCACCTATGAATAAGCTCTCATGGTTCCTAAACGGAATGCAAGAACAAAAGAGAGACGGATGCTCTTCTTTCATGAGGCACCTGAACCTTGGTAGATGCACCTAAGGACTATTTTTGGAAGTAGGTTGACCTTCACCACAAGCATTGATCTAACGGATTTGTTGGAAGCTACAATACCACATTAGTCGCCAAAAGCTACACTCAAACTTATAACCTAGAGACCCTTCCAGTTGCTTCTCTCATAACCATTGAGAATTTCGATTTCTATCATTATGAATTTATCCTGGCCCCTTCACTAGGTCGATGTAAAGAGTTCTTTCACATATGGCGACCTTTGTAAAGTGTATGTGTTGTAACCCCCTCAAGTTTGAGACCAAGGAGGACTATTTCATGGTTTTGTCAACTTAACAAAGCCATCTATGATTTCAAAAAGAATACACTACAGAACATTTTCTCTTAATTAGGAAGACAAAAAGCAGACTGTTGTGATGCCATGATATGTGCACAATATCATATTGAGTGGAGATGACACCCATAAAACTTCATATGCAAAGAAGTATCTCATTGAGTACTTTGTTAACTTAGGAGAACTTGGCTACTTTGTTGTTATTGAGTTTGCCAGGAAGGTCGTCGGCCTGATTCTTTCACGAAGGAAGCACTTGATTGATATTATGCAAGAGACTGGGATGCTAGCAATGAAGCTTGCATCTGGTTCCTATGGACCAATGCCCAAACTATATAATATCCTATTTTTAGCCCTCTTATTATTTCATTTAGTTAACATTGTTTCCAACAGTATAATTCACTATTTAATCATGTGTATGGAATTTCTACAAACTACCACCACCTCTATCACTGTTAGTTTAATGCACCTACTACCACAAAATTCTTTGTCTATAATCATCATTACTGTTTATTGTTGTTGCTATCAATATTATGGATATAATAACTAGTATGGACTTGAATATAATACAATGCCCTTGTTGCGAATAGTGGAACCAAAGATGCACAAACACATACAAGCAAAACCTCGTAAACACAGATTTACAAGTTTCACCTGCAACTGGCTGCATCCTCAAGCCGTAATGATCGATTTCACTATATATTGAGAAGGGAGAAATATAATAGATATAGAGAACCTTAACCCTATGGAGTTTATAAGTAATTTCGTTAAAAATGGATCCTAGAGATAAATGAATTGAAATACCCAAATAAAAATCCATTTCAAGGTGGGGGCACTGGTAGGATATGGTGTGAGACTCATATGGTGGTAGTGTATGCTCTGGCGGAAGGGTAGAGATAACAGTTCTTTAACTGGGTTCAGCAAAACATATAATAGGATTCAAGGCATAACAACAACTGTTGAATGAAAAATCATTAACATCAGATGTTTTTAACATATATAAGACATTAATTATATTAGTTATCGAAATTATATTTAATTTTATTAATTTTGAATGTAAAAGAAGTTAGTAAGGGACCAATAATAAAAAAATGTATTATTGTGGAATCTACCAGAAAGTATCTACATGAAATTTTATACTCATACATCCGATACATATAAGTAGATCCTTACCGTTTAATTTTTAAAACTATAACCACAAATTAAAATTTCTTTAGGAAATGTATGTTGTGCCTTGATCCAAACCTGACTCGCACTGCCCTGCCACATCATATTACAAATTCTAAGTTTAGTGGTTGTCTATCACCAACTACTATTGAGATATTAGTTATCTTTCATGTTTTCTTGTATTATTTATTTCCTATGTAATCTATATCCAATTTGCCCAGCAGATTACTCTTCTATATAATAGAACCCTAGGGCTTCATGAATAATGCAATTTTTATTGTTCTATGTACACATAGTATCAGAGAGAGTCTGAGACCAGAGTTCTCGTACCCGAACCCTAACCCCTACTCGCCGCCCTCTCTAAATGTTACCAACGCTGCCCTCTCTACATGTCGTCGTTGCCGGAGGACTACACGACCCTCCAGGCCCCTACCTAGCCCCTCGCAGGACATTCCAGGCAATCACAGGGGCCTTGCAAGGCCCTTAGGCTACCGCTCAAGCCACTGCAGGACCCTCCCAAGTCACTGCCCATGCCACTGTGGGTCGTTGTGGGCTATTGCAGGCACCACCAGCCCATTTCCCATATCACTGCAGGCTTCAACGAGCCTCCCCAGGCCTCCATCAGACCCTAGCGAGGCTACATATGGAAACAATCGATGTCATTACACCTTGGCATGCCATCCAAAGGATATTTTTCGATCCGATTTTAACCGGAAAAGGTGATTTATAGATCACATTTTTCGGTCCTAGAGCAGTTCGAGAATTGATGAGGATGGTTATATGAGTCTACACGTACAACTAATCCTCTATATGATTGTGTAGACTCTCTCAAATCAGTCTACTTCCTCAGTCGTGTTCCGTTTTCAGTTGTTTTTCTAGCATACCAGAAAACAAGGATGATATCTTTTCTTCATCTGATGCCTTAAAGGGCATGGATCCTATCGTGAAGATGGACAGGACGAACTATGAGTTGTAGTCCATGCAGTTTCTGACCCTTATGTAGTTTAATAATACAGAGCACATTTTGACGAAGCCAGAGCTGACACACAAGATTAGGGAAAATGCTTCATGGAAGCAAGATGACGTTATTTGTGTATTTGGCTCTTCGGGACCCTCACTACATAGATAGCCAATGATATTATTAATCATTCCACAACCAAAGAGATGTAGGTTATCATGGCATCCATATATGCCCAAGCGAAGAACGGAGCAAAGATTCTTCAACTTCAGTTTCACATATTTAGGGCAAAAGAGAATGACCTACCTCCTGCGCACGTTCGACTCCTTACTTCATGGCATGTTCAAGAAGCTTCACAGCTTCATGTTGATTACGACCTCTACAGAGCAACAAATGGCATACAGGAACTCCAAGATGATTAGAGTTTTCTTGGTTGCACTTGACCCAAAGTATGACGCAACACGAGCACTTCTCCTTACTAGGGCGATCATACCTCCTGTGGAGGAGGCTTACAGTCATCTCAATAGACTTCCTATTACACCTATTGCCACCACACAATCTTCCTCAACTATGGTTGCTTCTCGCAGCAGAGGAGGTTCTACTCAGTTTAGAGGATGTAGTCCCCGTAGCAGAGGTAGTAGATGTCAGCATGGTCCTTACACATACTATCGTCGTCCATGACACTCTGAGGACACATGCTATCAGAAATATCGATACCCTGCATATGCTCGTATAGCGTATCAGATTGAGTTTTCAGACACCACAAATCCTCATGTTGATCCGTACCTTGATGGCATTCTCTCGTATATGAGAGATCATGACTCCAGTGGTTGGCACTACCACTGCAGGATCCACTGATACTGCAGCTGCTGCTAGAGCCTCTTCGAGCTCCTCAGGTATCACATACATTTTTACTGGTTGTAGCAATCCATATATGACATAGTGGTTCATGGACTCTAGTTCTTCTCATCATTTGTGTCGATACCGAGTCCAGTTCAGGTCTTATCAATATATAACTCATGGTAGATGGGTCGTCATTGCAAATGGGGTTCACTTACCCATCACATGACATGGGGAGGTGCATTTGACACAATCCATGTGTCTGCGAATGTTTTATATGCTCCTGATTTTCAGACGAACTTGGTTTTTATAAGTCAGATTACAAAGGATCTGCATTGTCATGCCATTTTGACCCCTCTTCTTTTGTGTTTCAGGACATACTCACACGGTAGGGTGATTGGACATGGATGTGAGCAGCGAGGGTTCCATAGGCTAGTCTAGCCCCCTCATACTAGTTCCTTTATTATTCCTACTAGACTGATCTCACCATACATGTGGTACCTTCGTTTTGGCCACCTTCCTCTACAAAAGATGTATCGTGTCCTCTCATAGATCTCCACGCGATCTTCCTTCCAGTGTGAGGCTTGCTATCTTGGGAAGCATTACCGTTCTTCGTTTCCATCTCGTCAAAGTCAGAGCAGTTCTCAGTTGTTTTAGCTCCTTCACTTAGATATTTAGGGTCCGACTCGTGTCTCTGATCACCAGGAACACCGATTTTATCGGGTTGCTATTGATTACTGTTAGAGTATCTGGTTGTGTGCCCATTGAGTTGTAGCAGGGTAAATGGGTCCTGGAGAAGATCCATTTACCCCATACAGTGTTTAGTCCCATAGCGCCTAGTGGTGGGACTTGGAGGCTCTGGAGAGGCTATATAAGGAGCCCCAGACCTCCTGTATCTCTTGAGAAAAAGTAATGCATAGCATGCCTTTTGAGGGTTTCTCCCGTGGTTTCATCCCGCTCCTCATGGAGTAGGGTTCCACGTAAAATCATGGTGTTCCATGTTCTATCCTTCTTGTTTATGCTCTGTTTATCATTCGCTTCCGCATTCTTCATATTTTATAACATGATATCAGAGCGGGTCGATTCTCGAGACGTTTTGTGTTCCTTATTTATTTTATTCGAGATCCGATTTTAATATTGAAGATTGTTCGAGAGGAAAATTATTCTGAAATTTTTTTGTCCAAGATCCAAATTCTAGGGTTCCATTCTGGAACCCTAATCTCTGTTCACATTCAGGCCTTTCTTCAGGACAACGAGATCATTGCGTAGGGTATTCTGAAACCCTAGATGATCCAGGAGCCCACCATGGGCATTGGCAGCAACTTCTGGGAGATATTGGCCGCATCGTATCTTCCACACGCAAGGCAGAGCATCCCCTTCGCGCGCGTGCTCCAGAGAACGTGCAATGCAGCAGCCCAGCCTTGATCTCTCCCTCGCGTGCCCTATCACCTACCCTGTTCCTGGCGAAACCTCTAGCTTCCAGCCCGAGCGGCGGTGCCGGTCTTCCAAGGCGCAGGCGATGCCCCCACCATTCCATGGCAGCCGGAATAATAGGGCATCCCCATCGGTAGCGGCATCTATTTGCCAATGGGAGAATCCTCCAAACCCTGCTCCTCTCGCGCGCACTCCAGATGAAGAAGCCCCACCAAGGGGCGCAGTTCCTTCTCCCTTCGAGGGATGGCCCTCCTAGTCTCGCAGATCCCCCCGCAGGCGGCGCTGCCCAGGCGATCCTCGCCTCTCCTCCTGAACGAAGAACCTCCATCTTCAGCAAGCGGCGGTTGTGCTTGGCGGCACTCGATGCAGGAGCCCCTAGCGGCGCCGCCCGCTCCCCCTCGTTCTCGAACCCAGTGCCTCCAGACAGTGTGGCACCCCCTTTCTTGGCTGCCTCCGCATCGAGCTGCATCTCGCGCAGGATACACTTTCCAGCAGGCGGCAATGGAAGATGCTCCAGCGGGTGAACCTCTTAGGCGGCGGCATCCAAAGGACCCCATGGGGGGGGCGAAAGTCTTGAAAGAAAGAGGGTTCCAACCCTAGAGGCCCCGTCACTTTAAAAAAAATCTTTTGGGTTTAATAATTGTAAGGCCCAAGTGGTCGAGATGTATTTAAAAAAAAGAGGGGGGGATTGTGCTTGAGTTTGGGCACATGCGGGTTGATTAAAAAAAGAAGAGAGCTATAAAAAAAGGGGAAGATGGCATTTAAAAAAAAGAAGAAGAAGAAAGAAGAGAGAAGAAAAAAGGGGGAAGTATAGTTTTCAAAAAAATGAAATGATGATGAAAAGCCGGAAAAAAATAATGGAATGGCTTATAAAAAAATCGGTGGTTTAAATAAAATGAATGACAAAAGCCGATTTTTGAGAATGTTCATGTTTTCCCCATCATTGTTGTCTTCTCCCAACTTTATCGATATGTCTGTTTTCTGACAAGTATGGGAGAAAGGGGGAGTATGTGTAGAGTCACAGGCCAGTTTGTCAGCTTTTACAGATTCTCCAGACTTCAGATTATAGGCCAGCCAGATATTCCACACTATACAGTTCAGATTATTTCAGACTCGACAGATCGGTCAGAATCCAAGTTCGAGGCACTCCATGATGGGGCCCATTTTTTGAGATCTCCAGAGAGAGACTCATTTTCAGATACGCACATGGATGCGGTCATTTTCAGATGAGCACATAGATGCCATCAATTGTTCGTGGTCCCCATCATTATTCTTGTGTTGAAGGCCAGAGTTTTCATGTAAGCCATAGGGACTCTAGAGTAGAGGATCATTCCCTATGCCATGTTGGCAAGGGTTTTCATGTGGTATCATAGGTACACTAGAGTAGTACACCATTATCTGAGCCAGATGGGAGAGACCCAGTTCTCCGAAGAGGAGACTATGTTCAGACTCCATTCTCCAGCGACCGTGGACTCCGACGAGGATTGCACAGCCACGGCCTTTTCAGTTCGACCCTTTCAGAGATGGAGCAGTTGTCCACATTATTGTGGCGGGCCAGAGTACTCTGACGAGGAGACTCAATTCAGTTGCAGTGACTCTGACAGGCGCAGTTCAGTGCGCATGTTCTCCGACGAGGAGATTCAGAAGACTCACACTCCAGCCCATTCGTCCTCCTCACCTGCACGACATGAGAAGCAACGTCCTCGATTGTAGCAATGTGCACATTGGATTGATATTGTCCGTAGTGTCCTGTAACGTTGAGTTGAGTTTCTTTCTATTTGTCCAAGCTGAGCATTGCATGCTCCAGCTTGAGGGGGAGTGTTAAAGTATTTGGTTGTGTGTCCATTGAGTTGTAGCAGGGTAAATGGGTCCTCGAGAAGATCCATTTACCCCATCCAGTGTTTAGTCCCATACCGCCTAGTGGTGGGACTTGGAGGCTCTGGAGAGGCTATATAAGGAGCCCCAAACCTCCTGTATCTCTTGAGAAAAAGTAATGCATAGCATGCCCCTTTGAGGGCTTCTCCCGTGGTTTCATCCCGCTCCTCATGGAGTAGGGTTCCACGTAAAATCATGGTGTTCCATGTTCTATCTTTCTTGTTTATGCTCTATTTATCATTCGCTTCCGCATTCTTCATATTTTATAACATACTATTCTAGACTTTCTTGAGTGTTCTTGTTGAAGAATAAGTTTGAGGCTGGGTCTGTCACTAAATTATTTATTAATGAGATAAAGAATATTTTTTCTTCTACTGTCTAGTATTTACTTTTTGATAATGCCTTAGAAATTTTCACTTTACAGCTATCTGAGTTTCTCAGGTCACTTGGCATTGTACACTGGACCTTGTGTGCCTATACATCTCAACATAATGCAAACATCGTCATTTACTCGATGTGACCAAAACCCTTCTGATTCATAGTCTTGCCCCTCACTCTTATTGGCGTGATGCAGTTGTCACTGCATGCTATTTAGTAAACCATGTGCCATCCTCTATTTTGGGATAAAGGTTCCTTTCTCGATTGCATTTCCTGAGAAGGATTTGTTCTCCCTTGCACCCAATATGTTTGGAATTGTGACCTTTGTTCACAATCTTTCCCCTAGTCGTGCTAAGCTCTCCCTCATAGCTATCAAGTGTGTCTTTATTGGCTACTCTTGTACCCAGAAAGTGTATTGTTGCTTTGATCTTCTTCGGTAGAAATACTTTGTCAATGTTGACGTTACATTTTTTGAGTTTGTTATGTATTTCTCTCCTACAAGTGGCAAATCGGCCCCATTTGTCTATGATGAGGAGGTCTACATGCCTCCACCTCCTACAGCTATACCACCTCCCTCACCACCACCACCACCACCACCGGTGTCTCCACCACCACCTCCAGTACCTACACCTACCCTTGTGGTTGCCCCGGGACCGCCACACGCCTTGACTTAGTTTCTGCCACGTGTGAATACTCATAGGTTTTGCTTTGTTCCCCTTACTCATAGGTCTTCCCCATCATCTAGCATGCCTCAGGTATGTAATGAGCATATTATTTCTACTGATGACACTATTAAGTTGTCTATGTAGCAGGATTCCTTACAAGATGAGAAAGTATCCTCTCAAGAAGGAAATTTACAGGTTTAGGAAATAGCAGATGATCTCGATGTGCATATTGGTCTACGAAAGCAGAGACGTATTTGTGCTTCATATTTTTTTGCCTCGTAAGTTTCTTTGAGCAAACTTTCTGAGGATTTTAGGAGATTTACCATGACACTGTCTGTCGTGGAGGTATCACAAATGTATCTGGAGGCTATCTAGTATAGTAAGTGGCATCATACCATGAAGGAGGATATGGTCGTGCTATAGTCGTCTGGCACTTGGAGCCTTGTTTTAGCTCCAATTGGCACCTCTGTTGTTGGGAGCAAATGGGTGTTTACAATGAAGCATCGACAAGATAGCAATATAGATTGCTATAAGGCAAGACTTGTAGCAGTGGTTCACCCAGATGTATGGGATGGCTATTATTATACATTCTCTCCAGTGGATAGGCATTCTACTCTGTGTATACTTATCTAAGTTCCAGTGACATGGGATTGACCCCTCTATCAACTTGATGTGAAGAATGCTTTTCTCTATGGTGACTTACAAGAGGAGGTTTATATGCAACAACCACTTGGGTTTGCTGCTGAGGGGGAGTGTCAGATGGTTTGCAGGCTTCACAAGGCGATTTATGGCCTTAAGTAGAGTCCAAGAGCATAGTTCCAAAAGCTCTCAGACTTGATAGATTAAAGGGGTTTTGTGCGATAAAATGCCGATCATTCACTAATTATTCACAAGACTCAGAAAGGTATAGTTGTCATACTTGTGTATATTGTTGATATCATTGTTACAGGGGATGACGAGCATGACATACAAGTTGCTAAGAACTTCCTAGGTCAGCAGTTTGTGACCAAGGACCTTGGTAGTTTACGCTACTTACTTAGACCGGAGTTTTCCAGGAACCATCGAGGTCTTGTGATGACCCAGAGGAAGTATGTTACAAATCATCTCTTTGAGATAGGCATGGCAGAGTGCATGCTAAGCACTACTCCTATGGACCCGAGCATGAAGCTCTATGATGATGACAATGAGGAGATTGACAAGGGGAGGCACATGGAGCTTATTGGGAAGCTTCTTTATGTGACCATCACCAGACCATATACCTTTGCAATGAGCAAAGTGAGACAGTTTATAAAGCAGCCTAGATAGACACATATGGAAGCAGTCTACATGATTCTGAGGTATCTGAAGGCCTCACCTGACACGGGTCTCATATTCAGCAAAGGTGCATCCCTTGCCATTTAACGAAATGTGGAAATGCCCTCTTAATTCGATGGAATTAATGTTTGAAAATATGTTCGTTGTAGGTGGGCAATTTCACGATTGATCAAAAACCACTATTCTAATTAATGTCAAATTAAAGCGAGCGGTCGATTTTTTTTACTTGGATAAGTCCAAGGTCAAACGTTGGGAGGGAACTATCTCCTTAAGTTGGTTAAAAGTTTATATTGATTTTAGGATCTTGGAGAGGTATTTTTTTGGTATTTTTAAATGCAATATAAGAGGCAAATGCAACTTTAGCAAAGTTTAGGGGTTAAATTGCAAATTTATATCAATTCAAGTCCAAAATTATGAAACTTCACCAGAATGTGAAATGTAATGAAAAATATGCAATGTATTTTTGGAATTTTTAGATGCAAATTGAACTTTCTGTGAATAAAATAATGCAGACAACTAGACTTTCAATGATTAACTATAATAAATATTAAATCTACTTATTTTCAGGAAATAAAATTATCTAAGATAGGTCACTAGGTGATCTATCTCACAAAAATCCTAAACCCTAAAAATGTGGATGTAATCTATTAAAAATCAATTAGTGAAATGTACAAAGTAATTTTTATTAAGCAAACCATGCATGTAAATGCGATTTTTTTGGCATGATGTATAATATAATTTATCTTTTAATCTCTAACTTTTTGACAATTTTTAAAGCTATGATTAATTATTTATAAAATTCTAGGATCTGGCTGGATAAAATATGCAATTTATCACAAAAGCAATTCTTAATAATTAACCACGAAGTATAAAAATATGATGAACATGTGCAAATGTAGAGAATTAGTTGTAGATCAAAATACCTATTTTTAATAAATAAAATAATGCAATGAAAAGGGTTAAACTATAGAAGGAAGACGTGGGTCTCAATGCAAAATTGCAATAATTAAATAATGCAGTTAATGCAGAACAGGGACTAAAATATGATTACCATAGTCTGCAGGGGTTTAGTGCAAAATTTTCTGGAGGTAACATGCGAAGCACGTGCCCTAGGGTGGCTAGACATGGGTGGAATTATGCGGACTTCAGAGGAGGCTTCTGCAAATTTCCCAAGTGGTCACCTGCGTAGCACGTGACCGTGGGTGGTGTAAATACGGGGATCTGCAAGGTGGCTTCCCAATTTACCCATTGCATGTGGGATCACGTAGGGGCCATAGAGCAATTTGTCTTCTTCTTTTAACCTTCTCGCGCAGGCAGATGCTTCTAGACGATGGGGAGCTCTTGGGCGATGGAGCTCCAGGTGCTACTGCAGGCTGGCGAAAGGCGGAGATAGCTCCTAGGTCTGTTGTCTTGATGGCTGAAGTTGTTGGTGTCGTCGGTAAAGAATAAGAGTGCACTTCCAGAAGTTTGTCGATGGAACTCGGGCGATGAATTCCTCCTGGACTGCTATAGTGAGGTGGAGGAACCCGACCAAGTGGTTGGAGCTTGGGGGCGATCCTAAGCAATTGGTGGTTGGTGGTCTGCTGGAAGGTAGCCGCAGGTGGACGAGCCTGCTTGATCGACCGAGGTTAAGCGAGCAGTAGGTCGAAGGTGGTTTGGTGGCTCACGATAGTGTACAGGGGGACACCGATCGATGGTGAGGTGATGTGTGATAGGTAGAACAGGGGAAATAGGAAAAACATGGGAAGTAGGAAGGGTGGAGTGTTTTCGCCTGGGATTGGAGCGGGCGTTGGCCACCTCTCTTGGTTATCGCTTCAAAAGGTCGGCGACGACCTCGAAGCTGGGTTGGATCTTGTTGGAGGACAATCACCGGAGAAGAGAGGCCCCTGTCACCAGCCTCTCTCTTTAACTCTCTCTGTCTCTCTTTGATCTGGAAGATGGCGGATGATCTCTACTGATGGGGTTGATAGAATTATATAGGGAGGATGAAAAGGAGATAAGGTGAGAGAGAGAGAGATAAGGATAGAGGGAGGTGGTTGCGCGATAGCCGGTGGCGAGAGGAGTTAGAGCGATTGCAGAGGTTACAGAAATTGGGTGCGATGACTGGGGAGGAAGAAGGCGCATGCGAGTGTTGACCGAGAAGAAGAGGGAGGAATAGGGCCTCACGTGCATGGCACGTAAGGTGAGGTTATTAATATTTTTAAATTAGAAACAAAATAAAAGGAGTTAAAAACTCACTGACACGTGGCTTCTCCAGGAGCTTCCACGCTCCAGAAAATCCAAAAATAAAAAGAGAATAAAAATCTAGAAGAAATAGCAAATAATCTCGGATCGAAAAGTGCTCATAATGAAAATTGCTCGTATGGATGAGTTCTACAACTTTCATGAAGAGACTAGGAGCAACAGAGGTCGTCTGTGCAGAACGATATTTTTGGGGTACTGTATGTTCATATAATACCTTGATTTTTGGATTTTTATATTTTTTTTGTGATTTATAATTAAGATAAAAATACAGAAAAATTATGATAAAATTAGAGATAAGTATTTACACAATCATCTAATTTTTTTGGATTTTTGTAAATAAGAAAATAAGGAAATAAAATAAAGAAGAAAAAGTGAGAAATTTGTACGGACTCGCAAAGGACACTCAGACTCGGTCAGTTTCTTTGATTTCAGTTTTACTTTAATTTTTTTATTTTTGTTGATTTTATTAACACTTTCATCAAAGAGTATATAGGGAAGTGAAATAAGCAGAAAAGGGTTAATTATGTACAAAAAATATCAAGTCAGAATTAGGGAAAACTCAAAACGCGTAAAAGAGGCCTAAAACCCAACTTTCACATACGAGCTCCGATTTTGATGAAATTGTTCTTGTTTTGAAGGTCTTTGATACTTTAAAAGTGAGTAGACCTAAATCGGACATTGTATGAGAAAGATATGAGCATTTTAGTCTGTCTAATCTAAATTGAGATTTTATCTCACGAGCCAATTATTTGAGTTAGTAATTTTTTGTATTTTTCTTTAATCTTGTTAGTAATATGTACACAATGGAGGTAGTTTTACGGTCAATTGGAGTTAGCATGCATGAAGTTGGGTGCAAATGTGAAGATGATTATGAATGCAATTATGAGAGTTAAAATGCAAATATTAATTTTGTTGAGAGAAAAATTTTTCATGCATTAGAATAGACTGAGGGCTCTCTCTTATAGGAGAAAAGCCCTTGGGTTAATTACATGCTACGTCTTGAGAAAGGATAATAATATATAATAGACATAGAAACATATATAATTATCTTAACACTCCCCCTCAAGCTGGAGTATATATATCTATCATACTCAGCTTGGAACTGCACTTCTGAAATGGACTTCGAGATAAAGCCTTGGTGAAGATGTCGGCTATCTAATCCCATGTCGAAATATGAGAGGTAGCTATGAGCCCTTTCTGTATCATGTCTCTGGTATAGTGACAATCCACCTCAACATGCTTTGTTCGCTCATGGAAAGCAGGATTATTAGCAATAAATAATGCAGCTTGATTATCACAGAAGAGTCGCATTGGAAGAGGTACTTCAATAGTAAGATCAGTTAACATCGATCTAACCCACATCATATATATACTTCCTTGTGCCATGGCCCTGTACTTAGATTCTGCACTTGATCTGGCTATTACAGTTCGCTTCTTTCTCTTTCACGAGACGAGTGAGCTTCCAACAAAGACTGCAAAACCCGATGTGGACTTCCTGTCTATGGGACAATCTGCATAGTCTGCATCCGCACATGCTGTCACCTCCAGGGATGTATCCCTATGGAATAATAGACCACTACCCCGTGAATTCTTCAAATATCTCAAAATCATGTAATGACATCCATATGCACCTTTCTAGGCTGCTCCATGAACTAGCTAACTTTGCTCACTGCAAATATGATATCTGGTCTGGTGATAGTAACATATAGCAGCTTCCCAACCAGTTCTCTGTATCTTCTGCTATCTACTTCCTCAGTATCCTTGTCATATAGTTTCATACTTGGGTCCATAGGTGTAGTGGCAGGCTTGCATCCAGTCATACCTGTCTCAGAGAGAAGATACATCACAAACTTCCTCTGAGTCATCACTAGACCACTCTGGTTTCTGTCAAATTCTAGCCCCAGAAAGTAACGAAGAGTACCAAGGTCCTTAGTCACAAACTGTTGACCTAGGAATTCCTTGGCTAGTCCAATGCCATGGGCATCATCATCTGTAACAATAATGTCATCTACGTAAACAAGAATGGCAACCGTACCTTTCTCTGTCTTCTGAACAAACAATGAGTGGTCCGTTGTAGATCTCACAAAGTCATTGTGTTTAATCAACTCCGATAGCTTCTGGTACAAAGCTCTCGAACTCTGTTTCAACCCATAAATCGCCTTATGTAGCTTGCACACACTCTGGGAATCCCCCTCAGTAGCAAACCCAGGTGGTTGCTGCATGTAGACCTCCTCCTGAAGGTCACCGTAGAGAAAGGCATTCTTGACATCAAGCTGATATAACGACTAACCTTTTGAAACTGCTACAGAAAGTAGGATCCGCAGTGTCGAATATCGCGCAACTGGAGAAAACGTGTCCTGGTAATCCACCCTATAAGTCTGGTTGAATCCTCGTGCCACTAGCCTTGCTTTGTAGCGATCCACGCTACCATCTGCGTTGTGCTTGACGGAGAATATCCACTTACAACTGACAATCGATGCACCATTGGGAGCGGGAAAATGCTCCATGTTCCTCGAGATGTAACGCTGCCATTTCTTCTTCCATTGCATGTCGCCACTGCTTGCTCTGTAATGCCTCTGCGTAAGTACGTGGGATAGTAACTGCAGATAGTCCCACTAGGAACTTCTTGTAATCATCAGATAGTTGATTTAGAGAAACATGCGCCGCATGCGGGTAGGTAGCACACTTGCGTCGAGGCTTCTTGAGGGCAATAGGAAGATCATCATCATCCCCACTGTCCTGATGGTCTAAATCACCCTGTATGCCATGAAGAATGCTAGTAGTATCAGTTGAAACAATATTATCGAGACATACATGTGGCGTGCTGGATGATGTGGACGGCCTAGGAGCAGAGGTGCCAGTAGTTGACCTACGAGTGTAAACCAAGGGTAGGAAATGCTGTGGAATAGCGGGAGGTGGTGGCGGCAGTGGTGGTTGTGGTTGGTGTTGAAAACCATGAGAACCATTTGGTGGAAGAGACGGTGGAGGAGGACCAACAATTTCCTCTCCAGTAGTGCTATTGGATAGCCTGTCACCTGTGGGAGAGAAATACATAATGGATTCAAAGAAGGTAACATCGACACTCACATAGTATCTTTTACCAACAGGTTCAAAGCATCTATACCCTTTTTGGGTACGAGAATATCCGACAAACACACATTTGTCCGCTCTAGGTGAGAGCCTGTCACGACCAGGAGTGAAATCATGGACAAATGCCACAGACCCAAAGACTCTGGGAGTAAGAGAAAATAGGTCCTTCTCGGGAAATGCAATCAAGAAGGGAATTTTCTCTCCAAGTCTAGTTGACGGCATACGATTAACCAAGTAACCAGCGGTGAGAACAGCATCCCCCCATAAAGAATGTGGGGTACGACTCTGTATCAACAATGTATGCGTGACATCAAGAAGATGGCGATGTTTTCGTTCCGCCACACCATTTTGTTGTGAAGTATAACTGCATGAAGTTTTATGAACAATACCCATAGAACTTAGAAATTCTGATAAGTTAAGAGTTGTAAACTCTAGTGCATTATCTGCACGAATGAATTTGACATCGGCAGAGAAAATATTTTTGACTTCCAGAAGAAAATTTTTAATGATAGCACTTGCCTCAGATTTCTGTTTCAACAAGAACACCCACAACAATCTAGAAAAATCATCGACAGTAACCATATAATAACAATGTCCCTGATGATCAGGAACACGACTCGGACCCTAAATATCAAAATGAAACAACTCAAAGGACTGACTACTATGACAACTTGGACGACTCGGAAAGGAAGAGCGATGATGTTTGTTAACATATATATTAGTTTCCTTTGTATTTCTCTGTTATTTTTATTTTCAGCTGTATGCTTTATGTAATTTACCCATAGGCTACTCTCCTATATAAGAGAGCCTAGGGCTGATGGAATAATCATCTCATTCATTTTTCCCAACATGGTATCAGAGCGACGGTCCTAGACCGGAGTTCTCGAAACCCTAACCCTACCCCACCCCATCCGCATGCCTTTCTCTCATCGCCGGCGCCTCCGCCAGCGCCTCCGACCCGCCTGTGCCTTCGCCGCGCCTCCGCCAGCGCCTCTGCCTGTGCGCATACTCGCGTGAGCGCCTGTGCCCCTTCACCTGTGCGCGTGCGCATGCGCCTCCGCCTGCGCCTGTGCGCGTGTACCAGCGCCTCCGCCTGCGCCTAGTGCTTACCTTCGCGTGCGACTGTGCGCGTGTACCAGCGCCTCCGCCTGCGCCTAGTGCTTACCTTCGCGTGCGACTGTGCGCTCATCCACGCGCCGACTGCGCGCTCATCCTCACGCTGCGCGACTGAGCGCTGGACCTTGCGTGCCTTGCGTGCCTGCATGCTTCAGCGGCCACCGTAGAGCCCTAAGCATGTGCTAAGCCCTAAAGCACACACCGTCAACTACATGGGTTTAGTTGCTTGAGGTCTACACATGCAACTAAACCCGTCTATGTCATTGTAGACGAATCTTATCTTCAGTCAATCGCTCCAGTCTTCAGTTTCCAGTATGTCACAAAGCAAGACGGATATCCCATCCATTGACGCCTTTCATGGTCCAGCGCCTATTGTAAAAATGGATGGTACGAACTATGAACTGTGGGCGATGCAGTTCATGAGTATGATGAAGTCAACGGGTAAGAAGCACATTCTTACCGAAGCAGAGCCTGCTGAGAAGACTGGAGCCAATGGCTCTTGGGAGGCCGATGATGCATACGCAAAAGTTTGGTTATCTGGAACGTTGGCGATCGAGATTGCCAATGACATTCTACATTAGCCCACGACCAAAGACATGTGGGACATTCTGGCGGCCACATACTCTCAGGCGAAGAATGATACGAAGATTCTGCAACTCCAGCATGATATATTCACTATAAAGCAGAATGGACGCCCTCTACATTCACTCTACACATCCCTGCGAGGGATGTTCGAGAAGCTATACAGCTTCATGCCCTTGACAGCCACGCCAGAACAACAGAAGATGTATCGGAATGCGACTATGGTGGGCGTGTTCCTTGCTGCACTTGATTCAGAGTATGAGGCGGTACGATCCCAGATCTTGGCCGATTCTACTATTCCTCCCACGAAGGAAGCTTTTCATAGACTGAGTCGTATCACCGTCCCTTCCACGGCCACAAATCAGAATGCTTCACCCTTGGCCGCCAACAGGGGTCGTGGATTTCATCATCAGACCCGTGGACATGGACCTCGTGGCAGAGGAGGTCGCACTCGGTCAACATGTACCTATTGTCATCGCGTCGGACACAATGAAGACACATGCTACTCTAAGCATGGATTTCCTGCATCTGCACGAATCGCTGAGCAGATAGAGCCTCCATCTGCTGCCACTTTGGATCAGCGGTTCGATGATCTAGTTGCCCGTCTAAGGGGCATTATTCCCCCATTTGTCCCAGCACCTACTACTGAGAGTCAATCGGATGCTGCTGCATCAGCCTCTGTGTCTACCAGTGCTTCAGGTAGCATACTTGCATTTACCAATAGTAGATCATATAGATTACCTTGGACTATGGACTCGGGCGCTACACACCATCTATGTGGCGACCAGAGTTTACTTACAGGATATTCTCATATTCCTCCAGGCCGAACAGTGGTTATTGCCAATGATACACATTCCCCTATCACTGGTCAGGGGGAGATTAGACTGACATCTTCTATGCAGCTCAAGAATGTGTTACATGCACCTGATTTCTCAATGAATTTGTTATCAATCAGTCAGATTACAAAGGATTTACAATGTCTGGCAATTTTTGATCCATCTTCTCTTATTTTTCAGGACATCCTTACGGGCAACGTAATTGGTCGTGGCTATGAGCAAGGAGGCCTCTATCACCTAAATCAGACTCCGTTTGATGGAACCTCAACCCTTCCTACTGGACCAGTATCTCCTTTGCTGTGGCATCTGCGCTTTGGACATCTACCGCTTTAGAAGTTGCGTCGTGTGTTACCCCAGGGTCTGCCTCACACATCTATCCAATCTGAGGCTTGTCAGTTGGGAAAGCATCACCGGTCTACCTTTCCCAGTCGTTCGGGTCGGAGTAGTACCTCCAAGTTTGAGTTACTTCATATTGATATCTGGGGTCTGAGTCGTATACCTGATCATCAGGGACACAGATTTTATATAGTTATTGTGGATAATTTTTCTCGTGTGTCATGGGTATTTTTGTTGAAAAATAAATCTGAAGCAGGGAATATTATTATCCATTTTCTGAATGAAATTCAAAATGTTTTGTCCACATCTGTGAAATTTGTGAGAAGTGATAATGCCCTAGAACTGTGTACTCATGTCCTAGCCAATTACTACTCATCAAAAGGGATTATCCATCAAACATCCTGTGCTTATACCTCTCAACAAAATGGGATCGCTGAAAGGAAACATCGCCACCTACTAGATGTCACAAGATCACTTCTTATACAGAGTCATGCTCCTTATTCTTACTGGGGTGATGCGGTTCTCACAGCATGTTACCTAATTAACCGTATGCCGTCCTCTGTCCAAGATGAACAGATTCCTTTCTCCCTTATGTACCCTGATAAGGATCTGTTTTCCCTTACTCCTCGTGTGTTTGGCTCAGTTGCCTTTGCCCACCAGTTGTCTCCGGGTACAGACAAGCTCTCTCCTAGGGCTGTCAAGTGTGTGTTTGTTGGGTACTCCAGAACTCAAAAGGGTACAAGTTCTTTGATCCTTTGCGTAAGCGGTATATGGTCAGTGCAAATGTTACATTTTTTGAATCCGTAATGTATTTTTCATCCTCAGGTGATCAGCAACCTCCAGTGACTACCGATGCCATATATATGACACCACCACCACCAGTACCATCACCACCACCACCACTACCACCATCACCACATACTATCCCAGTTTCACCACTACCATTCCATTATACCCGCAGGCCTCCTCCAGCTCATGGTCATGACTCATCTCCTAGATCGCCTACGGTATGTACTGAAGATACTACTCTTGATGGATCTAATGATATTTCTGAGCAGGATATGTTGCAGGGGCCAAATGAGGACACAACTGATTTAGATGTTCCTATTGCTATACACAAATCGAAGAGGAGCTGCGCTACATATCCTTTATCAGCTTCTGTGTCATTTGAGCGACTATCTGAGGATTTCAGGAACTTTGTGGTTGCCTTGTCAGCTGTAGATATTCCACGGAATTATTAAGATGCTCTGCAGGATAGTAGATGGCGTCTAGCAATGGAGGAAGAAATGGCAGCACTTCAATCTAGGGGAACTTGGAGTCTAGTTCCTATACCTGCAGATGTGACCCCAATGAGCTGCAAGTGGGTATTTACAGTAAAGTAAAATGCAGATAGCAGTATTGACAGATACAAGGCCCGCCTTGTTGCACGTGGCTTTACGTAGACATACGGGGTGGATTACCTTGATACGTTCTCGCCAGTAGCCCGCCATTCTACCCTACGGATCTTGCTGTTAGTCGCGGTTACTCGAGAGTGGTCGCTATATCAGTTGGATGTGAAGAATGTGTTCTTATATGGAGACATACAGGAGGAAGTCTACATGCAACAACCACCCGGTTTTGTTGTTGAGGGGGAGTGTTCCAAGGTGTGCAGACTTCATAAGGCTATCTATGGCCTTAAGCAGAGCCCCAGAGCATGGTTTCAGAAGCTCTCAAACCTCTTTGAAAAACATGGATACAAACGCTCTAATGCTGATCATTCCTTGTTTGTACAGAAGACTTCAAGAGGTATTATTGCAATTATGGTTTACGTAGATGACATCTTGATTACAGGAGATGATGAGCAAGGCATAAAGCAGGCGAAAGAGAAGCTGGGTAGCGAATTTGTCACTAAGGACCTTGGAGTCCTTAGATATTTTCTGGGACTGGAATTTGCTAGAAATCCGTATGGGTTTGTAATGTCGCAGAGAAAATATGTTACGGACCTGTTGAGTGAAACAGGTATGCTTGGGTGTCGGCCTGCTACAACACCAATGGACCCCAGCATGAAACTATATGATGATGACACAGAGGAGGTGGACAGAAGAAGATACAGAGAACTGGTAGGCAAACTGTTGTATGTCATGATCACTAGGCCTGATATATCCTTTGTAGTGAGTCGTGTGAGCCAGTTCATGGAGCAACCACGTCAGGTTCATATGGATGCCATACATATGATACACATGTACCTCAAATCATCTCCAGGTGCAGGTTTGCTATTCAAGAAGGGCAAGGGAATTTCTATCTCAGCATATGCGGATGCAGACTATGCAGGTTGTCCCAAGGACAGGAAGTCCACCTCTGGGTTTGCAGTCTACATTGGAGATTCTCTAATCTCATGGAGGAGCAAGAAACAGACGGTGGTAGCCTGATCTAGTGCTGAATCTGAATATAGGGCTATGGCCCAGGCTAGCACAAAGATGATGTGGGTAAAGACTGTGCTTACAGATCTATGTATAGATGTACCACTTCCTATGAACTTAGAATGTGACAATCAGGCAGCCTTGTTCATTGCAAACAATCCAGCATTCCATGAGCGGACCAAGCACATTGAGGTTGACTGTCACTTCATATGTGACATGATTTAGAAGGGATTCATTGCTATATCTCATGTTACTTCAGAAAATCAAACTGCATATATTCACCAAGGCATTACTACGAGGCCCATTCCAGAAGTGTGCGTCCAAGCTGAGCATGATTGATATCTATGCTCCATCTTGAGGGGGAGTGTTAACATATATATTAGTTTCCTTTGTATTTCTCTGTTATTTTTATTTTCAGCTGTATGCTTTATGTAATTTACCCATAGGCTACTCTCCTATATAAGAGAGCCTAGGGCTGATGGAATAATCATCTCGTTCATTTTTCCCAACAATGTTTCCCAAGCTGACAGGCTTCACAATTCAATGTAGTACGGGGGGATATCTATGGTAAAACATGACACAACTTCTGCAACGGAAGATGACCAAAGCGAAGATGCCAAAGTAGTGGTGAAATGGGTCCAGAAGGAAGGGTAGAAACGCCAGCGCATGATGGTAAGGCAAACCTATACAATCCTCTCTGCTCACGGCCATGTCTAATCACCATGCAAGTCAGTATGTCCTGAAACAAAAAAGAGGATGGATCAAATATGGCACGACAATGGAGATCTCTTGTAAGTTGACTAATTGACAACAGATTCATCTGAAAATCAGGTGCATATAAGACATTCTGAAGAGTGAGAGAAGGTGCAATAGATATCTCTCCCTGACCAATAATGGGCAATCGAACCCCATTGGCAATAACAACTGATCTGCCAGGTTAAAGAGCTCTGTAGGTAGAAAATTACATCTTGTCGCCACACATATGATGGGATGCCCCGGAGTCCATAATCCAATCTGTGAGGTCTGAATATGAACTACTGGTGAACGCGTAATGAGTACCTGAAGAGCTAGACGACGCTCTGACGGATGCGCAACCTCTGTGGTACCTGGAGACGAAGATGCTGGAGTAGTCATCATCTCACGGAGTCTGGATACAATGTTATCAAGGCGAGTGTCTGATGCAGGTGCTGCGGAAATCTCAGTCTGCTCAGCAACTCGTGTTGAAGCTGGATAGCCATGCTTACGGAAGCACGTCTCCTCGGAGTGGCTTGGACGATGGCAATGAGTACATGGGTACGATGTCTACCACCTCCTCGACCGCGCGGTCCACGACTGTGAAAGTGAGATGATCCTCCTCTGCCTCTAGTAGCAGCCATAGCCGAAGGAGTAGGCTGTGCAGTGGTCGCTGAAGTAGTAATCCTGCTCATGCGTTTATAGACTTCTTCCATTGGTGGAATAGTCTCTCCATTCAGAAGTTGAGTACGAGTTGCATCGTACTCAGGATCAAGAGAGGATAGAAAAACTCCAGTCATGGTGGCGTTGCGATAAGCCTGTTGTTGCTCTGTGCTGGTAGTGATGGGCATGAAGCTGTGTAATCTCTCAAACATGCCCCGCAGGTGAGAGAAATGAGCATGGAGCGGTCGACCATTCTGTTAGGTCGAGAAGATATCGAACTGCAATTGAAGTATTTTGCTTTCATTTTTCGACTGGCCATACGTATCCGCAAGTATATCCCACATGGCCTTCGCAGTAGGCTGATTCACAATATCATTAACTATCTCTGTAATCAGTGTCCTGGAGAGCCATATGCATGCATAAGCATCATCTTATTTCCATGTTGCATTAACCCCAGTCTTGTTCGTCGGGTCGGAGTCAGTCAATATGTGCTCCTTATTGTGGCACTGCATGAGGGTACGGAACTGCATAGACCAAAGCTCATAATTAGTCCCATCCATCTTCACAATTGGGGCCGGTCCTTTGAAGGCACCTGAAGAGGAGAAAACGTCACCCTTGTTTTCTGCCATGATACGAAAGAGCCACGAAACACGGAACGACTGAGGGATATAGTGAAACGTCTTTGTCTACAAATCCATAGAAGAGATAGGTTGTATGTGTAGACTCATACAACCATCCCGACCTCCTCAAATGTACCTCAACACCTGCAGCATAGGTCTTTTGTTTTCGCGCCTAGGTCTGTGCACAGGCCGCTAGGCTAATGTGCGGCAGCCCTAATGGACACCGACATCAGTAGGGCCCCTTTGGGGCGGAACTTGAGCCGGCAGCGGTGCCTGGGGAAGGTGGGGCAGCCGCAGCGGTGAAGGATATTGAGTATCCTTCAAGCGCATCACGGAAGCGTGTCGATCGCATCGTATGCAATCGGAGCAACTAGTCGTACTAGATGCTAGATGCAGCGGAAATTAAAATTTTTAACTTTAAAGATGAAACCACATGATCACGAGAACACTTCTCGGATCGTTTCATCAAACCACAAAGTATAAGGAATACCTCTTGAAGCGTGGTTGTGATCGCGAGATCCCAAAGTAGAGATCCTCCTATCTTCAGTCCGACCCACGGAGAATGCGCTTGCGGGCACGATGATGAGTCGCGTCCTTCCCGCAATCCTTTGACGAAGATCCAAGCGTCGAGGCGTAGAAAAAATGATCTCCTTCCTAATACACAAAGTGGACGGCCACTTGAATATTAGGGAGACCCCACGAGAATGAGAGAGAGAGAGTAGAGTTCTTCAACTCAAGAATGTTGTTGTCACTTGGAAAGGCTACCCTAGCCCTCCTTTTATATTAGTTTAGGATCCAATGGATCTCAATCCATGGGACACATGGATCCAAGGGCTATGCTTGGTCCATGCTAAATCAGTGGCTATGATTGTTGTTGGTTAAAACCAACAACATTAATTTAAATTAAAATATGTTGCAACATTATCAACATAATTTAATTTAACTAATTAAGAGATAATGTGACAACAAAAAGGGAGTCAACAAACCACCCTAAATTATAGGGGGTTATTTTGTCTCCTTTTATTTTATCTTATTATTTCTTAATAAATTGCAATAACTATTATTGCAATAATATCCACCAAATTAATTCCAAATTAATTTGTGAATATTTCAATCATGCCATCGAAGATATGTGAATCACATTCACAACCCAAACTAATTTGTAAATTACATTTCCAATTAATTAATTAATGTGAATCCAATCCACACTATTAATTAACAAATGCTATTTACATAGATTCTCTCTCTTAAATATATATATTATAAATCATATTTATAATACACATATATCATGGATAGTATTATCCACATTCTCTAATCCTTGATAATTAAATCCCATTTAATTATCTTAGATAATCATTTTCACAATATGAATCATATTCATATTTAAGCTTGATAATTAAATCTCATTTAATCATCAAGTCCTTGCTTGGATATTTCATTAAAAGAATTATTCTTGAACCCTTTCAAGAATAATGTACTTTCTCCGCAGATACTTGGAGATAAGGACAGGGCGATTGTATTGTTCCACGTATAGTGACTTGGATGTTGAGATCTCGTCTCAAATCCAGATCGTACGAACCTCCCATAGATGCTTGATTAAATCAAGACCGAAAACCCAATCTTCTCATTGAATCTAAATCTCATTCAGATCAATGTCCAACACTTGGACTAAGATCAGATTGCTTCTCTACTGGAAGGAGTCACTAAAATCCAGACCTGTTTCATCACTCCCTCGGAATGGAAGCGTCATGGATATACAATCGTTTATGATCACATCGCCCTTCAGGTATTCCCAATACCTGTACATCCTGCATACTGGAAGACCCATGGTCAACCCGAAGATCAAGATCTATTTTACACTGTCTTCTTCAGGGTTTGATCACTAAGTTTCTCATTTGATCATTGGGATTTGGTATCGATCATATACTTTCCAAAAGCATATATCATACCTAGGTCTTGATCATATACTTTCCAAAAGTATATATCAAACCTACAAATTCAGTCAAGCTTCCAAAGCGAGACGACCGTGCACGGAATTTGATTCTTCCCAATATCTCATGAGTGAGCTCATGTCTTCCGGTTCAGTAGTGAACCTGTATGATCCCTTTGAGAGATCGTATTACTCATATGCCCTTATATGCACACCAACGCGCCGGTGTATAGACCTTGGTTAGGTCATCAACCTATTGGTCTGTCAAATGTACACACTCAAACATATAGCAATACATCTGTCTCCGGTCAGAGGATGCGTGCCTATGCTGTGACAGCATTCAACATAGGACTTTGGTTATCTCGATCTCGTTAAGTCAACTCTTTGACTTAACTAATCTGACACCTCCGAATCTCTATTCCTATGCAGAGGACCTGCATCAAGAGGTCGGTCAGATATCAGCCTATGTGAGAAAGGATTGCCATCTCCTACTCAGGCTGGAGATCACATCTTAACAATCATTTGACGGTGCTTGATGAGTCCTCAATCTAACCCTTTAGATATTCATCCAAACACCAGCCTCTATGATTCAATGATTGAATCAACAGCTGTATGATCATTAAGACAGCCATGGTACATAACCCTAATTGTACAGAGGGACCTATTATGCAAATTATTTATTCTTCATTTCAGATCAGGGAATGATATTTGCAATAACATTTATTGCATAATGGCTCGCCGTGGGCTCACATGTCCAACAATCTCCCACTAGCCCAAAGAGCCATTAATGGGCTAATCATTTAAACTCACACTCATGTGACAATCATAGGCCATTTAGAAATAGCTAGGTAAGCTGATCAGTCACTCTGTTCCCAAAAGACTATGCCAAGTCCTTTTACGGTACTTGCATATCCCTAGGTAACAGTGCTCGCATCCAATGCGAATGTTGCATCTAATGCAACCTATACTCAATCTAGTCAAAGCAGTTATAGTGTCCTTGACACTATTGCTCAATAACTATTATAACCAGTATTTCCATAATCCTTATTAGAATACCCTTATTCCGGGAGATCACTATCTCTCAAGGTATCCACAATTAAGACCTTTTAGATCTCTATCTATAAAGTCTTAATTTCTTGAAGATAAGACTTAGAGATCACTATCTCTAAAGCCTTGTCATCTTTGAAGATATTGTTATTACTGCAATCAAGTGTTCTTTCTCCATAGTAGGATTAGTAACAGTTTACCACTCCCACTGCATGGCAGATATCTGGCTTTTGTTCACATCTGGCATACACTTAGCTTCTCATAACTGATGCACAAGTGCAAGCAGTTCTAGCATTCACTTCCTCAACTCTTTGAGGTGCTATTCCTTTAGATAGGTCAATACCAAATCTCAAGGAAGGAAGCCTTTCTTGGAATTTCCAGGAATGGAATATGTCCAAGGTGTACTACAAATGTGACAGTCCCAATACCCTCTTTTCTTTGCTTCTGAACAACTTCAGAACTAAGATCTAAGAGGTATTCTTGAGATCATATCTCAAGGTATGGAATAGCCAGTCTATAAAACACTTATTATCATCCTTATATCATTCCAAATGATTAGGATATTATCTACATTTAGCACGATGAACACAATGGTACTCCCACTAAGCTTCACATGGTACATCAAGATTCTATTTGAAATCATAACATTTATAATTTCATCAAATCTGATGTTCCAACTACAAGAAGCTTATTTGAGTCCATAGATGGATTTCTTTAGCTTTCACACCTTACTTTCCCCAAACATGAAGCCCTGGGGCTACTTCATGTGAATATCCTCAGAGAGGTATTCTTTAGAGGAAGGCAATCTTGACTTACATCTCGAAGATGCAATAGTCAAGTTGTGTAGCTAAGGTTAGCAATATGATGATTTTAAGCATGGTTACCGAAGAGCAAGTCTCATTGCAAGCAATGTCTTCTTTTTCGATGTGTAGCTTATGGCTACGAACCGAGCTTTGAAGGTCTCTACCTTCTCATCAGGTTCCCTTTCTCTTGAAGATCCATTTACACCTTAATGGGTCTAACCCTTATAGGTGGATCCTCGAGGGTCCATATACAACACTTGTATATGAAGTCTACTTTAGACTTTATTGCTAATATCCATCTTTCCATGTCATGATCCTTAGAAGCTTCATTACATGAAGTCCGATCACTCTCAGACTTAACTGACACATGGAATGCATCCTCAAACTCATTTGAAGAGGTATTAATGTTTCATCTTTAATTATCCTTTTAGTTTCCGATTTCAGGAGTCTCATTATCTTCTCAAGATTAAATGAGTTCCTTTACTTCATTTTCATCTTGATTCTCAAGATTCTCAATCCTCCAAGAATCACATTCTCAGAGATGAGATCTTTTAAGAATCTCAAGGTCATAAAGTAGGTATCCAATACCATACTTTATTTTCCTAATGAAGTAGCACTCTCAAGTGCTAGATTCCAGCTTACATCCATGGAACCTTATTAAGGATATATATTGTAGTCTCTACCACACATATATACCAGGAAACTAAGAGGATAATTATGCTAAAATTCATCATTGATCAAATCATGTCACACATGATCCAATTGTATCTCCCTACAACTCCATTGAGTTTAGGTGTATTAGGAGGAGTAAGATAGAAATGATATTCATATCTCCATAAGGTATTCTTTGAATTTTATCTAGCAGGTACAAGCTACCTAGGTTAGATCAAATTCATTTCATCTTTCTCCAAACTTTGGTTCTAAACCAAAATTGTGAAATCTTTGAACATTTCAAAGGTTTCTCAGGTGAAGAGAAGAAATCTCATATCATACATAATCATCAATAGATATCACATATCCATAATGTTTACTATGATATAGATGATCTACATACATCAATATGTATGAGATCTTGAGTACCTCGACATCTAACACCATTCCCAGAGAAGGGTGTATTGGACATTTTACTTTGAATACAATATTCACAAGTATGTAAGATTTGAAATTTTAGATATTCTAAAGTTTCATATCTTACTAGTCTATTGATCAAATCAACAGATAAACATCCAAGGCTTGATGCCAGATCATTGTCAAATGATCTTCATCCTCCTATTGATCTTATAAGGTTTGATTTTCAGTATTAGAAATCTTAATGAATCATTCATTAATTTTCTAATTTTGTGGAGTCCACTAGATGCTAGATTACTATCTGAAATATTTCCATCATAACTCTTTATGATAGTTCTATCTCAGAATTCATGTTTATTTCCAACATTTAGAAACAAACAATGAGGGTATTCTAATATCTAGGTCATAGAGACATTCTCTAAGACTAAGGGCTCTCCCACTGAGAATATGAAGTCTATCTATCCAACAGAGATTGCTGCAACAATTACAGTAATATCCATGTAGATGACTACTAAACCTTAAGATCAAATTTCTAATCTTCTAATATATATGCAACCAATTGCAAATGTCATTAGAAGATTGGGATACAATTGTCAGACTTTATCTTATGAAATAAGAAAGTCGGAGTCAACGATTATATGTAGATTATTCTGATGCTCTATCTGAGTCCTTCACTAAGGATTTTAGACAGATTTGATAGTCATACTATCAAGACATCAACTTATTGCAGTATTGGCATTCATCCAACTCTTTGGATGTCATATGGAAGTCACAGAAGTAGAATCAACTCTTTGACTTTCCTACTCATATGGGTCCAACCCATGCTTCCACTGTGCTCTCTTCATCAATAAACAACCATTGTTTAAGACAAAGAATCTCTTATGTTGAATTCAAAGGATTTCAATACAAGAGCATTTCAACATTTATACATGCTTCATTAAATTCATTCAAAATGATTATTATGAAGCTTCATGAATGACTTGAGTATAGATAGTAGAATGATGACATTCATCATATCTACATACATCTTAACTCTTGGAGACTTAGGTTCAGGTAGGTATTCAAACATTTTGAATACATCATCTCTTTCGAGCCACTATTCTGCATAATGCAGAGAACCATGTCATTCATGATTAAATATCTAGAGCACATTTGTATGCCAAAATATCTTCTTTTATTTTATAAGGATTATTTGACAATTACGATCTCCATCGACATGTCACTTCCAAAGTACATTCGATGAAAGATCAAGACTATCAAGACATACAAACTCTAAGGTGATGTCTTATTGTCTTATTTAATTGTCCTTCCTCATTATGTTGAGGGAACTTGTACACTGCAACCACATACATTATATGTCCAATTGCAAGTACAATATCTGGATCATGAGTCCAATCCAAGATATTTTTTTACTGGTTATCATTGAGTATAACATTGAGTGGGTTTAATGAAGGATTATCTGAAATAAGAAATTTGCATAAGTGTATATATATTATATATACATGTTTTACTTTGATTTAGGAATTTTTATATCAAAGTTGTCTTGCCTTGTCAACACTGAAAGTTCATTCCCTTAATTACTTTCAATGTAAGAGATATTCTTACCATTATATCTCTAGCAAGATCTGGGATCTCCTTTCCTATCTTTGTCGCATCCCAATAATATGAGAACTTACGACTCCAATAAAAAGAAGCGGGAACTCATTCCGCCTTGCAAGTCCAACTTGCATTCCCAATTCGGTCTTTAACACCCGGGCCCACCACCCCTAAGATGATGTTGACCCGTTGCTAATTGAACCAAGCGTCAACAGGATTAGAACTCGCTATGCGCAATCCAATATCGCCCCAATAATATGAGGACTCGATATTGGGGTCACTACGCATACGGCCTTACTCTTTCGAGAAGCAAAGAGCCCGATCCAGATGCGCTTGCATATAGGATCTGTCACTTTGGACAGGCGTCTCCTACATACAATCCCTGGCGACGAAACCCTTCGCCTTGACGGGAGACCATGGATGTCACTTATGTGATCCTCCACCTCATATTCAAATTGTAATTAATTATCGTGAATCATATTCACATAATTAATTCTTCCAAGGGAAATACACATCTATTCATAATAGAGTGTTTATTGGACATAATTAATTTAATCACATTAAATTAATCATCAATCCAAACATCAATCAACAAACATGTCTTTTACTTGAATAGTAGGTATATACTCAAAGTACGTATTATTCGAATTTTAATAATTAGAAAAATACACATTGTCTGTCTCCGACATTATACAGTCCCTACCCGCTGTCATGGCCAGTACCGACGAGAGTGGGACGGACCACATACGTTGCAACCCGCTACCCCAATGCTCTCCGACTAGGCACCACATCCGCCTCGGGAAAGGATAATACCAGATAGACCATCATGTACTTTGAGATGTTCATCGGTTTTTCAACCGAAATTATACCATATAATATAAATCAAAACATTTTTGATTATAAGGAGATTTGCTAGACAAATCTCCAATCCTATTCAAGCAAAAAGGGTTTTTCATGTAATAGTTGTCCTACAACAATTGTAGGATAAACTATGGTTTTCATGAAAGCAATGTTTGTTGATGAACCAATGATCAAGATCTAATATCTCATCATTGTGGTTTGGGCAAGTGTCATTCAATGAAATAATTATTTCTTTAAATATTTCACAAATATTTATCACTAATTATTCCAGAAAATTAACAATTAATTTTCATCATGATAATTGAATGACATATCACAAGGTTCAAGATCAAAATTGTTAATTTCCAGCAGTGACCCCCAATCACTAAAATTAACTTAGGGTTTTTATCAGTTGTGCCCCTCCGAGATATCGCAATATCAGTTATGCCCCTATCTTTTTGGTAATATCAGTTATGCCCCTGACTTCTTGCCAATATTTCACTTGTGCCCCTCAGAGGGGCATAACTGATAAAAGATTATTATCAGTTATGCCCCTCTGAAGGGCACAAGTGAAATATTGGCAAGAAGTCGGGGGTACAACTGATATTACCAAAAAGATAGGGGCATAACTGATATTGCGATATCTCGGAGGGGCACAACTGATAAAATCCCATTAACTTATCTTGATCAATTTAAATCCAAAAAATGCAAACTTAGTTTCCAAAGATTGCCTATTTGATTTATTAAAGAACCCAAGTGATAATTCACGCATTTCAAGGCGGATTAAAACCGTAATCATCTCATTAATTACGTTCAAATCCGCAGTTCCCGCAACAGTGAATATAGTCATATTCAAAAAGCCATATCTTGAGCAAATAAAGTCCAAATTTAGTAAACTCAAGTCCTATGGTTTCCTTAATTAATGGGGAACAAAATCCAATTGAAAATTTCGTGTTAAACATTTTAAACAGTGCTGAAAAATTCAATTAGACAGAGGTGCGAAAATTGAAATGCAGTAAAAATTTCGCAACCCTTTCAAGAACCAAATCGTCTAAGGTCTATGGATCATATCCAAAACCTTATTCAACCTATGGCTCTGATACCACTTGAAGGATATTGAGTATCCTTCAAGCGCATCACGGAAGCGTGTCGATCGCATCGTATGC
The DNA here is from genome assembly GCA_037367405.1 of Ottelia alismoides. Lineage (NCBI taxonomy): Eukaryota > Viridiplantae > Streptophyta > Magnoliopsida > Alismatales > Hydrocharitaceae > Ottelia > Ottelia alismoides. Next base: position 270,976 of record JAZKJV010002118.1, on the reverse strand, counting down.
AATCGGAGCAACTAGTCGTACTAGATGCTAGATGCAGCGGAAATTAAAATTTTTAACTTTAAAGATGAAACCACATGATCACGAGAACACTTCTCGGATCGTTTCATCAAACCACAAAGTATAAGGAATACCTCTTGAAGCGTGGTTGTGATCGCGAGATCCCAAAGTAGAGATCCTCCTATCTTAAGTCCGACCCACGGAGAATGCGCTTGCGGGCACGATGATGAGTCGCGTCCTTCCCGCAATCCTTTGACGAAGATCCAAGCGTCGAGGCGTAGAAAAAATGATCTCCTTCCTAATACACAAAGTGGACGGCCACTTGAATATTAGGGAGACCCCACGAGAATGAGAGAGAGAGAGAGAGTAGAGTTCTTCAACTCAAGAATGTTGTTGTCACTTGGAAAGGCTACCCTAGCCCTCCTTTTATACTAGTTTAGGATCCAATGGATCTCAATCCATGGGACACATGGATCCAAGGGCTATGCTTGGTCCATGCTAAATCAGTGGCTATGATTGTTGTTGGTTAAAACCAACAACATTAATTTAAATTAAAATATGTTGCAACATTATCAACATAATTTAATTTAACTAATTAAGAGATAATGTGACAACAAAAAGGGAGTCAACAAACCACCCTAAATTATAGGGGGTTATTTTGTCTCCTTTTATTTTATCTTATTATTTCTTAATAAATTGCAATAACTATTATTGCAATAATATCCACCAAATTAATTCCAAATTAATTTGTGAATATTTCAATCATGCCATCGAAGATATGTGAATCACATTCACAACCCAAACTAATTTGTAAATTACATTTCCAATTAATTAATTAATGTGAATCCAATCCACACTATTAATTAACAAATGCTATTTACATAGATTCTCTCTCTTCAATATATATATTATAAATCATATTTATAATACACATATATCATGGATAATATTATCCACATTCTCTAATCCTTGATAATTAAATCCCATTTAATTATCTTAGATAATCATTTTCACAATATGAATCATATTCATATTTAAGCTTGATAATTAAATCTCATTTAATCATCAAGTCCTTGCTTGGATATTTCATTAAAAGAATTATTCTTGAACCCTTTCAAGAATAATGTACTTTCTCCGCAGATACTTGGAGATAAGGACAGGGCGATTGTATTGTTCCACGTATAGTGACTTGGATGTTGAGATCTCGTCTCAAATCCAGATCGTACGAACCTCCCACAGATGCTTGATTAAATCAAGACCGAAAATCCAATCTTCTCATTGAATCTAAATCTCATTCAGATCAATGTCCAACACTTGGACTAAGATCAGATTGCTTCTCTACTGGAAGGAGTTACTAAAATCCAGACCTGTTTCATCACTCCCTCGGAATGGAAGCGTCATGGATATACAATCGTTTATGATCACATCGCCCTTCAGGTATTCCCAATACCTGTACATCCTGCATACTGGAAGACCCATGGTCAACCCGAAGATCAAGATCTATTTTACACTGTCTTCTTCAGGGTTTGATCACTAAGTTTCTCATTTGATCATTGGGATTTGGTATCGATCATATACTTTCCAAAAGCATATATCATACCTAGGTCTTGATCATATACTTTCCAAAAGTATATATCAAACCTACAAATTCAGTCAAGCTTCCAAAGCGAGACGACCGTGCACGGAATTTGATTCTTCCCAATATCTCATGAGTGAGCTCATGTCTTCCGGTTCAGTAGTGAACCTGTATGATCCCTTTGAGAGATCGTATTACTCATATGCCCTTATATGCACACCAACACGCCGGTGTATAGACCTTGGTTAGGTCATCAACCTATTGGTCTGTCAAATGTACACACTCAGACATATAGCAACACATCTGTCTCCGGTCAGAGGATGCGTGCCTATGCTGTGACAGCATTCAACATAGGACTTTGGTTATCTCGATCTCGTTAAGTCAACTCTTTGACTTAACTAATCTGACACCTCCGAATCTCTATTCCTATGCAGAGGACCTGCATCAAGAGGTCGGTCAGATATCAGCCTATGTGAGAAAGGATTGCCATCTCCTACTCAGGCTGGAGATCACATCTTAACAATCATTTGACGGTGCTTGATGAGTCCTCAATCTAACCCTTTAGATATTCATCCAAACACCAGCCTCTATGATTCAATGATTGAATCAACAGCTGTATGATCATTAAGACAGCCATGGTACATAACCCTAATTGTACAGAGGGACCTATTATGCAAATTATTTACTCTTCATTTCAGATCAGGGAATGATATTTGCAATAACATTTATTGCATAATGGCTCGCCGTGGGCTCACATGTCCAACAAGCGGTGCCCTAGACAAGGATGTCGCAGCCAAGGAGGCAGATGCCGCAGCCAAGCGGTGCCCTGTCAACAGGCGGCAGATGCCGCAGCAACGCACAAGGAAGGGCGGCGCACGGGTACGACGCAGCGTACGGAGGCAGCGCGGTGCACGGGGGTGGCGTGGCATACAGATGAGGGGGGCAGGTGTAGGGTTAGGGTTTTTGGTTGGGATACGGGAACCTCGGTCTAGGATCGTTGCTCTGATATCATGTTGCGAGAAAAATTATTCATGCATTAGAATAGACTGAGGGCTCTCTTATATAGGAGAAAAGCCCTTGGGTTAATTACGTGCTACGTCCTTAGTAAAGATAATAACATAGAATATACATAGAAACATATATAATTATCTTAACAAATTTTACATGCATGAATGATAAAAATGAGAAATAACTGTGAAATGCAGCTAATTACTTAGGAACGGAGCTCTATTTTCATCTTTTAGGTTGATGAATCATAGATTCATCACCATTATAGCTGGTGTAGATGCAGATTATGCAAGATGCCCCAAGGACAGGAAGTCTACCTTTGGCTTTGCGGTGTTCATAGTAGGTTCCTCGGTATAATGGAAGAGTAAGAAACATACAGTTTTTGCCAGTAACAATGCAAAATAAGAATACATGGCCATAGCACAGGCTAGAACAGAGATGATGTGGGTCAGGTCTATTCTTACTAACCTAATAGTTGAGGTGCCTCTTCCCATTCACCTCCAATGTGACAACCGGGCTGCTCTCTTCATTGCAAACAACGATGCCTTCCATGAGAGAACCAAGCACCTCGAGGTGGACTATCACTACACTCGTGACATGATACAGAAGGGTCTCATCGCCACTACTTATGTCAGCTATGGAGACCAGACAACATATGTACTTACCAAGGCCCTAGCTAGAGGGCCTTACCAAAGATGCTTCTCCAAGCTGAGATTGATAGATATCTACACTCCAACTTGAGGGGGAGTGTTGATATATTAGCTATCTTTCGTGTTTTTTTGTATTATTTATTTCCTCTATCTTCTCTATGTAATTTGCCCAATAGGTTACTCTCCTATATAAGAGAACCCTAAGGCTTCATGAATAATACAATTTCATTCTTTCATCTCCATAACTACCACCTTGAAAATTATGAAACTTGAAATTTACTTTTACAGCTATTACTGCTTCCACTTTTAACTAGTTCTACCACTGGTACTAGCTGCTGCTACTCACACAGCTGTTAAATTAAGTTTGCTACTTCAACCACTGCTACCTGCTACAAACCAGCCACTTCTGTTGTAGCAAGTTAAGTTAAACACGTCAAGCAATATGTATCTTGGTCCCATAAAGAAAGATAAGATCAAGGTGGTCCCTTAAAGATAGATAAAACCCAACGTCGCCATCCATTATACACATATACCATAGCACAAGGCACCATTAGGTTTACTTATGATACGTAGACTATGATAATCATTTCTATTTTTTGTTAAACCCACAAAGTAAATTATGATAGCTTTATAAAGGATCCAAAATTTTTCTATGTTTCTCCTGCCATTTTATCATGTACTCTTGCTGATTCCTTGCATTGATGTATCCTGCATACCTCAGCATTAAGTAGTCTAGCACTTAGCATCAAATGAATAGTTTACTGTTGCATAACAATTTTTCCTACCATAAGAATAGTACATGTTTTACATTGATTTTGAAGGGTCAAAACCATATGAAATTGTCGTTTATTATTTCTATTTTTGCTTGAAGAAAAAATAACTCTTATCCAGAGTGGACTCCGTTATCATTTTCCTCCCGAAAAATGCACGTCTTGACTATTTTCTTCAGTGACAACAAGATGTTCTTATAATTTAACCAACAACTTGGTGGATGAGCTAGAGTTCCTTCGCAATGAATTCTTGTTTATTGACTACAAGATTATTCTCATTACTTGCAATGGTAGGGGAAGCATGTGCAGAGCAGTTACAGTTAGATTGCAATCTTCCACATACACCTGAGCTGCCATATGGCCCACGGATTGAGTCGATGTGTCCCGGCCATTGTGATACAAGAAGAGCAATGTGCTTTTGTGGGGAAGGCTCAGCATATCCAAATCGTCCCCTCGCCGAGGGTTGCGGCTTTGAGACAATGTATGCATCCTGATTTTGGCTGGTTTAGGAGTTCACTTTTTCTCGTACAAAATTTTAATCAAGGTTCGTTTTTTTCAGCTTACCATCCAAACCAGGTGATCCCATACTCACCAATTGGACGAAGGTTGATGAGAATGTTTTCACTACCAATAGTAGCAAACCTGGTTGGTGTAATGTTGATCCAAAGGAAGCATATGCTTCACATGTTAAGTTCAAAGAAGATTGCCATTGTACATTTGATGGGTCTTCTGGGAGATTCTGTGAGATACCAACAGAATCCAGCTGCATAAATCAATGCTCTGAGCATGGACATTGTCATGGAGGATTTTGCCGGGTACTCAATGCAATCTTCTATTATGTATATATTTTACTTTAAATTAATTAGCTTGCTAATGGGACCCCCTATTTTATAAGCTATTTATTTTGGTATATTTGACTTCGATATGATTAATGCTACTGTCATAAAGTTTTCCCCTTAAAGGGAACTTGTGCGTCCATCTTACCCTGTCACTTTGACCCTTCTAAGATTCCAGCTTCACCTGTTTGTAAAATGTGATAAGGCAGAGATAGACATTTAAACTATTAATTATTAACTATGTTGTATTGTATTTTGTTACTAATGGGTTGATGGGTCATGGGGAGGATCCCTTTGACTATTTTTTTCCTACATATGTAACTCGATCATGTTTCTTTCATTAAGTAAAGACACCACTAACCGCCTATGAGCACTAGGACCCCTCTCGTGGGTTCTCCACTCTGTTGAGAAGGACTTTCCATGTAAAATCCATGAGTTCTTCTGCTTGCTTTTTTACGTTTTTCTACTTGGTGCCATAACAAATCAATCGAATGTCAGACTTTTCTTGGAGGCCTACAACATATTGATGCACATCGAGGATATGTTGGCATTCTTTTCGTGCAGTTTGAGACTTGCACACATATGTTGATGCCTTCCACACTTTGTTGCCAGTGTATTCATGGAGAAACTTGAACTGATATACATCAAGGAGATTATGCCAATCAGAATACAGGAGGGGGATCAGACATGTCAGCAATCTGTCCCAGCAGCTCTCAGCTAATAAGAATTTAGGAGGTGCATCAGACATGTCAGCAATCCATCCAGCAGCTCGCAACCAATCAGGATTCAGGAGGAGGGTAAGACATGTCAGCAATCCATCCCAACATCTCTCAGCCAATCAGAATTCAGGAGGCATATCATGTCTAATTCGCCTCCTAAATTCTGATTGGCTGAGAGAAGTTGGGCTGGATTGCTGACATGTCTGATCTTCCTCCTGAATCCTGATTGGCTGAAAGCTGTTGGGATGTATTACTAAATACCAATGGTATTCTTCTGTTGTAGTATAAAAAGAATCCTAGGGCTACCAGATACTGCAATCCTCATTCTGATCCTGATTATCATCCCATATCCGTATCTTCTTAGTATCCTCTGTATTACCTTTTCTCCATATAGTGAAACCGATCACAACCTCCCAAGGATGTAACCCAGTTATGGGTGAACCTTGTAAATCCCTGTGTTAGAGTAATTTTATCATGTTAGAGTAATTTTATCATTTAGTATTTGTTTGTCCTCTTTATGTAAATTACCCATAGAGCTTTTCTCCTATATAAGAGAGCTCTAGGGTTAATGGAAATCATCTTGTTTATTCCTTTCAACATGGTATCAGAGCGACGGTCCTAGACCGGAGTTCTGGAACCCTAACCCTAGCCCACCCCTACCCGCCGGCCTCTCTCTCCATCAGCGCCGCCTCACGCGCCACCGCACGCGCGGCTGGGCTGCCGCTCGCACTCACGCGCGCCTGGGTGCCTGATCGAGTGCTTCAGCCCCTGGCGATTCCCCTCTGATCGCGCGAAGCCCCTGCCGCGAAGCCCCTGCCGATTCTCCTCTGATCGCGCACGCGCGATTCAACTCTGATCGGAGTTCTGCCGTATGTGCGAAGCTTCTGGCGATTCCCTTGACGGTTCTTCTGATCGCGATTCCTCTGCGCGATTCTGATCACGAGGGGGCTCTGGCGCAAGTCTGTGTGCCCTTCTGTGTCCAAGGGCTCTGGCGATTCCCGTGAAGCCCCTCATCTCTGGCGATTTCCGTGAAGCCCTTCTGTGACGCAAGGGGACTCTGTGATGCACCTCTCGCCCGAAGTGCAATCGACACGAATGCCCTGAAGCCTCTCGCCCGAAGTCTGTAACCTGTAGTTCTGTAGCGGGCATCTGCACCCTGGAGTCTGTAGCGCATGAAGCCTGAAGTCTGTAGCATGCAACAAGTCATATGCAAGTCCTGTGCTTTCCTGTGCACGCAAGGTATGTGCTTGTGCACTATATGCCCTAGCTATGCTTACTTGAATGAACATGTTCTGTAAGCGTGCCACTGGTTTGAGTCTATGAACAAATAGACATTGTCTTCCGATCGTGTAACCCCCGGGTACAGGTTATTGTTGTCGTCATGTCAGACAACAAGGTATATTTTCCATCTGTGGGTGCCTTCATAGGTTCCGCACCCATTGCCTTTAGTAAGTGTTACAAGGCGGATCTATCAGAATGGATCATGGATTCAGGTGCATCACACCATCTCTGTGGTGATAGAGGTCAGTTTAGTGTCTTCCATCCTGCTCAATCTGAACGATCGGTGGTGATAGCTGATGGTACATGTTCCCCTATTACTGGTCAGGGGGAGGTACAGTTGACTCCTACCTTGAGACTGTCCAATGTTCTCTATGCACCGAAGTTCTCGATGAATTTGCTGTCTATTAGTCAACTCACCAAAGATTTACATTGCCGTGCTATATTTGATCCATCTACTCTTGTGTTTCAGGACATATTAACGGGCAGAGTGATTGGGACTGGCCATGAGCAAGGGGGTCTTTATAGACTGGTGCAATCTCCTTATGCTGGTATCTCTTCTATGAGGGCTGGATCGGTATCCCCCTACACTTGGCATCTTCGCTTTGGCCATCTTCCGTTGCAAAAGATGGTCCATATTCTTCCACAGATTTCTCCCAAGTCTAATTTTCAGTGTGAGGCATGCCAACTTGGCAAACATCACAGGTCGTCCTTTCCAAGTCGTATAGGTCCAAGTCATCATGGTCTATTTGAGCTGCTACATTTTGATATTTGGGGTCCCAGTCGTGTCCCTGATCTTCAAGGGCACAGGTTTTATCTTGTTGCTGTCGATGATTTCTCTAGACTTTCTTGGGTCTTTCTTCTTAAAAATAAATCTGATGCTGGTCATTTTATTTAGTCGTTTCTTATTGAAATAAAAAATATTTTCTCCGCTAAAGTGAAGTACATACGGTCTGACAATGCTCTAGAGTTGTGTAGTACCCAATCGTCCAAATTTCTTATGTCTCATGGGATTGTGCATCAGACGTCGTGTGCTTATACCTCCCAACAAAATGGGGTGGCTGAGCGGAAGCATCGTCATTTGTTGGATATGACCAGAACTCTTTTGATTCAGAACCGTGCCCCTCACTCCTATTGGGGGGATGCGGTTCTCACTGCCTGTTATCTTCTTAATCGTATGCCTTCGACAGTGTTAGGGGAGAAGATTCCGTTCTTGACTGCGTTTCCCGAGAAGGATCTTTTCTCCCTAACACCGCGTGTTTTTGGATCTGTTGCATTTGTTCATTGTTTTTCTCCTGGTCTTGACAAGCTCTCTCCCAGAGCTGTCAAATGTGTTTTTGTGGGTTATTCCAAAACCCAGAAGGGATATCGATGTTTTGATCCAGTTAAACGAAGGTACTACGTCAGTGCAGATGTCACCTTCTTTGAGTCCATTATGTATTTTTCTCCTACAGGTGACAGACTCACTTACTCAGAGGAAGGAGATGACATCTATGTGCCGCCTCCACCTCCATCTATTCCATGCTCTAATCTACCACCACAGTCTACTACACCACCACCGCCGCCACCACCACCACCACCACCGCCACCACCGCCACCACCACCACCACCACCGCCACCACCAACTACTGTTTATTATCCTCAGGTTTATCAGCGACGGCCCTCTGCTCATGTGCCTCCTCCACCATCCAGCACGCCCGAGGTATGTACTGATCATTTGAGTTCTACTGATGGCACAGGTGATTTGAATGCGCAGATGGATATACAGGGTACCGATGGTACTGTCAATCCTCCAGTCGATGACCTACATATACCTATTGCTCATAGACGGCAGAAGCGTGCTCGGACGATGAATCCCAAATATGGGATGGATTTTTGCTCTCAGGCGTCGTTGGAGCGTTTGTCCCCGGACTTTCGCAAGTTTGTTGTTGGGTTATCAGCAGTACACATCCCACGGTCTTATCAGGAGGCCCTACAGAGCAGCCCGTGGCGTTTAGCTATGGAAGAGGAAATGGCAGCATTGCAGTCACGTGGTACGTGGAGTGTTGTGTATCCTCCACCAGGTGCGTCCATTGTCGGAAGCAAATGGGTTTTTACTGTTAAGCATCGGGCAGATGGTACGGTTGATAGATACAAAGCCAGGTTGGTTGCTCGTGGGTTCACCCAAACATATGGGGTGGACTATCAGGAGACGTTTTCTCCAGTAGCCCGTCATTCTACCTTACGGATTCTCATTGCAGTTGCTGTTGTCCGCGACTGGCCCCTATTTCAGCTTGATGTCACGAACGCCTTCTTGTATGGTGACTTACAAGAAGAGGTCTATATGCAGCAGCCGCCGGGGTTTGCTGCTGAGGGGGAGTCCAGTATGGTGTGCCGTCTTAATAAGGCCATATATGGCCTGAAGCAGAGTCCACGGGCTTGGTTTCAGAAACTCTCGGAGTTGATTGAACAGAAGGGCTTCGTCAGATCTACATCAGATCATACTCTCTTCGTAAAGAGAGACCAGCGAGGTACTGTGATCATCTTAGTGTATGTTGATGATATTGTTATTACATGCAGCAATGAGCAGGGCATTCAAGCATCCAAGGAGTTTCTTGGCGAGCAGTTCATTATGAAGGATTTGGGTACACTTCGCTACTTTTTGGGGCTGGAGTTTGCACGAAACAGGCAAGGTATGGTAATGACACAAAAGAAGTATGTTACGGATCTCTTATCTGAGACAGGTATGGCAGGATGTAGACCAGCGGCTACTCCTATGGATTCTAATATCAAACTGTATGATGATGACTCTGAGGAGGTAGATAAGAGACGATATAGAGAGCTAGTGGGAAAGCTCTTGTATGTCACTATTACCCGACCGGATATAGCCTTTGCGGTTAATAGGGTAAGCCAATTCATGGAGCAACCCAGGCAGGCTCACATGAATGCTGTTTTTATGATCTTGAGATATCTGAAGTCGTCTCCAGGCACTGGTCTTCTATTTAGAAGAGATACCTCGATATCCGTCACAGGTTATGCTGATGCAGACTATGCTGGGTGTCCTAATGATAGAAAGTCAACGTCAGGTTTTATTGTATTTGTTGGCAGCTCACCAGTAGCTTGGAAGAGTAAGAAGCAAACTGTAGTGGCTCGATCTAGTGCAGAGTCAGAATATAGGGCAATGGCCCAAGGTAGCTGAGATGATGTGGGTTAAATCTGTTTTAACTGATTTAACTATTGATGTTCCTCTTCCCATGCATCTGAAATGTGATAACCAAGCAGCATTGTTCATAGCCAATAATCCAGCCTTCCATGAGAGGACGAAGCACATTGAAGTAGATTGCCATTATACACGGGACTTAATTCAAAAGGGGCTTATTTCAACTTCTCATGTACCATCAGGAGAGCAGGTTGCAGACATGTTCACTAAGGCCCTTGCTAGGGGTCCATTTCATCTTTGTTGTTCCAAGCTGAGCATGTTGGATATATATGCTCCAGCTTGAGGGGGAGTGTTAGAGTAATTTTATCATGTTAGAGTAATTTTATCATTTAGTATTTGTTTGTCCTCTTTATGTAAATTACCCATAGAGCTTTTCTCCTATATAAGAGAGCTCTAGGGTTAATGGAAATCATCTTGTTTATTCCCTTCAACACCCTGTGTTCGCGTCTTGCTTATTTGATCGTGTTTGAACGTGTTTGGTTCCACAATTTGCAACAAACTGGTATCAGAGCTTCGGGTTCCGTCCAGTAAGATGGCGTCACACAATCTGAAGATCGGGAAGTTCACATGAAAGAATGGATTTAGTCTATGGAAGATCAATATGCACACCCTTCTGACGTAGCAGGGCATTTGGCATCGTTAGATAAGGAGCGGACGAAGGTGCTCAAGCCATCCAAGTTGATGGTACAGGAAGAGAAGGTGCATTCAACGATCATGTTGTGTTTGACAGATGAGATTATTACGGAGGTTGCCGATGAGGATTCTGCGGTCGTCTGTAGTTGAGACTCGAAAGTCTGTATAAGACGAAGTTTCTGACCAACAAGTTACTCTTGAAGCAATGCCTATTCTTTCTCCACATGCAGAAATGTACATCTCTTAAATAACATCTTGATCACTTAAACTCATTATTGAGGGATTTATAAATCGTAGATGTTAAGATTAAAGATGAGGACGTTGCCTTGATTTTATTGGTTTCTCTTCCATTGTCATTTGAGAATTTTATTCAATCATTTATTGTGGTAAGAAATTAGAGGAAGTTCGCGCGAGTCTGCATATATGTGAACTTCGACATATGGCTACCGGGAAGCAGGACTCTAACACCACAAGTTTAGTTATGACTCATGAGAAGAGTCATGCTGGTTCTGGCTACACGAAGAATGGAAAACAGAAGTCCAAAAATCACAATTCTAAGGACATTTGCAATTACTGCAAGGAATCTGGACATTAGAAGAAGACTACCCAAAGAAGTCCACAATTGTTGTAGTTGCTCAAGGAGGTAGAAATTCTGAAGATGATTTCGTTCTCACCGTCACGGATTAGAAGATGACGGATAGCACATGGATTCTTGATTCTGATTGTTTTTACCATATGACTTCCATTGAAGATTGGTTCTGCACTTATGAGAAGAGAGATAACAGAAACGCCATTATGGGGAATGATGGAATGCGCAAGATTGTAGGGATTGGCTCTGTGAAGATCAGGATGCATGATGGAGTCGTAAGGATAATGACAAAAGCATCTCATGTTCCTGATCTGAGGAAGAACTGATATCCCTTGGAGCCTTGGATTCTAAAGGATACGGGTACAATGCTGAAGGTGGAGTCTTGCATGTTGCCAAAGCCAGGATTTTATTCATCAAGGCAATCAAGCAAAAGGTCCTATATGTCTTGCAGGGGTCTACAATTCTTGGGAATAAGTTCAAGAGTTGTTTGAATTTGCTCAATGTCAAAAGTTGGCAATAGCCCAACGGAGGGGTTGGCAGCGACACGGTGAAGCTTGGCAAAGTTTCTCTGAGGATTCAATTCAAGGTGGAGATTGTTAATATGACTTGAATCCTACTATCTGATTTTCAAGCAGTGGTTAATTCTGCTACCTGAGAATTCAACCCCGATGGATTCTAGCAGTAGTTAATTCTACTAGTGGAGAATTCAACTCATGATGGAGTATAGTAGTGGTTAATTCTACTACATGAGAATTCAACCCCAATGGAGTCTAGAAGTTGTTAATTCAGCTAGGGGAGAGTTCAACTCACGGTGGAGTATAGTAGTGGTTAATTTGACTATATGAGAATTCAACCCCGATGGAGTCTAGCATTGGATAATTCTACTAGTGGAGATTTCTACTTAAGGTGGAGTCTAGCAATGGTTAATTCCATTATATGAGGATTCAATTCAAGGTAGAGACTGCTGATATGACTTGAATCCTAACCACTTGTCAGGCTGCTGATGTGGCGTCTCTACGTCCTGCCATAAATTAAGACTTAAGTTTTGTGGAAAAATCCCCTTATCGGATTTGAACTGATGACTTACGCCTTACCATGGCGTTACTCTACCACTTAGTTAAAAGGGCTCTTGCTTTTTTTTATTCAATTCATGAATTAGCCATTTTCCCTTATTGAGTCTACTGTATCCATGTATTATTATATGCACATATAAATATTCATAGAAACTCATTCATAAATAATGAATTTGAATTATCTAAAAGTGAAGTTTAGGTTAGAGGAAAATGATTTTTTATTTGATTTGAGAAATAGAAATTCGGACTGATAATTTTCTGAACTGAAGGAATCCTATACAAGAATTATATATAGAATATGTTGGATGGATTGCTGACATGTCAGATCCACATCCTAAATTCTAATTAGTTGAGAGCTGCTAGATGGATTGTTGACATGTCTAACCCGCCTCCTGAATTCTGATTGGCTGAGAACTGCTGGGATGGATCATTGACATGTCTGATATGGCTCCTGAATTCTGATTGGCTGAAAGATTTTGGGTTGGATTGCTAACATGCCTGATCTACCTCCTAAATCCTGATTGGTTGAGAGCTGTTGTGATGGATTGTTGAATACTAATGGTATTCTTCTGTTGTAGTATAAAAGGGACCCTAAGGCCACCTGATACTGCAATCTTCATTCTGATCCTAATTATCATCCCATATATGACATTCTCAGTATCCTATGTATTACCTTTTCTCGATATAGTGAAACTGATCACTGTCGCCGAAGGACATAGCCCAGTTACATGTGAACCTTGTAAATCCTTGTGTTTGCGTCGTGTTTGTTTGATCATGTTTGTGTGTGTTTGCTTCCACGATTTGTAACAATGTACATAGTGCATATATTATTAGGATTATGATTTAGGACAACTAGAATCCTAATAGGGTAGTTTTGGACTTCATGTAATTATTGAGGAGATTGGTTAAATGTGATCAAATCTAATTATGATCTTGATTGATTGTGATCTTGACTGATTGAGATTGATTTGTATTTGATTGTTCCAATCAATCCAATTTTTTTATTTGACCCTATATAAGAGAGGGTGGGTGGTGTCATACCAACACATAACTACAAGAGAATGCAACAATGCGATAGATAGGAAGATAAGAAAAGGAAGGGAACAAGTGAAGAGAGATAGTGTTGTACTTGCTTTTATTTTCAGTGATTTTCCTTCTTGGATGGTTATGAAAGGTAACCGATCAATGTGAAATCGAGTTGTCTTATTATTCACGTACTTTCTTACTGATGGTTAATTGCAATCAAATCCTCAACAACTAGTATCAAAGAGAGACTTAATGTTGACGAGAGGGCACAACACAATAAGTACACATTCCTTGGAAGTTGTGCTATGATGGTCCCTTGAAATAATTGATAAGAGTCGTTGAAGGATTATGCTACCAACTACTAGGAGGAAATCAAGAGTATATACGATGATGCATGAAACAATGATGTCAACATTATGTACATGTTTGAGAGAAGAGTCATGTGTAATGGAGATCCAAGACTTCCCACGATAAGAACTAAGATAAGAGAGAAACATGTCATTGGCATCTCTATTGCATAAGCATGCAACAAGAAGGAAAAGCGAGTGTGGTTCGCTTTACCTTAGGATAATTTTCATTCTCTCTTTTCATGAGAGATGTGTGATGCTACGCCAGAAAGTAAAATACTTAATTGCGCGAGAATGCATAGGAAGAAATGGCATGTCAAGGAACTCAATGATGTGTGTGACAACAAAAAGCAGTGAGAAGTTACAAGAGGAGCCTGTAAATGATAAGGATGGTCTAGTTAAAATTAAGGTAACATGAAGATCACAAAGGAAAAACTTAAAAGGGAGAATATTAGGATTATGATTTGGAAAATTAGATTACTAATGTGGTAGCATTGTATTCCATTTAGTCCTTGAAGGATAATTGATTAGATGTGATTAAATCTCATTGGTATCTTTATTAGTTAAAATTCATTGAATTCTTTGTTGAAACATCTGCCCTCAAAGTGTTTTGAATACACTTAAAGTGTTTCTATTAATGAATAAAATAGACTAAAATCAATTCATACGAAAGATCAACAACAACAACAAAAGGACTTTTCCCATATTAAGTAAGGTCGGCTACATGGATTCTTTGCCTCTATTAATGTTACTAGGGTGTATATACCCGCGCTTCGCAGCGTGGTCAGTAGATGGTAAGAGGGAAACTTGAAATTTCGAATATTATCTAATTCTATAAAGAATTATTAAAATTATAGAATTCATATACGTAAACTTGTTAGAATGACGTTGTTTTTATTTTAAATCTTATAAAGTTCGTTAAAATTAAGATTAAAAATTTTCAGATTATATTTAGGAATATTTAACATTCTAACTCTGGAACAATTGAATTAAATTTAAATGAGGATATATCTAACCCAATCGTAGAGTAGGGACTTTGAGTATTAAATAAATTAGGAGAGATTAACCATTCGTAAAATAATCTAATATTTACGTGTCAAGTACCTGTATACACTTTTTAAATGTGATAATGATATAATAATAATTACCATCCATGCTAGACCTTTTTCATCCTTACTTGATGATGCAAAAGATCTAATCCGAAATTTAATTAGTTGACCGACCAAGGTGGATGGATGTTATCCATAATTAATATTTTGAATCATAGAATACTCATATTAATAGTGATGCTCTGGAAGATTAAATATGCGTACTTGATTAGATTATCAAAACATAAAATAAGAAAAATCACAAGAACCTCTGTATGGGGAAGATAAATAGAGAAAAGATGGGGTAAAGGTCGGCTATTACACACGTCACCAAGAAATCATGGTTTCTTTTCAACATGAGAGAGAACAGCACGTAATCACGTGAGGAGAAAATAGGGAAAAGAAATGAGAGGATGTCAGAATACATGAAAGAGGGATATCTGCAATTTGTTCCTAACCATTCCCGAATAGGGAGACTGTCCACGTGCCAACAGCTGGGTGAAAAACCCAGCTTTATATAAGGTATATAGATTGTATTATTGGGTGTTTATTGTTTATTTCATTGTTTCATATAACCCTTGGGGGTATCTATGCAATTCTCCTTTATTGCTCTCTCTACGGTTTCAAGCTATGTAAGAAACCCTAGACCTATAGAGTAAGCTAGCAATTCATCCGCTTCTCTTTTCCTTATATGGTATGAGAGCAACGGTCCTTGATTGTGGTTCGTACCAAATCTACCACCACCACCTCTAGCCTCTTCCTTGGCCTCCTATAACCAGCCCTCCTCAATTCTTCTTGAGGGCCCATGACCTCTAAGAGCTTCGCGTGGCCTTCTTCATTCTCTAGGCCCTGCATAGGCTATGAGAACTTCGAGAGGCATGTAGCCTCATCACCACGAGCCTGATCTGCGGTCAGAGACTCTCAAGAAATGCTACTCTCCGCTACCTAACCTCGTGTAGGTCTAAGATCCTCAGGTGCAACATAGGCTCACCGCTAAAGGTGATCGCTAGCCACTTGGGCTGAGCCAACCCCTGTTTAGGGCTCCACAAAGCCTCTTCTTTGGTTCCACTAGACTTAAAGGGGTTCCGTCAGCCCCCCCTTTGGTCCCGAAGCCTTTTCTTGGTTCTAGTCCATATTGATGCTACACCAGATGTAGCCAGTGCACCACAATAGGTGGTGTTGTGGTAGATGATGCTGTAGCAGAAACTGTAGTAGGCATCCTAAGAGACGCAACAATTGACCTACTATGACATTAGCAGGTGCATCTCTGGAAGTACAATAGGTGACCTACTATGACATTCGTGCCATAGAAAGTAGAAAGTGGTTTCCATTACTTATGGAGTGCCCATTTATTTTGGGGGCTTTTCTTCTTCTGTTATGCTTTCCGGACAACAAAACCCATCTATCCAAGAGAAGAAACACAACAAAAGAAAGCTAGGGAATCATCTTGGTGTACCCTAACTCCACTCTGATTATCTTTGTGTGGATCCGGTGAAGATTTTCGGTGATTCCCTCCTCCTCCTCCTGTGGTTCTTGACTCGTGTAAAAGCGTAGGAGAAGGAAGAAGACACAACGGCGAAGCCCTCTTTGGAAGAGGGCTACGGACTTGGGTTCCACTTTGGATGATTTCTTTTTTTTGTCCTCTTGTTATTCTTGTTTAGTGGCGTTCCTTAGTTGATACACAAACAAGAGAACTTGGCTTGTGTGCCATTTTGTAGAGAACAAACCTATCACCAACTATAGTGGAGTGGTTTGGGTCAAGAAAGCCCTGTTGTTTTCACTCTTTTCATTTTGGGGGTTTTAACAAAAAAATCATTGTCTTATGGGTGCTTGTTGTTTGTGGTTTCATTTGCTTGCTCATATTGCTCGTGACAGCTACTCATGTTTGCCAATTATCTTGGTTAGGGATCTTTGATTCTGTCCCACGCTTCGGCAAGCAGGGGTCCCTCTGCCTGGGCCTCTCAGATTCTGCCCAAGCCTCTTCCCAGCCACCACGTACCATTACACGGCGCCCTCTTACTAATAACCTTGATTATGGGCAACCGCCACACTCAACCGTACTATTACCAACGGGGAGGATTAAAAAGCATGCTTAATTGAGGAGACATTTTCTGAACTTGTTTAAAACAAAGGATACACGGTTTAAATAAGGAACAAATTCTTGGATACAAAACCCTGTTTAATTGGGTGGGCTTGTATGGGATACGATTTTCTATAGCAGTTAGATAGTTTAGGCTTAGTGAAATCTAAATTACTAAGTGAGTTCAATGGAATTCTTGACACACGCAGACAACCAAACATCCAAACTTTCTTAAAAAAGAACTTTGTATTTATATTGCACCTGCAAATTCAAACTCTGCCACGTTTAATCTTCTGTTGATATTACAGTCTGATTCAGATATATTCTGTTATCAATTAACTTATTACATGACAGTGCTAAGTTAAGTGAGTTTTCCCCAGTGTGACAGTGGTTGGTATGGGATAGATTGCAGCATTCCTTCTGTTGTATCCCCCTTACAAGAATGGCCCAAATGGCTCTGGCCACCTAAAATTGACGTGCTGGATAAGGAAACTGTCAAAGCAACCGTGAAGAAGAAAAGGCCTCTCATCTATGTCTATGACCTGCCGCCCGAGTTCGACAGCCATCTCCTTGAGGTGAAGAAAACCCATCTTGCCTTCATGGATAAGAGCACGTTCAACTATATCATATCATACTTCTACTGTCTTGCCTAAATTGAAATCCCTTCTTCCCACAGGGCCGTCATTACAAGTATGAATGTATATATCGATTATATGATGATTCGAATCGAACCTTATGGACTTACCAGATATATGGTGCCCAGGTTTGACCATCTTTCTCTGAGGAATTCCTTGTTGTATCAAGAATCTGACATCCGATTTCACTGTACGTCAGATGGCCATCTATGAAAGCATTCTGGCCAGTCCCTACAGAACAATGAATGGCGAAGAAGCAGACTATTTTTACGTTCCCGCTCTTGATTCATGTATAATAGAGCGCTCATTCGATGCTCCACACTTCTATAACCCAGTAAGACATTATTTCAATCCCTAGTTCATGTTGCATATGTTTAATTACTTCTAGATTGGACGATTGAACCATCATAAATGATGTATGCTTAACTACGGACTACATTGCTTTCAGCAACTGGGGGGTTTGAGGAGCTACCTTACTCTAGAAATCTACAAGGAAGTTTACAATCATATAGTTCAGGAATATCCTTATTGGAACCGTTCGTCTGGGAGAGACCACATTTGGGTATCGTATCCAAGTATCCATACATACATATAGCTAAATCTTTTTCATATCATCGATGCTGATGCTTCAAAAAATTCCCTCCTGCAGTTTTTCTCTTGGGATGAAGGAGCATGTTATGCTCCAAAGGAGATATGGAATAGCATAATGTTGGTGCACTGGGGAAACACAAACACTAAACACAATCATTCAACATCAGCTTACTGGCAAGACAATTGGGATCGAATTCCTTCAGAAAAGAGAGGAAACCACACATGCTTCGATCCTGTGAAGGACATCGTCCTTCCAGCATGGAGAATGCCCGATCAGGCTGCCATATCAATAAGGCTATGGAGAAGGTCCTGAGTGACCTGACATCACATTGAACTTTAATTTAGCTTGCTTTTTGCGATTTTTCCTATGACTGACTTAAGATTGATGGGACTGCTACCAGGGCTCAAAATGAAGGCAAAAGATTATTATTTTACTTTAATGGAAACCTAGGACCAGCCTATGAAAATGGGAGACCTGAAACAACGTAGGCATAGATATTATAAGAGCAATAATTCCACTGCCGTAAATCTTGCTGAAAAGTACTGAGTTCTTTGTTAATAATGGATCAGGTATAGCATGGGCATCAGGCAAAAGGTTGCTGAAGAATTCGGCTCGACTCCTGACAAGAAGGGTAGGCTAGGGAAGCAACATGCAGACGATGTGATTGTTACTTCAATACGGTCGACGAATTACTTGAATGAACTGGGGAGCTCTAAATTTTGCGGGGTCTTTCCTGGAGATGGCTGGAGTGCTCGCTTGGAGGACAGCGTTTTGCAAGGATGCATTCCTGTTATAATTCAGGTACATTTCATTTATCTGAAATTAATCACAATGGATTCTTTCCAATCTAAGAACAAATATAAATTTGAAAACAATCTTTTCCTTTATAATGTGATTCAAGAAGATTTCAGTAAGTTCACATCTCAAGGATCCATTATATTCTCTTTCGCTGAGATTTACTAGACACTGTGGCTGCAAACTTCACGTTTCTTGACAAGTATCTGGCACTCTATTACAGGATGGTATATTCTTGCCATATGAGAACGTACTTAACTTTGAAAGTTTTGCCATTCGTATATCTGAAGATGACATTCCTAATATGGTGAAAATTCTTCGGGTAAGAATCCCCTATCATACTTCTTTACGTACAGAGTGTGAAATAATTATAGCCATAAATTGACAATTTCAGTGGACACTGTTTTGCAGAAAATCAATGAAACTCAAATAGATTTTATGTTAGCAAATGTGCAGTCGATATGGCAACGATTCTTGTATCGTGATGCTGTCATGCTTGAGGCAGCTAGACAAGAACATCTGTTTGGTAAGTTGCAAGAGTGGGCGGTCGAGTTCTCCAACCTTAAAGGGGATGATGTCTTCGCCACACTTATACAGGTATAATGCCATTTGCATTAAAATATCTTACATATTTCCGTGTTGATTAGAAGCATTCTTGCAATTCTGAGCTAACCATGTGACTACAACAAGTAGGTGTTGCACTACAAATTGCATAACGATCCATGGCGGAGAAACCTTCATAATCAGCAAAAAGATTTTGGATTGCCAAAAACCTGCTTGAATGAAGCAGGCCAAGCTTAAGGAGGGATTCACATAAAAAAGTATGCAGATAGTAGAGATGTTGTGGAAGGAAAATTAGATGCTCCATTTTTATCATCTACAAAAGTTATTCATAGAAGTTTCACCTTCAATAGTGCCTTGAAGCTCCATCGTTGGCATTGATATTGGCTGATGACATCTGCAAATTATACTATGATATGAAGGTAATGTTCTGCTATGTCTTCTGAGACCCGTAAATGTGTTCCTTGGATTCTGTGTATATGGTCATATTGAAGCATAAAAACTTATTTTCGGCAATAAAACCTCTACATTTACTGAAATCTGTCAACGTTTTGGATGAAAACAGGGTGATTAATTTCAATTTTCCATTCAAGACAGTATGTAATAGGAGTCCTTGAAATGCACTGTCCGTGTGGCATAAATTGCAAGGGATAGAAATATGAATAAAGTGATGTAAATACTTACGCATTAGTCTAATCGACAAATCTATGAAATGGCCTAAGCAAAATGCTATTGTATTATCCTATAAATTAAAAGCCATCTGCTAAATCCTGTGTCTGAAAATAAACTCAAGCTTCACCAGAACCCACTCCTGAAAGCAATCAGTCATGGTTATTCAAGGTAGAAATAAAAGAAACGATTTTTTCAATAGATTTAACATTTAAATGGATGGGTCTTAATTCACAGAGATTATGATGTAAGAGTTGAACTTTACATGTATCATAACGTGATATTCTATGCAATATTGTCTTGGCGACAAAGTTTTCCTTTTACCACTGAGACCATGTATTCATCTTGTCGTGGGGACAGCACAAAATTTGCTTATTCTTGATAGCTTACAAAAGCCTCATCTAAAAAATAGATCCTCCTTTCATTATGCCTGGCTTTCGCATTTGGATTCAGAAATTCTCATTTCTCTTTAATCTACAAGTGCTAGTGTGTATTTTGGTCCAAGGAGATGCACAATGCGATGACCAAACAAGCCCTATCAAGGGTGTGTGTGATCTATTGATATCATAGATCGATAACAGAATGAAGCTATAGCAATGACTGATTCGATGATAAGAAACGTGTTGGTATATCTTCCGATAGTGTTGTGAATTGTGGAAGCATGCACAAACAAGATCAATCAAGCAAGCACGGAGACACGGATTTACAAGGTTCACCCATAACTGGGCTACGTCCTTGGATGACATCGATCGTTTTTCACTATGTAGACAAAGAAGTTCGTCACCTTCATTCATTTATTTTGACCTTAAATCCCTAGTAAAATGCATGTAAATACCATTAATCTGTACAAAGTAACATTCATTGATTAACATGTAAATATTTTATAAATATTGGTATTTAAAATAAAAATAAAAGAATAAAGGAAAATAAAATAATAAAGAAATAAAGTTATGAAAATACTGAATGACCCTAAATCCCGAGATTGAGTCAATATAGACTTGGTTGACCAAGAGTAAAGTAGGGGGAGATAGTACTAATAAATGTACAGAAATATATACATAAACCCTAATTTAATTAACTATAAATAACTATGTTTACACTGTTTTATTGTCCCTTATACACACCTCAAATAAAGCTTTATTCAACATGGAACTTGTGCATAATAATGTATAGAAAAATACAAGAATCCTTGCCAAGAAAAATAATGCACGGTGCAACTGGGACACATAGATGAAAAAATTGCAAATCAAACTTCCCAGACTAATATCTTTTCCATACAATCTCAAAATTCATCAAACTCGCCTTTATTGTTCTTAGAATTAAATTATGTATTTAAAGACGGTGGTCTCATTAAACATATAGTTAAGATGCTAAAGTCGATTTTTGGTCCCCATTGTACAGTGTATTTGTATATATTATTCAAGATTTTTATTCTTTACATTTAAACTCCTCTTATATTTTAAATACTTGATTATATTATATAAAACAAAATTAAAATAAATAATATAAATAAACCATTAAAATTGCATAAATAAATAATACTAAAATATAGGTAAAATATACCTATATTATAAGTACATACATTTATTTAGTTCATTGTTTTTGTAATGCGAAGTTATGACCTTCCTTCATTTATCTCCATTATTCCTTTATTGTTTTCTAAAATACAAGGTAAAAAAATACATGAAAATACTCACTATATCACACTTCTTAATAAAACATGTCTCAAGAATAAGAATGTATTTTTAACACTAAATATGAAAAAATAAAAGAACAAATACTAAAAGGAAATGGAAAGAAAAGAAGAAAGGTTTTAATATATAAATATGTATAGGCTTAATCCTATCCCAGAAACGAATTGTTTGACTAACAACAAACTAGGAAGAGATAATGAATTTTTACAGAAAACTAACTAAAAAATGAACTAATTTTGAACTTAAAATAATGATTAGATCACTTTGTATACATTGTACAAACATCACTCATTTATTCAGACCACAATTATAAATATTATAGAACTTTACTTCATAATTATGTGCATAATATTTATATCTATAAAAAATTCTACTAATAAAAACTAGATTAAAATCAAGAGATAAACCACTATATAAAAATATTATAATCGAACACTTCCTTGACCCATATCTATTTATGGAATACCTAAAATTGATAAAACTCACTTTTGAACTTCATCTTGTTATTAATAGTATAAAAAAATATCACAAAGACCTTGTGTTGAAAGGTGAGAGTTTCATGTTTTGAGCGTGGTTTACAATTTATTGAAATATTTGATAAGTCTTCAATATTTTATGTAGAATATACATATATTAAACCTTTTTTTAAAATTAATTCTTGTATAACATGTATATAAAAATACAAAATTATAAAAATATAAAATAAAATATGCAATGGATAAATGCGTACATATCTGGAATTGAAAAGGTCACCAAGACCAACTTCGTGGATGACTTCCAACTTCATATCAACACGAAATTGAGTAAAATCACCTTCAAAGTTCAAGTATAAATTATCCATAAATTAATGTGGTTTCACAGGAAATTTGAAGTTAATATGAAAAATGTCAACATTAGGATTTATATGGTATGTGTACGATCAATTTCTTTGGTCAAAATTGAACCAGTCTTTTTGCCAACTCAACTCATGGGTCACAACCCATTATGTGCCTCTTTTTTAGATTGTCGACCCAACCTAGTCAACATATACTCCCCCAATCCCCTTCTGCTTTTTATCTTTGTGATGAACCCATTCAACCTCTGATCTGATGAGGTGCTCCATATCTAACTATTCCATCTCATTCATAGATCGGACTTTACTATAGATATGAGATTCCCTTTGCCAATAGAAATTGGTGCTCATTTTTTCTATCCCCTTATTGATCATTCACCCAATCTTATAAAAAACCCTCCAAGTCTTTAATTCGTGTTTTTTTCCATTGCATAACCTTTTTGAAGTTCTTGTGAATTCCTACTCGAGTTACAATCGAGTTGAGACATCCTAGTCTAGCGATAATTAGTTAGGCGAGATCCATGTAGCTTCACCTTAGTACAACACAAATACCCTACCTCATCTTCGCCAAAGGAGTAGAGGAAAGGGTCACCATGTTATGCATATTTTATGTTAGTGACTTAGATTTTACGAATGACTCAGTTGCATTTTGTTTGTAGCTTAATTAACTTTTCAAGAAGAAGTTCGTAGAAGCTGAATGATGAAAAGTGTAGAAAAGCTATGAAGCCTACTCAAATCCTAAAGTGACTCTAAAAGACTCAACTCAAAGGCTCAAGGCTCAGAATCAGATTGATGAAAGAATTAAAGAAAGACTCACTTACAAAAACTCAATTTTTGAGGACTTCAGATGCCGATTACATAGTTTTTATTTTATGTTAAAAATAGTATTATAGTTTTGCATATTCTTGATAAAAAAGCAAACTTAAGCCAGAATCATCTATTTCACAAAATCAATTTTTGGACTTATGATTTACCACCTTGATGCCCCTAATCGATAACCCTTGATCAATTATCTTGCTATTCATGATCAATCAATCTTAGTTGACCGTACTTTGACCATGATCAATCACTTTTTGAATTTTAAGCCAACGATCAAATCCGATCGATCTCTTTGTGATGTGATTGATCACTCATGATCGATCATTTTGTTTATCAAGATCGCGATCATTTCATGATTTTTTTGGAAATCAGAATGTTGGAACTTCCATTTTGGATACCAACTGTTCTTTTGATACCAAACTTATGTAACGAACCCTATGGCGCATTGTTTGAGACATACGACAAAGAGAAACATCATCTATTCTCAAAAGAAAAGAAACAATGATCATTTGTGTGATGTTAGAGTTCTTACAGTATTTCTAAGCTCTCGACCTCTCTTCAATCCAAATATTTCTATCTATTGAAGTTCGTTGTGCTCTCTGTGGTCTACTATGATTATAATCATCATCCTCAAGAAATATTCTGTGCTGTAAACTGATGAATTCAAGTTTCAATGTTTAAATATTTTTTTCTATTAATTATATTTGTATAGGTATCCAAGTTGTGTATTCCTTTCTCTAAGAGAGATAAAATCATCCTTTAAGTGTTGTCCATGGAAGGATACAAGTTGTACGAGAGGTTATGCTACCCTCAGGTTTGCATCGGAACAATGGAAATATGATTCACCGAGAGAGGGAAGGGGAAATCCTAGACTAGGGTTCTGGGTCATGGCTTTCACCCGCTTGAGTTTTCACGTAAAATCACTATATTTTTGTGGTTTGTTATTCTTCTATCTCTATGGTTTGTGATTTTTTTAGATATTATTATTGTATAATTCTATATTGTATAATTTAAACACCATTTTGTACCAAACTCACATTTGATATCAAAGAGGGTTCGAGTTTTACAGGTGTGATAACCTGCGTACATGTCCTAGATGGCAAAAGGTAATGTATCCACTAGCTCAAGAGCAATTGCCTACTCTATTACAAAATTGCCTTACTTCGATGGCACCAGCTAGGCATAATGGGTAAATGGCATGAAGATTTACATACAATCCATTGATTTCAAGACGTGGACATAAATGACAAAAATATTTGTAAATCCATTAGAAGAATATATCGATGTTGAAATCAAAGAACAGTTGGGAAATGCTAGAGCAATGAATGTGTTGTATTGTTCTCTTTCCTCAGAGGAGTACAATTGTGTCTCTTAGTCCAAGACAACTCATGAGATTTGGAAGACAGCCATGGCCATGTATGAAGGTATGTGTAAAGTCAAAAGATCTAAAGTTACTATGCTAAACTTGGAATATGAGAACTTAAAGATGAAGGAAGGAGAAACTATCAAAGAGATGCACACAAGGTTTGCAACCATCGTAAAACATCTTAAAGCTTTGGGAAAGAACTTCATCAAGGGAGAACTATAAAAGAAAGACATTGATTCTCTCTCAAGTGAACGAGAACAAAAGATGACGACAATAGAAGAAGCAAATGTTGTAGAACCTATTAAGATTAATGACCTCATAGGGAACCTTATGGCCTGTGAAGTCAAGAAGAAGACCAAGAAGATGATCGAGGAGGCAAAGAATAAGTCTTTAGATTTCAAGGTCAAAAATCAAGACTCATGTGATGAAGATATGAATGATAAAGACCATATCCTACTCGCCGAAAAAGTTTAAGAAGTTTATGGAAATAGGAATTTTTTTGAATTAAGAGAATACAATGAAGAAGCACCCGCATGCTATGAGTGCAAGAAGAACGGACATATGTGAATAGACTTCCCACTTCTATAGCATGAGAAGGAAACAAGAAGGAGTGGCTGCAGAAGTTCAATAAGGTTCATAAGAAGAGATAATTGCAAGCTACATGGAGTGACTCGGATTGAAGCGACTTCGACTCAGACTCAGGCAACGAGGAATTAACATGCTTCAGATGGATGGCTCTCTAATATGAGGTAACTCAAGAATCTTGTTGAACTTTTAGATGCTTCTCATGAAGTCTTTACAGAATTAGAAAAAATCTAAAGTATAAAATCAAAAGTTGGTAAAGAAGATTAATAAATTATCTCTTGAAAAATAAACCTTTATTGAAGAATCATATTACTTAAAAGAAAAAGTACTTTTCTTAAAAAAAATATTGATCTTAAAGTAAATTGTGATAAGCTTGTAATGATATTGCCATGTTTACAAAAGAAAAGGAGAATTTATATAAATTGTTCGGTTCAAAAAGAAAATTTGGTGATAAAATGGCATTGGATTTACTAGTATTTCATTATCTCATAATAAATTGCTTGTTCAAATTGGAGAAAGAAAGCCTAACCCCCATGGACCCGAAAGATGGATACCAAGCAGACTTCTTAAAGCTTGTTTTGTATGTGGAGATAATGTAGATTACAAGAAGTGGATGTACACGCTATCTCAAACTAGATTAAAAGCCACAAAGTCTATCAGATCAAGAATGACACCAATCTCAACTATTATAAGGAAAATGAGGAATCCAATCTTATAGAGATGTTGATTTTGCTGGAACTAGAACTGATAAGAAGAGTACTTGTGGGACGTGTCATTTCCTTGTAAATACACTAGTCACTTGGTTCTCTATGAAGAAAAACTTTGTAGCCATATCAACAAAAGAAGCTAAATACATATGTGCCTCTCTTTCATGTTTGGAAGAGCCATGAATGAAACATATACCTTAAATGACTTTAGATTAAAGTTTGAAAAAGTTAAAATCCTGTGTGATAATACAATTGCTACAAATCTTTCTAAGAATCTTGTATTACACTCCAGGAGTAAAGGAGTAACTGACATTAGACATCATTTCCTATGAGTTCGTGTTATAAAATGAGAATTTGCCTTAGACTTTGTAAATACAGAAGATAAACTACAAAACCCTTAAACTTTGACAGATTTATCTATCTTAAAAGATATTTTGATTTATGCCAACCTAGTGACTTTTCCAAGAACTATCCTCTAAAATAAAGTTTTATAAAAAGAGGAAGCTTAGTAATTCGTTGGTTTCACGCAAAAGTGGAGAGAAAAATGAGGAGAAAAGACTCTTTAATATAGGGAGAGATAAAAATTTTATTGATAATGACATAAAGAGGAAGAAGTCTTATAGGAGAAGTGAGGAGAAGAGATGTCAGAGGATATGTAATAATATAAATTGAAAGAGAATAAAAATAAATATAATTGAAAGCATTAAAAAAACAAATATAAGTTTTGACATTAAGAAAAAGGAGGAGATTGTTAGTGACTTAGATTGCTAATGACTTAGTTGCATATTTTTTTTGTAGCTTGATCAACTTTTCATATAGAAGCCCATAGAAGCTCAAGGATGAAAAGTGGAGAGAATATATGAAGCCTACTCAAAGCCTAAAGTGACTCTAAAAGACTCATGTCTTAGAATCAATTTGATGAAAGAATCAAAGAGAGAGACTCAATTCCAATAGCTTAAGTTTTGGAGACTTTGGATGTTGATTACATAGTTTTTATTTCATACTAAAAAATAATCTTATAGTATTGTAGATTCTTGATCAGCAAAGTGAACTTAAGCAAGAGTCATCAATTATATAAAATTGTTTTTTGGACTTATGAACGATTACCTTTACACCCCTGATCGACTATATTCTTATTCATGATCGTTCAACCCTTATCAACCATCTTTTTGACCATGATAGACCACTTTTTGAATATCGTACCAACAGTTAAATCTGATCGATCATCCATGATCCATTTGGAAATAAGAACGTTGGACTTTCTATTTGCCACCAACAACTCTTTTGAGGCAAACCCTATATAAGGGACCTTAATGCTCATTGTTTGAGACACACAACCAAGAGAAACATCCTCTACTCTCAAAAGTAAAGAAAAGTGATCATTTTATGTGATATTGGAGTTTTACAACATTTCTATGCTCTTGAGCTCTCTAAAATCCAATGCTTTCTAGCTAGTAAAATTATTTGCTCTCTTTTTGCTATACTGTGATCATAATCATCATCATCAAACGTATTCTATGTTGAAAGTATGTAAGATTGTGAATTCAAGTTTCGTTGCTTAACTTTTTTTGTTCAGCAATTTTGTATAGATATCCGATTTTTGGATTCCTTTCTCTGAGAGAGATAAAATCTTCCTTTTGGAATTGTTCAAAGAAGGGTACATGTTGTACGAGAGGATGTTCTACCTCTGGGCAAAAGTAGTGCTATAATAGTGGAAACAAGCTTCATCGAGAGAGCGAAGGGGAAACCCTAGAACATGATTCTGGGTCATCTTTTTCATCCTCATGGGTTTGTAGATAAAAATCACTATCTTTGTGATTTGTTATTATTCTATCTACATGGTTTATGAATTATTTTTTATTTGAATATTATTATTAGATAATCGTATATTGCATAATTCACCCCTCTCTTATGCTGGACTCACATCTTATTCCTCTCTTTCTTCTCTAGGTAAATTCATTAGCCTTCTTTTGCTCTTTTTTTGGTACTTATGTCATGTGTTTGGGGCACATTTTATATTCGTTTTCAGCTTCTCCGTTTACTTTTATTCCTGATTATTTTGTTGATAATTCCCCTTGCATAGACAATACATTTAATCAAGAACAATGCTTATTTATTTAGATCCTTGTGTCTGATCTTACAAGGATCAAGATCAATCTTGTTGTATCACTACACAGAGATCTTCACTCACAGCAAAAAACATTGTTATCGATTCCACCACAAATCACTTTGGAAGAGTAATCCTTCCTTGAATTGCCAAGTATTCCAAGGATTCTAAAATGGATGGCGGACGTGTAAGTAGGACATTATTAAATGAATTCAATAAGGTCTGATCTAATCCATGCTTGTTCATGTTTATTTGATTTGAATCATTTTAATTAGATTACGATTACAATGGATTTGGACATCATTTGGTACTCCAACTTGAAATCATGATCTGAACCTAATTCAAGATAAATCAAGAAGATTATTCATTTGTAGGTTCTACCCATTGGGGAAGCTTGAGATTATTTTTGTGGTCCTCATCAATCTTCATCGAATATTAGAACATTTCGATGGGTGAGTTTGAGGATTCATGCTTATGGCATAAACCTGATCAAGGAAGATCTGGGGATATTCGAAGCACCATCACCTCGTCTTGAGTTCGAATGAAGGGGAAGAACTCTCAACATCCCCCAGTGTACAAGCCTTGGCCATGTTGCCCAAATTGGACGATTAAGATTGCGACTAAAGATAGGAGACATGATTTTTTCAAGTGGCCCCTCAATCCTTCGAAGTTCGACCCGTTGGTGATGAATTACTTTCTATCCTATGTTAGTTGTATGGATTTGTGTTAGATATGAATTCTACCTCTATCAATAATATGGTTGACTCGAATATCCTTCAGTTATTGAACAATAATCCTAATGTTTTTAATCAATAAAAATTACATAGAGATTGATGGGAGACGTGCAACAAGCTGCACTGCCAATCCCTTTTGGATGTCAAATCTAATTCTTCGAAATACAACATCTATAGATCTGGGAACCATAACATTGCTATGCATAATTCTTTGGACCATTAAATTTTCTAGTATAGGAGGTAGGAATTAGATCAACAAAAACATACTTTTGAATATATGGAAAATTTAACTCGGTAAGTATGGCAAGGTCGGACTCAGGGAACAACAATCTTTAGTTACTTGGCCCAAATTAATCTATGTACTTAACTAATCGTAATAATAATTTCTACGTTCAGAAAATAGAGATAATATGATATTTATGAAAATGCAAACAAACTGATAAGAGATAATATATTAAACCTTAAACGGAATTCAAAGATCTTAAGGAATAAATCCAAGCAAAATCGATTGATAAAAATCCTACAATATGAGTTAAAGTTCGAGTCAACTCAATCAAAGTTTTACCAAGATTAATTAACAAACATTCAAGTAGATTGCTAAATCATGACTCTAAGTTCCATGTAGTATCAATATCTCAAAGATAATCATAAATCCTAAACAAATCAGGGGAAAAAAAATACTCCAACCACTTGGGTAGAATTTCTGTAAAATAGGTCAATTTTTATCCAAACATAATTACACCAATATCAATCAAATCAAGCCTCCACTGATCATTTTAGTCCTAAAATAATAATTTGATTTCAATAAGTTTTGTTATGGTAATCAAGTATATTAAATTGAAGAGCATAAAAAGAGCTTTAAAACAACCTAATGCACACTAAATTTGGAACTAAAATGACCAATATATGATGAAATGAACTTTCAAGAGCTAAAATGCAAGAAAAAGAAAGTTATTTGTGCATTATGTTCTCAGAGGGGCTTATCTTTAATTCTTGAAAACTGTTGGCGGTTGTCCTGCAATTCACCCCCATGCGGGGGGATATTTTGTGATTTCTGGGAGGCGGAGCGGTGCTGGTGCAAAATAGCCCAGGTCAAGCACTGTACGCTCATGACTGGACTTTGTTGTAAGGATCATGGCGCAAAACTTCCCTCCGTGCATGTGCGGTGTGTGAGATCGCTGAGGTTCAGGAGGTACGCTAGGCTTGGGGTCGGACCCCCCACGTGGGTACTTGCAGTGCGGTAAGGACCACCTAAGGTTGCGAGGCTCGTATGGAGTAATCAGACGACTATGATGCACGCAAAGGCGCTAATCAATGGCACCTGTGTCGTGGGGTTCGTCTTCTTCTTCTCAGCTCGAGTCAAAGGGAAGCCCAGAAACTCAGATCAGTCGTCCTATAGTCTACGAGGTTCATAGGGACGATATGGAATGGAATTGGGAGTCCTAAGCGATGCTTTATCTCATTCCTCAAGGCTGGAGTGAGGAGCGACGGAGTCAACGCTCACGGAGCTTGGTCTTCTGCAATTGGTGCTCGAGCAGCGGAGTTCCTTCCCTATTTGGAGAACATCTGGTGAATCACGGCAGGAAGAAGCTTATGGACCTATCTAATGCTACAATGGAGGTGAAAATTGCAGGAGGAGCTCAAGCTTCTTTCTTCATCTGCAGGTGCGGGAAATGATTGGACTCTAAGCGGTTGAACCTGCAATTGTTAGCAGAAACAAAGGAAGGGGACAAGGGGGTGAGGCTCAAGTGAAAGGTGAGAGATCTGGATCTACTGCTCCGGCCTATGTAAGGCTAGAGGTAGATGAGACCTGGAGGTAGAAGGAGAATCAGAGAAGGGGGGTAATGAGGCAAAAGCATCATAGATGAGATGGTTTCCTTTTGATCTGGGACAAAGATGGAGAAGATGAAGGTGTGATATGGTGATACCTGAAATGCGATGATTGAAGGTTGGGTGAGCATGAGGTGTCACCTGATGGGAGGAGATGGAGCTCCTCTAGTCTTCACTCCAAGGCTCCCGTGACGAAGGCCTGAGCTGGGTAGTTACCGCATGTGCTACTACAATATGGGGTAGGAAGCACTTTTGATCATGCCAGACCTGGAGCTCTTCGTCTCTTGATGGGGCCACCCCAGAGTTTTCACCTTCGTACGATCTCTAGAGTTGTAGTTCAAAGTTGGGAAAATGGTGGATGGATGCCTTGCACTGGAGGCAGAGGAATGAGATATATATGCAATGAGAGCAACAAGCAAGGGGCGAGGCATTCAATGGAGGGTTTAAGATGCCGTAATGAGGTCTCATATATAGTTAATGATCGACATTGAGGGGCTTGATGATGAAAGATTCAAGGTAGGGATGGTTAACGGTCAAGGGATGGATAGGGTTATGTTCCGACAATTGAGAGTGGTAGAGATTTTGAGAGTAACTAGGCTGAAGGGATGACCAAAACAATGGAGGAGGCAGAGTGATGGATCCATGATTCATTAACATTTTTCTACATTTTGTCGTAAAACCCTTAACAAATACATGTAAATATTCATTAATTTATATCTTTTACCAAAACTACATTCATGAATAGAAATGCACTTTTATGCATCCAGAACATGTAAATAAATAAAAGAATAAAAATAGAGAAAACAAAAAAGGCAGATTCTAGATATATATATATATGTACAGTATGACTTATAAAATATAAATATAACTATAAGATATATTTATAACCTAATACCTGAGACCAAGTCAGCATGGATTGATCGACAAATAAATAAAAAGGGAGAGATAAGGAAAGAAAACAACAAAAAATAATTAATTATCCACTATATGCATCCTTCACTATTTCCAATAATTATCAAATCTTCTTTGATTTTAAATTAATTCATATGAACATATTTTTTTACCAAACGCTTTTCTCAATCATTTCAAAAAATGTATAGAAAAATTTAAAAATAAGTTAAAAATATTATATTTACATACGCCCAAGAAATCCAACTTTCAATTTGTCAATTTCGAAACTTCCGAACATCATAACCCTCTCATACAAACTCCAATTTCACTCTACTAACCTTTAAAGTTCATAAAATAATATTTTCTAATTAATGGAGGTGATTTCACTAAAAATCAGAGTCCGTTTGCAAAAATTCGGTTTTGGGACCTAACGACAACTGGGTTTTTGGGCAAATTATTTTATCTAGACCACATCATTAATAATTTAATAATTTTTATTTATTTTCATGATCTTGTATTTTAATCATAATTTATTTCATAATTTTTTGAAATTATTTATTATTTTAAATAACTCAAAACCCCTTATTTATAGATGAATTTAATTGTGTAACTTATATCCATATTTATCAATCTACTTAAATTAATTTATTAAATCCATAAAAATTCACAAACACTCTATTTATTATTCTAATAATTAAGAAAATAAAAATATGGTATTATTTATTAAGTTATTAAATTAAAAATCAAATACATATTTATCAAGTATTATGTATACCTATTTATTAATATAATATTTATATCTAATAGATTATTTATTATTTATAAATACTAATTATTTCAAATTTAGATAAATTAATTATTTAAAATTTTCATTTTTATACCTATTTAAAATAATATTATTTATTATTTAATATCTAATCTCTAATATACTTTCACCAGCTGGCCAACCAGGTCCTGACACGTGTCAGCACCCGATACTTCTTCTTCAAGAACCAGGTCGTTGGATATATTCTAATGCCCTGTCTTCATTGAATTTTCCTACGTCTCCCGTGTATCCTAAAACCCATCTAAACTCTGGATTCTCTTCTCCTAACCTCCTACTTCCACTCCTACGATTGATTTCTACCCAATTCCATATTGGTTCATCTATAAATCAACCTAATGTTGGCATCAGCCAACTAACTCTCCTAACATTCTCCTATTATAGAACACTTTGGCCATCGAACCAACTTCTCCACCTCGCTTTGCCTCATCTCGGTCGTGACAGGACCAGAGGACCTCCTCGCGTGGAAGGATGGTCTTCAGAGGAGAAGTTCCAATGCCTCTCTTGGTCTTGAATCATGTTATCGAGCACATTGAGCTCTTGTTTGCTGCACCGTCGAGCGAAGACCAGAAGGATTGTATATCCTTCAACAACATGTACCGCTTTCATCCCTTTTCCCCTTTTATTCCCTCAATTCACGTACCCCAATTAGCTTTGTTAATTACTTAATTACCTAGATAAATCACCCTACCCTAGAGAGGTTTCTTTGTATTTTCTTGTGTATTTTCGTTGTATGTTTTTCTTGTTATTTTTCAAAAGTCACATCCATTTGAGTACTTTTTTCACCTTTTTTCAAGAATATATAAAAATCATGAAAATAGCTATTTTTGCTCAAAAACCCGAATATCGCTATTCTGCCTCCTTGTGTCCGACACAGGGATACTTACTTGGTTAATAATTAGTGAACAATAAAATAGGAGAGAAGTTTCTTTATTCATCTTGTTCCTCTCTCCTATTTTATTGGAATTTTGTTTGATTAATTAGGGTTTTGTTTTGGAGTGATTTTCTACACCGATATTTTATCGCTCCATCAAAACTCCGGTTATCAAAATGGTACCGTTGCCGGGGAGGCATTAGCTATATTTCAGTTTTTGAATCTAGATTTTGTGATTTTAATTATTCTTGACTTCTACAGTTTTTTCGATTTATCTCGAGTCTTTTTGAGTTTTCTCGATTTTCTTCCGTTTCATTTTATGGTTTTTACGACTTTGATTGATTTTCTTCAATTTTTGCAATCTTATTGACTTCTTTGATTTTACGAGTTTTTATGTGTTTGCTAACGAGTTTTGCAGGGGCGGTAGGATCAGTCGACTTCTTCGGAAGCCGAACTACTTGAGAGTGCAGAGACCGACTCCTTCTCTACGAGTCAGTTGCATAGGGTAGAGGGAGTTGGTCGATTTGTTTTACACTTTTTGTATTTTTGTGAGAGACGAGGGGGAAATTGCCCAGTTTGACATTTTGTAGATGGGGTCCATTAAGGGCGTCCCAACTTGTATCAAAACTTTGAGACTTTCTTCAAGATCTGTTTCACAAGGTGTCGGTGCACTTGGAGGACCTCACCGTAGGTTTTGGTTTATACTGATTTCTCTTTGTTTCGCGGGTTTTCGTGGAGCCTAGGAGTGCATGTTTGAATGATAGATGAGTAAAGTGAAACCTACTACCCTAATCCACACTTAGGCGTAATTCACATATTTGAAAAAAATAAATGCATTCGACGCTAGAGATGTTGGTTTAGGATACGACTTTTAACTGATTTTTGCATGCATTAGCCTAGGGTCTTAAATTCTGTGTGGATCACTTGCATGCAGACTGCTGGCATCGAGTATGATCTCTATCTCTGCATGCATCATGTTTTTTCTCCGTATTCCATGATTCTCCCTCTGTGAGACACAATTTTGAAAATTTCAAAAGAACCGACCTCCCACTAGATATTGTTGAAAATATCCAAAAAGTGAAAATCATGAAATAAAAAAATTAAGAAAAACTTGACAATAATAAAAAAATACCTGGACTCAAAATTTATATTGGGAGAGAAATCCCCTCATTGTTTGCAGGTACTCTCTAGGTAGAGTGAGGCACACACACTTCAAGAATAGAGCCCAAATCCCTGGACTTATGCCCTAAGCACTTGAGCTCACTCTTCGGGTCCTATTACTTGCTGCAAACACTTGCCTCGGACGATAGAGAAGTAGTCTGGTTTAAGTCGGTGTGCACCGTCGACGTAAACACGAAGTACTCGAGAGACTACACCTGTGAGCTTGTTAAACAATTGATTTATCACCTAACTTTAAAATTGAAAAGAAAAAAGACTGAACTTTTATGGTCATCATTGTGTAAAGTTGGTGAATTTGGGGTTTTGCTTTGTGTTTGATTGATGTTGAGTCCGGTGACCTTTTCTTTTCTTTTTACGCCTCTCTCACTTTTATCTGAGTCTCTTTTAGCTTGTCTCTTTTAGCTTTCTTTTTGTCTTCTTGAATCGTGGTGATGGAATGGTATTCATCATTGCCGGATCTTGTAGCTTATTCTTCACTACCCCATCATCCTCGCTTACCGTATCTTGAGGTTGGGACCCTGACCAACCTCTCATCTCTTTCTTCATCTCATCTTTTTCTTCCCCATTCCCACCATCTATATTCCCTTACACTCTAATTCAAAGTATTACTGAGCATACTAAGCAAGGAGTTGGTGCCCTTAGAGATAATATTGATCATATATGAGATATGGGCAGAAAACATGATGGCATAACGATGAATTGGAGACTTGGACGAGCAGCGAGACTTAGGAGCACAACCAGTTTCTACTTGGAGTATGTTGACTATAGCAGCGCAAACATTATATGATGAGACAAACATCATGAGTCTACCTTTTGAAACAATGATCGAGTTTCCATGGGTTTTTCAACCAAAGTTTGAGTCAGTATCATATTTCATAGTTCAGGATCCATGGATACCAACTATTCTGGAGGAGCTCACGACGTCTCAGTTGTCCTTTTAGCTTTCTCAGATTCCATGTCATGACCATCCTAATCTAGATGAGGGATACTATTTTGACATGCCAGACATTGATAGTTCCTTTTTGAGAAGTGTATCCTCCTAGTTGATGAATTGATACATTTGTCAGACATTTACCTGCAGTACCATAGCTCTAGGATCGATTTCAGACACTTATTTAGCAACCGCATGGTGGGCTAGTACCATTTCTTGTTTCTGAATTGTTTAAAGGAAGTCTTCAGCCAATGTGAGACTTTAGTGCGAGGAGTGGGTGTTCGACAACGATATAGGTGCCTGGTTAGACTCTGATGATTCTGTCTTCTTTGATGATTTTGATTTCTTCCCTGAGGGTTATATGCGGGAGGAATCATCATGAATAGTGTACTTGGTTTCATTCCCTGAGCGTGTATCCGATCTGTCGGATCACAAGACCGAGTCTTCTGATTCTTATTTTGAGTCTGAGTTGTCTCTCCTTGACAACCCTCGTAAGGATGAGCCGTCTTTTGAGATATTCGATATGTTCTCTGATTTTTCTATATTAGGTGCATCAGATATCCATTTTCTTAGGGAGTCTCTTGATCTTGACTTGACATACGTGTTTGAGACAGTGATTGACGTGTAGGAATCCTTGACTAATCTTTCTTTCTCCACGTTCAACTCTCTCAGCTCTATTATTTCACTTCATTTTCATCTTGAGCTGATCATACATTTTGTACTACCGATTCCTAACATTATTTTCTCATCTATTTACCCAGTAGTAGACACCCACCTGATTGTTTATTTGGGTGCCATCTTTTTCATTGTTGATTTTATTGTTTTTTTCACACCGAGACGACAATGAGAGTATGACATTCACCTTATAGATGTCATCCTGAACCTTGATACTGCTATGTCCTAGCCTTTGTTCCCAAATAGAGGCGTAAACTCTAGCACTTGTTGAGAGGCACCTTACCATTATCTACTTTGTACATTCGTCTTAGTTTCTTCAATTATTTTTCTCATCCCTCATTTGTTGATATTCTTTCCATACTTAGGGATACTTTACCCTAAGTGTAGGTGGACGAGTCGATTCGTTGATTACATATGTGTATTCTTTGTAGACCACAATCGTCCTCAATTGTTACTCATCTTATATGCTTAGGATACCGGATCCTAAGTATAGGGGGAACTGATTGCCCGTTTATTTGTACCTTTTGATTTTTTTTCTTTTTACCTTTCTCTTGTATATCCTTTCCTTTACACGAATCACTGATCCCCATTTTTTTGCCACATTCTTGTCTATACTTAGGATGGCTTATCCTAAGTATGGGGGGATCGAGTGATTTCGTTGATTTCATTTTCTATATTTCTTTTGTTCCTTCATTGTATATTCTTTCCCTCAGTCACCTCATTTGTATGTCCTCCTTTTTCTCTTTTGATCCTTTGAGGACATAACATAAGCTAAGTATAGGGGGTACGCATATATATTCTACATATACTTGTGTCCATAACTCGTACTTTTATGTATTTCCTATATCTATAAAATCCACAAAATGGGTACGGGTTAATTTAAAATCCATTTATTTTTTATTTATAAAATCCCTTTAAACAAGTAAAATATGCTTAAAATCCTTATTTAAAATTCTTAATTTAAAATATGTATTTAAAATATGTATTTAAAATATGTATTTAATATGAATAATACTTATTTAAAATATTATTTATTAAAATATGTGTAAAAATCATTTAGTCCTTGTAAAATTCTTTGTATATAAAATTTGTAAAATACATTTGTTATTTAATCCAAAAAATATGGGTAATTTATCTTGTAATATTCTTGTACATATACTTGTTTATAAAAATTGAAAAATCCATAAAAATGCAAATTCTTAAAATTCATAAAAATTACAAAAGTCTATAAATCCATAAAAAATGAGTAAAATTCAGAAAATGTAATTCACAAAACATGGTTGCATCTACATTAGTATATTTCAGAATAAGTTTGATTTCTAGAACTAAATATTGAGAATAGTCTAAAAGATGGAGCTTGATTATGACCTTTAACTTTCATTATAAGGAGCCTAATTAGGAACTGACATTTAGACTCTTCAGATCTTTGACTTAAATCTTGGGGTTCCATAAGACCATGTTTGAGAAGTCAACTTAGAAGTGCCAAAGTAGAACACTTGGTGTCATCCGTTTAACTCTTCATCAGTGAACTAATCTTGGACACATGCACTTTACACCTAGCTCAACTTGCATAGGGCTGTGAAGGACAATCCATCTTAGTGATGTGTTTCTATCCTTGTCTAGAGGCATGGACATCTAAAGACGAGAGGTATTGGGGTTGAAATAATGCTTCGGATGAGGGAAGGATCTGCTGACGCAATTTTTCCAATACCTTAAAAAATGGATGGAATAAAAAGATGCTATATCCGTCGAGGCATAAAAAGATTGACGCAGTGCAAACAAATTACAACGCCAATTCAAATAAGAAGCCACAAAATATAAATATGACCACAATGGTCCAAGCTTCTACCAAAAATGTCTGCACATCTTAGTGGAGACTTAGCTTCACTGGCTGGGCTTCACAAGGAGATGCGTCTACACTGGTCGCACCCCAGTTCTCTTTTCATTCTTATACTTTCTCTCTCTATTTGATTATGGACACAACACAACCTGACCTTAGAAGGGAATACCCCCTCCTCGAGGAAAGAGTAGTTGAATGAGGAACCAATGGGAGTGTATTATTGGGGTGGACGGTTTCTTGGCTTATTTAAGCGGAAGAGCTTAAACAATTCACACATAGTACAAATCAAGGTTGATAGAGTTAGTAATATGGATGAGTGGATCTGAGCTGGTTGTTGAGGTGAACTTAAATTAAGGATTTGTGGAACTTGAGGTCTATTGAGATTAAAATCCTAATCCTAGTTAAGGATCCGACAAAGTGCTTGTTTTAGGCCCGATCGAGCTCTGTCCTTTGTCTATTCTCATGAATTGGTTTAGGAAAATAAATACATTCTAACTTTCTTTCTTTTTCTCTTATTTTTAAATAAGTGTTTGCTAAGGGACTAGCAAAGTTTACGAATAGGGTGTTGATGATCCATGATTCATTGACATTCTTTCTGCATTTTGTCGTAAAACGCTTAACAAATATATTTAAATATCCATTAATTTACATCTTTTAACAATATCATATTCATGAAAGAATAAAAATAGAGAAAAAAAGGCAGATTGTAGATATGTATACACGTACCATATGACATAAAATATAAATATAGGTGAAACCAAGTCAGCATTGATTGGTCGACAAATAAATAAGTAGGGAGAGATAAGGAAAGAAAATAAATAATAATTAATTATACACTATATACATGCTTCACTATTTATCCAATAATTACCTAAACTTCATTGATTTTTAACTAATTCATATGAATATATTTTTCACCAAACTTTTTTCCTAATTATTTCTAAAAATATGTAGAAAAAAATAAAAATAAATTAAAAATGTTATCTTGTACATATGCCAAGAAATCTAACTTCCAAATTGTCAATTTCTCAACTTCCGAACATCATAACCCTCTCATACAACTCCAATTTCACACTACTCACCTTTACAATTAACAAAATAATATTATCTAATTAATGGAGATGATTTCATTAAAATCGGAGTCCCTTCACAAAAAGTCAGTTTTGAGATCTAAGGACAACTAGGTTTTTTAACTAATTATTTTATCTAGAACATGTTATTTATAATTTTAATGATTTATAATTTTATAATCTTGTATTTTAACCATGATTTATTTCATATTTTTTGACATAATTTATTATTTTAAATAAATAAAAAACTTTATTTATAGATGAATTTGAACTATATAACTTATATCCATATTTATTAACCTACTTAAATTAATTTATTAAAATCCATAAAATTTCACAAACACTCTATTTATTATTTTGATAATTTAGAAAATAAAAAATGGTATTATTTATTAATTTGTTAAATTAAAAGACAAATACATATTTATCAAGTATTGTTTATACCTATTTATTAATATAATATTTATATTTCATAAAATTTTTATTATTTATAAAAACTAATTATTCCATGATTTAGATATATTAATTATTACTTTTTTCATTTTTATACCTATTTAAAATACCATTATTTATTATTTAATATCTGATTTCTAATATATTTTCACCATCTGGCAAACCAGGTGTTGACACGTGTAAGCACCTTACACTTCTTCTTCAAGAACTAGGTCGTTGGATTTATTCCAATGCCCTGTCTTCACCAAATTTTCTCGTGTCCCTCATGTATCCTAAAACACATCTAAACCCTTGATTCTCTTATCCTAACCACCTACTTCGACGCCTACAATTGATTTCTACCCAACTCCCTATTGATTCATCTATAAATCGACCTAAAGTTGGCATCAACCAACTAACTCTCCGAACATTCTCCTGTTCCATAACACTTTGGTCGTTGAACCAAATTCTCCACCTCGCTCTACCTCATCCCGGTCGTGACAGGGCCAGAGGACCTCCTCGCGTGGAAGAAGAATCTACGAAGGAGACATTCCAAGGCCTCTCTTGGTCTTGAATCGTGCCATCGCATGCGTTGAGCTCCAGTTTGCTGCACCGTAGAATGAAGACCAGAAGGATCATGTATCCTTCGACCACAAGTACCACTTTCATCCCTTTTTCCCCATTATACCTAGATTAGCATATCCCAATCAGCTTGGTTAATCATTTGATTAGCTGTATAAATCACCCATCTATTTGTTGTGATTTGATTCCATATCCACTCGCAAAGAATAGCTCTCCATTTCCCTTCCAATTTCACGAGAAACACTATTGTCTAGATGTTGTTTTTGAACTGCATCCACCTTAAAACTTGGTTGATTTCATTAGAAATCAAGCGTCAACTTTTCTATTGCGGATCTATATGAACTCCTGGAGCATCTTCTTTATCATTTTGAGCTGCATTCAACATATTCTTCGTCAATCAAACGTGTCCCAGTAGGGAACTTAGGGTTTGAAAGCCTAAGTACTTCCAGTCATAGTAGCAGATCTTCTTCGACCACTCAAAAGCATCTCTGTTGTCCTTGACATATTTTCTACCATAGGTGAGACGAGTAGTGAAGGAGTCACCCCTCTGGCCCTATAGGAGGTCGGGCAAAGTAGTCCTATGTCGGAGATTGATCGAATAAACCACCATCTCCACCACTTGCGCTGGAAGAGGGAAGAACACCCAGGAAGAACACGAAGCACAATCTTTGTAATGTGTCAAGATCCGATGGCAACGATCACACCTTACGATCTAATCTTGGTCGATAAATAGGAAACGATGGAAAAACTTCACATTAACCCCTGCAGCTTCTAGACTCCAACCATCGCTCCAGAAGTTTTTCCTATTTACATTTAGGTCCCCGCACGAGGACCTAGGTGTAATTCCAGAAGATTTTCTTTACATTTAAATCCTTGCCAGGGACCAAACTACAAAACATTTTATTTCTTTTCTTTGCAGTTATACCCCTGAACTGTGAACTACATTTGGACCCATTTTAGACATTTTGAGTTGATTTTTCTAGGGTAGTTACACAACTACCCTAGCGAGGTTTCTTTGTATTTTTCGTGTATTTTCATCGTATGTTTTTCTTGTTTTGTTTTTTCTAAAGTCGCATCTGTTCGAGTATTTTTCTCACCCTTTCTCAAGAAGACGTAAAAATCACAAAAATAGCTCTTTTGCTCAAAAACTCGAATGTCGCTATTCTGCCTCCTTGTGTTCCACACAGGGATACTTTCCTAGTAAATAATTAGTGAAAAAAATAGGAGAGAAGTTTCTTTATTCATCTTATTTCTCTCTCCCTCTCCTATTTTATTGGAATTTTGTTTGATTAATTAGGGTTTTGTTTCAGAGCAATTTTCTACACTGACATTTTATCACTCCATCAAAAAATTTGGTTATCACAAAGCGACAAGGGCCGCTTGGAGATGGAGTGGGTGGAGCTAGAGGTTGGAAAGCAGAGTAGTTGCTATTGCATTGATTGAATCAAATGGTGGATAGATGGTCATGTGTGCGGTGCATGTGCAACACATGTGAGGTGCATGTGTGGGGAAAGGAATGAGGCGGTGGTGATCTAAGTCGTTGGTTCAAAATAGATCCAACGATCAATAGAGGAAGCGCTAGTGGACAAAAATGCACTGACCATGTCAAGGGGTTGGTTTGACCTGGCAATGAGGCGAACGAATGGTTGAGAACCATGTGGCATGGAGTGTTGACCAAGGAGAAAAAAATAAAAAAAATAAGAAATAATGTAAAAGGAAAGTCAAATGAAAATGTGACAACATGAAAGCTGTTGGTCGCAGTGAGATCTATAACTTTCATGAAGGATTAAAATCAAATGAAGTCATCTGTACAAAATTTTTTGTAGAGGTATTATTTTGCCAATTAATCCCCTATATTTAATGTTTTGTAATTTTTTTATTTTTAATTAGGTTTTAATTAAAGATTAATAAATACTTGATTAATCTAGTTTTTATTGAATAAAATCATCAAAGATAAAATATGTATAATTTATACAAAGTAAGATCTTTTTGTTTTCTGATGATTTGTATGAGTTTTACTTCTTAATGACAAGTTAGTGAAGAAAGAATTAAGTTAAAGTAGTTAAGCACAAGCTCATTGATTTTCAAGGGTATTTATTCACATATTTTAACTCTAATTTCTCATGCAATTAGTAAAGTTAATCAATTTTAGGGGTTTTGATTAGTGAAATAACATGGAATTTTTCAAAGATATCCATATAGATAGATGAATTGGGGATTCATCACCCCCCATAATTAAACCTTTTCCTGCCCACTAGTAATTTTAATGAGTTAGAAGGTTGAATCCCTGACTATGCAAGTGTGAATACAAAACTTGAAGATCAGTTCATGAGTTTCAGGTGAATTCTTAAATCTAAGTCTAACCAAGTCAACCCAAAAAGAAACTCAACATTTCTAATTCTTAGACTCTCCATTGATACATATATATGTAGCAGGTATGACATTAATGTTTTCATTTCCTTCTCCTGTGTGAAGTCTTTTCTTCACCCAAAGCCTTAGTCTAATAGGCTCTCCTATGGACTCAATCCTTGACTCTATTCCAATGACCGAGTTTGCCATCAGTTTACTGTCTATTTAGTTGTCAGACTTAAAAGTGTAATGATGAACATGCCAAATATGGAGGAAGTAGGATTGTGTCTTTTCTTTTTTCCTCTCATTGGAACAAGGATATCTCGAGAGCCTTACTACCACACTTGTATTTTTTATTGCGAATCATCATGTCTGTCAAGAGATTTTTGGAGTCTATAATTGTTTTTTTGAAATGCACCGGGGTATGCTTTTTCTAAGTACTTAAGGTACGTTATACACCCAGGCTTGTAGCACTTACAATGCATGACCATTTTTTGTGCTCGCCTGACTCTTGTGGCTTAATAGATTTGGTACAAGTGGACACTTTGAAAAGGTTGGGAGTGCTTGCCAATTACTTAGCTCTTTTGTGGAAATTTTCTTTGAACTTTTGAGTTTTTCTTTGAATTTTTGAAATGATAATGGTATGGCTATCTCCACTGCTTTTACCATGTTAATGCATGACGGTCCGCATTTTTAAGTTCTTTACATACACTAGCACCTAAGTTAAGTCAAGATTAGTACAGATACCTTGTCCCCATACTGGTTATATGATTATACTTAAGTTTCATAAGTGATCATCAATCATGTTCCATCCTTAAGAATCAGACACAAACTCAATCCTCTCATCCTAATTCCTCAGGAGAAACATTGTCTCATCACAAAGGTTATATCATCGTGCAAGTGTTGTATGAGTCATATTCCTTTAAGTTTTTGAGATTCTGCATGCAATATGGTACATATATCTTCAACTAGGGATGTTGAGAATTTAAGTCTTAGGACCCTAGTGGATAAGATTGATGTGACTAAGACCAAAGTGTGACTCTAAACCAAGTAGTATGGAATACACAAAGTCCTGTATGGTGTGAAGGTGTGATGAATCCACATTTCATCATCTTTATTCTATCATTTTGGACTCAAAAACCCTGGCAAATTCATGTAATTACCCTTAATTCCAACATCTTAGCATCCATGCATGTGCATATAAACAGTGTATAAAATACAGTTTTTAAAGCCAAAATTATAGAATAAATAAAAGAAAAGAAAAAGAATAAAATATTGTAAATATTTTATGACCCGAAACCCCTATTCCACTGGCTCCACTCCCACTCTCGCGCCCAAAAGCTCCAGGACGGTGACAACTTCCTTTGGAGGTCTTCAGGCTGGTCGAGCGAAGCCCGAGGCGGCTCACCACCTTTGCCTTTCGCCGGCGTCGAGGTATACTACCCTTTGGTTTCAACCATCGAGGAAGCCACTTTCATCCAGTTATTTTCCTTGCATTTCATTCGTCGTACCATTAGGAGTAAAACCCCCCAAGAAATTCCGAGTTCCTTGCCTCCACGTACCCTTCGCCGGAGTGCTCCTCCGGCCACCACTGTGCGCCATCTCCCTTTGCCTCAGTTCCACCTCCGCAGGGTCCAGGCATTTTGCCCTGGACCCTTTCACCCCTT
Organism: Ottelia alismoides; assembly: GCA_037367405.1. Taxonomy (NCBI): domain Eukaryota; kingdom Viridiplantae; phylum Streptophyta; class Magnoliopsida; order Alismatales; family Hydrocharitaceae; genus Ottelia; species Ottelia alismoides. The sequence goes on along the minus strand of JAZKJV010002118.1, from coordinate 226,868 downwards.
TATTGCAGGTCAAGGAGCTTTGACTCGAGCCTGGGGCTTGTTTTGCATCTCGCCGGAGTCCCGTGGAGCTTCCCAGCTCCGCCGCCCTCCCTCGCGAGCCTCGGTCGTCGCCCAGGTTTTCTGGAGCCATTAGGAGATAGAGGAGGACCGCTGGAGGCTGCAGGCCATTTTTGAAGCTCAAGGAACGCCAGAGGACGGAGCTAGAGCTCGGGGAAGTTCGCCTTGCCGACGCTCCTCCCCTGTTCTTGCTCCGCCTCTCTGCGCCGTCGGATCGAGGCCGCGCCTCCGGGTGAACGTGGGCCGTTGGATCTCATAGAATATATTTTCCTCCAAAAATAGAATCAAATGGGCTTGTAAATACTTGTATATATTTATAACTATAAAAATCAAAATAAAAATAGAAAACTAAAAAGAAAACAAAAACCTTCACCTTGTGCATATTCATCATGTACATAGCCACTCCTATATTTATTCTACCTTATAAATAAATAAAATTAAATTCCAAAATTTGTAAATATTCTATATTTTATGGTGTAAATAAGTAAATTAAAAACCATTAAACAAAAAATAAAAATAACAAAATTAAAAACCCAAAAATACCTTGTACATATACCATGTAGATACATGTACATATATATTCATTTCACCCTTGTATATAAATAATAAATAAAATAAAAATACCCTTTTATTCCTAATTGTATACTATAAATAAATAAAATATAAAATGGGAATAAAAATGCACAAAAATAACAAATTAAAAATCAAAAATTAAAAAGACATATTGTACAAATACCTATGTATAGCTATACTATGTAAATACCCTATTTTTATTTTGAAAAATTAATTAAAAATCACCAAAAAATAGAAAAAATTAAAACAAAAATATTTCATGTTTTAATTTTTTAATAATTCAGCCATTTGTTATTTTTAATTGAATTTTAAATGTTTTCTACGTGGCTGTTTCCCATTGGTCCACGGGGAATGTTGACCCCCGGTCAACTCCCCCCGCGGACCCTCTTCTCTCGCGGATCGGGCTGTCGACCCGATTTCTCCGATTTTTCCATGCCTGATCCGCCCGCCATTTGCGCAAACCTCGGGTCCTAATTCTTCTTCTTGCATCCAAGACCCATGCCCGAGGGATTGCATCGGGGTCCGCGCTTCACGCTGCCCTACCCGATCAACCCTAGCCGGACCCCTGGGAATATAAATTCTGAGCTCCGCCGCACGATTCCGCATCTTTTGCTCCCCATCTTTCAGTCCCGTGACCTCCACCACCTTCCCTGAGGTGACAGCTCTCCGTCGGTGGTGTTGCAGAGAGGAGAGGGTGGTTGGACCATCGATCCGGCGTCTTCTTGCCGCCGTGCTCTGCCCAGAGGTGGAGCTCGAGCCTCGGGCCCCGACAACCCGCGAGGCCACGACCCAGAGCTGCCTAAACTCACCCACAGTCGATCCCTACGCCCAGGTAGCCTCAGTTTCCTCTCTGTTTCTTTAATGTTCGATTTAGCCCAAATCTTGCCGTCGCCGTTCATCTCCGATTCTGGCCATCTCCCACTTCGCATCGATCATCGGACCTCACCCTCACGATCACACTTCCCCTGCGCACCTTCTCCATCCATCCACTCAACCAAGCTCGCACAGGAGCTGGGGTTCAAACTTCTTCGCCGTCGCATCGCCGGAGTTCGCTCGCCCTGCCTCACCGACCACCGTCACCCATCCTAAAGGGGTCGAGGCAGTTTGCCCTCGCGCCACGAGCTTACTGGTGCTCTTTGCAAGTACATCCAAGCCCATCTGAGGGCTTGGACCATCAGGTCCAGAAGCTCCGCCTCCGCCGGCTCCGCCTGAGCTCCTCGGAGCTCCGCTGGGCCATCGGAGACCACCAGTCGACGCAGGAGCCCACCGAGCTTCTTCCCCGACCTTCAGCTACCCGCGAGGAGACCCCCGGCACCTTCACGAGCCTGACAAAGTTCGCTGGCGCCCAGTTCTTCCAGGAGTCTTCCCCGATGTTCGATCGTCCTCTCCTTCCAGATTCAATCCTAGCCACCCATTCGAGGAGCTTCGTCACCGTTCGATCCATCTGAGGACCGATCTGAGCCGCACGACCAGATGAAGGGACACCCGTGACTCAGAGCCGTCAGTTCTGCCACGTGTAAGCTTCATCACCGTCGATTCACCGAGGGTTTAGCCACGACGTACGAGGACCGTCAGATCTAGCACGTGGTTGCACCTCGACCATCCGATCCGAGAGGGAGTTCTTCGAAGAGGCGCCCACGCTCCAGCACCGTCCGATCAGCCACGTGGCGCGCCTCCCGCCCTTGGATCTTCAATAAGGGGTAAACTGCTCTTAGGCCCCTCTAGTTTTCGTATTTATTTTCTAGTCCTGTAAATATTTTTGAACCTTTACTTTCGTTGGGTAATTTGCATTGTGGACCTTATAGTTTCTGGTATTTGCATTTATGCCCCTGTCTACGTGACCACGCGCATCGTCACGTGAATTTTGAGGGTTATTTGCATGTATGGGCTTTATGTTTCAGGGTGTTACTGAATGAATTTATGTTTTCAATATTTGCAAATATGCCCCTGTGAATGGTTTTATTGTACATGTGCGTTATATAGTGGGTAATTTACACTGAAGCCCCTAGACTTTTAATACGTGTTACTAATTAGTCTAGGAACGTACTTTTTCTTGCATATAGGTCCCTGAGTGCCTCAGGTCACGCGCGTTGCACGTGGATCCTTGGGAATTTTGCATCGGTCCCACTGGAACTTATTTTAATTGCATTTAGGTCCCTGTGTACTGTGCCCTTGTGTTTGATTTTAATAAAACAGTAAATCGAATAAAATTGGATACATGGCTCCTGCCATGGTGTAAAATTTTCTAGAATTTTTGGAGACATTTTAGACACTGTTTGATATTTTTAAAAAATAGAAAACAGCCATTTTATTACTTTTTTATTTGAAAAATCACAAAAAATATTAAAACATATCTAAAAATTACAAACAAATTATCTACTGTTTAGTTTGTTGTGTTTGATTTTCTGACCAAGTTTGGTCATTTTTCATTGTATAAAACTCATAAAAATTAAAAAAAACCTAAAAATTCCTAAAAATTCTAATAAATAATTTAAAAACCGAAAAATAATAATTAAGGTGCCAAAATTTTCCTTGTGTCTTTCTCTTTACAGGAAAATTACCTCCAGGCTTATTAGGGACTTTTAGATATTTTATCTAAGTCCCTCAAGCTCAGCTGGACAGTACCTTTACTTTCTTACCTTGTTTCATTTTTAGAAAATTAAATAAAAATCAGAAAAATCTCAAAAATTCAATAAAAACATAAAAAGTATAAAACACATAAAAACATTTTTATTTGAATTTTCGCTTGATTTTTGATGCATTAAATAAATTGTTGAATTACCTTGCTTTCTTATCTTCCTTATTTTCTTAATTCATTAAAAATATAAAAAAAATTTAAAAATCATTAAAAACCCACCAAAAATACTTGTATTTTCTTCTCTGTTCTTGACTACTTCGTAGGTCGCAAGGCCATCACGTGCTCCTTGTGTTCGACCCTGATCGCTATAGCAGGTTAAAATAATAGCAAGATCGCTATTGGATTTTCGATTGATTTTTATCATATTTGGTGGTCTCCTTTTTCTTGATTGACACACGAGCGATTGAAGTCGCAACGACCATTTGAGATATATTTGATCTACCTCGTTTGCTCGGGTTTTCGTGTCATCAGAATGGCGCCGTTGCCGGGGAGCACAGCTTAGTAGTCGGTTTTTGAGTTTTTCCGCGGTTTTCTTTTCGCGGCTTTTTGTACATATTTTTGTATATATATTTGACATGTTTATACATTTATCTGGTCTGACCACTCTTGTTTGTTTTCTTACGAGGGCCCGAGGACCGAGGCGGCTTTCTTCGGAAGCCGAGCAACCGCGGGAACCGGAGGCGGCTCTCTTCTTTACAGAGCCGCAGGAGAGCGCGAGGAGCGAGCAGGAGTGTGGGAGCCGCGGGATAGCCGCAAGATTAGTGTAGCTTAGATTAGATTTTATTTTCCGCATATTTGAACTGTTGTAATAATACAGGTACACTTAGAGACTTGGACTTTCGGGTGTGTTTCGTCGAGCACCGGTGTGCTCGGGGGACCCTTTAGACTAGCTTAGATTTTTCGCGGCTTTTTCGCGACTTTAGATTTTTCGTTGCCTTTTACGGTTTTACGCGGTTTTTATCGAGCCCCTAGACTTAGGATTTTCTGCTTGACTGTGCTGTAATTAGTAGGATCCCCACACTTAACTGCTTGCCTGTTCCTATAGAGCGATAATTGTACATACTAATAAATCATTAATAAAAATAGCTGAGTCGCTTTCCTGAGAGCCTACGCGCCGCGAGCCTGCCCCGTCAAGCGCTACTCCTGAACTCGACCTGTCGAGAAGAGGAGGGGTGGGTCTAGACCGGACTCTTTGGATCGAGGGCGAGTGATCAGCTAGACGGTTCTGTCGAGTAGGAATTGCATGTTTAGGACTCGGTTTTCACCGCTGCACCATATAGGTAGTTTCTTTTCAGTCTTTACATTTCTGCACGGATCATCTTGCATGTAGACTGCTGGAGTCAGGTACGCATTTCTATCTCTGCATGCATCATTGATTTATCGCGCATTGGCTTTTTCGTCTTCTCCGCCCTGTTTTTGACTTAATAACCAAGAGAACCGAAAAATTCATTAGGCGTTTTTGCTTGCATTAAAAAAATCTAAAAAAGAAAAACCATAAAATTGGGACTACTAAAACTATCGACCCTAAAAGACACCTCACCTAAAAATTTGTCTTGGGGAGAGCAACCCCCTCATTGCTTGGTTTGATTGTGCGAGAGAGTGACCCGTAGACTAGGTAAAGCCCTCCGGTGCTCATCTCGACTGATTACCGACTCTTCTGTGCGGGACAGTCGGTTGAGAGAGTATCGGATATCCCAGTAGGTCACGTAATCGCTTTGATATTTTGATTGTTCACCAAAATAAAATTTGACAAGATAATTTGACCGAGCCTTTACGGTCTTCAACTCGCGTTCCGTTGGTGAACTGGGGGTTTGCTTTCGATCATAGTTTTTCCATATCTCATCCGCCTTACTCGCCAGATCACGATGATGGGCAGGAGGTCTCTTAGGCAACCTCTGGCTGCACCGCTTTTTAGCACTCCTGTCCATTCATCTAGGTCGGTTCGTGGGAGCTCAGACCCGCTCTCCGAACCTGAGTATGACTCCGCCCTGTTCCCCCTCGACCACCTTTCTTCTTCTGATACCGAGATGCCAGTGCCAGAGGAGAGACAGACAGATGATTTATCAGCACCTGAGTTCGGTTGTTTTGATTTTTCAGAGACGATGGCCGACAGTTCTGATGATCGCACCGGAGGTCCACGAGGAGAGCAACATTTCGTTCTGGACCAGGGTTCGATCAACTCCACCCTGATCGCCTCCCTCGAGTCAGTGCAGCAGCAGCTGAGGGATCAGAGAGCATTCATGATGGACATGAGGAGAGAGCTTGAGCAGATGAGAGCCAACCGCGAGAACCGCGGAGGAGGAGGAGGAGGAGGAGGACCCGACGATGTGGCAGCTCCCGCCGCAGCCGCAGCCCCGGCAGCAGCCGCAGCAGCAGCAGCAGGAGGAGCAGGACCACCGAGACCGATGCGGGATAACCACAATCCCGGATCTACCTTGACGCACCGTTCGGTGGTGCTTCCAGCTATCGTGGGGGACTTCAAGTTCCCCCCGAACACCTTACAACTCCTTCCCCGGTTTCACGGTTTGGAGACAGAGGAGCCTCATCTCCATTTACAGGAGTTTGAGATGATATGCAGTACTGTCCACGATCGTCAGGTGGACCAAGACACGATACAGATGATTTCCTTCCCCTTCTCTTTGGCAGATAGAGTAGCCACCTGGCTGAAACATCTAGGGAAGTTTGTTTACACTTGGGAGCAGCTCCGCGCCGAGTACTTGCATAAGTACTATCCACTCGGGCGGACCAATGCAGCGAGAGCCCTGATCAGCAACTTCTCCATGCTCCCCAACGAGCAGTTCCATGAGGCATGGGAGAGGTTTCGAGAGCTGACCGACAGATGCCCGCACCACGACATTTCCAAGCCGAACCTTATTCATAGCTTCTTCAGCAGGCTGACACCAGAGCTTCAGGGCTTGGTGAACGCTTCTTGTAGCGGGTCTTACTTCGCCAAGGATCACGACCAGGTCTGTGCCATCTACAAGGAGATGGCCGAGAACTACATGGTGATGTCCCAGACCAGGTTGTACGCTCAGGGCAGACCCCAGCAGCCAGGACCCGTGCAGTACCAGAGGATAGCACAGGTCGACGCCGGTCCTTCCAGTTCGTCCGCAGTAGCAGCAACACAGGCAGAGTCCACAGCTGCGGACATGGGCATTATTAGCGAGAAGTTGGATCGGATGGAGCTGATTGAGAAGAAGCAGTGCCAGGGCATCACTCAGATGGAGTAGATGGCACAGACTCTGAGCGACATGAAGACCCAGCTCTTGTGTCTCCAGGAGGCACAGACGGCTTCCCAGCCCCGTCTTCAGTCGCGAGGCGATCACGGCAGCAGCAGCAGCTCGTTCCAGCGCTCCAGCTCACACCAGCAGCCTAGACAGGTTCACCTTGTACAGGCGGAGCCATACCAGCAGTCGCAGCCCACTTACCAGTCACCACCATCTCCAGACTTGCAGATGGTGGTATACGAGCCTGATCAGCCTCTGGCAGTACTCCCGCCAGCCCCGTACGATGCAGAGCCGTTGATGGATGTCAACGGGATTTGGTATGACCGCCCTCAGCCCGGTATCCGACGAGACCATCCCAGATTCCGGTGGGGGAATGGAGGTACCCAGCCCCAGCAGCAGCCATCTGGTCAGGGAGGCCAGTACAGCCCGCAGAGAGAGCACCAGCAACAGCAACCCCCAGTGTACCCACCACCACAGCAACATCAGTCTTCCTATGGTCCTCGTCCCTACCAGCAGGGATAGTCTTGGAGGCGTGAGCAGCCTCATCATCAACAGCAGCAGCATCACTCATACCCCTCTCAGCCACAGCAGTAGCAGATCCAGCAACCTCACTACCAGAGAGGCTACCCGTCGGGTTCCCTTGAGAACCTTGTTTTGGATTACATAGCCCGCCTCCTCACGGATCAGCAGGCTACCTTCAGACGGGAGATGGACGGGTTCCGCCAGGAGATGCGGGACATTGTGAGAGGGAAGGCCGCCATTCCTGCCCAGATCGAGCCGAACCCCAACAACCTGAAGCGGAAATCTGAGCAGGTAGTTTGTACTGAGTATACCACTCCTAGTGATGCATTTGGTGATATGACTGGATATCTGTTTGATACTGATTTTGTCACACTTAGGAGTGGTAGGATGCCAGCAGGCGACGCCTCGTCTGAGCTACACCATGAGGATCCACCTAGAGCGCCCGACGAGGAGGATCATGACGGTGGTACTGATGCCACCAAGGATGCTGATTCCACCGGCGGTACTGAGGCCACCGCTTCACCAGTTCGAGGAGGTGGTACTGAGGCCACCCACGATGCCGAGCCAGAGCGCGGTACTGAGGCCGCGAGTCCTCCAGCTAAGCCAGTCGATGGTGGTACTGAGGCCACCCATACTTCTGAGAGACATGTTGTTTTTCCTTCTTCTGCACCTGTATCTCGGAACAGTTCTGTGAATAAAGAAAAGGGTTTATTTTCTTCTGGTCCCACTGTGGTGCATGATGTATGTGTGGATCCGGTCGTCGAACCGCCTAGACCCTTTTCTAGTCCTTCATCTGAGAAGGACCCAGTGATCCCCTTCCCTAGAGCCCTTCAGATGGGGAAGGGGAAGAAAACAGAAAATCCAGAAAAGAGAGACCAGGAAGAGTTCAGCCAGCAATTGATAGATCGTTTTCACATACAGCTGACTCTTCAGGAGGCTTTGCAGAACATTCCCCTTCTTCAGCGTTCGTTGAGAGACAGGACCACAGTCAGGAGGAAGAGAAGGAACCACCACTCTGAGATCCATGTACTGGCGAAAGCCACGTGTTTCGCGATCCAGAACCGTCTGCTGGCCAAGAGGCCAGATTCAGGAGCCCCTTATGTCAGATGCCATATCAGTGAGCAGAGGTTCGACCGTACTCTATTGGATAGCGGATCGTCGATTAACCTCCTTCCGGCAGCCCTTCTCGACCGCTTCGAGTTGGGCACTCTTCGACAGAGCAAGACAGTCCTTCAGTTTGCTGATAGATCTGTCAAGAGGCCGAAGGGGTTGTTGCGATACGTTGTCGTCACTATTCAGGGTCTGCAATTCCCCGTGGACTTCGTAGTGTTGGACATGGAGATCCCTGATTCAGTGACCGATACCCCCATCATTCTAGGTCGTCCGTTCTTGGCCATAGCCAAGGCGGTGACTGATCATGATAGCGGGAAGGTATACTTGCGCGTTGAGGGCGAAAGTGTACAAATAGAGACGGTCGAGGAAAGCAGAGCCAGAGAGAGATCGTGCTCAGAGACCACTTCAGATACAGAGCAGCTGACAGATGCAGGGCTAGACATCCACCAGGACTGTGACTTTGTGATCACATACGATGAGGCATTTTGGGCAGACCCAGCAGCACAGGCCATCCTCTCATTTTCAGACACCGCTGATGCAGAGATGACAACACAGGAGAGCTTGGAGAGCACATTCCTGGTTCAGGATACTTTGGAGGCTGCAGAGCAGGTTCTTGACCGCGACACGGATTTTTGTGATGATGGTGGTACTGATGCCACCTTGTGTGATGCAGATCCCTCGGAGTCAGAGTCTGAGTGCACAGATTGTGATGATTATATGCCAGGCCTGATTTCCACTAAGCCTACAGTTGAGAAGGAGGTAGATGCTGAGCAGATCAGAGACAGTTCAGTTGAGCAGCCTTCTCCAGATCCAGTTTGCGAGAGTACGCTCTCAGTCTCCCGGACAGATTTGGCAGCATATACGCAACTTCTTTTGAAGCCAGATTTGCCAGCACCCAGCTGTCCAGAGCTGAAGCCACTTCCTTCGTCGTTGAAGTATAGATTCCTTGCGGGTGAGCATGAGATGTACCCAGTCATTATCTCAGCCGATTTGACTGGAGAGCAGGAATCCCGTCTGATGGGGGTTCTTGAAAAGAACCGCAAGGCAATAGGATGGAGCGTAGCAGATCTCCATGGGATTAGTCCGGCCCTATGCTCCCACCATACCTATCTCGAGGATGAGGCGAAGCCGCCGCGTGAGTTCCAGCGGCGGCTGAACCCAAATCTGAGAGAGGTTGTCATGAAGGAAATTTTGAAATGGTGAAGCGCCAATTTTATTTATCCCATCTCCGACTCCAAGTGGGTTAGCCCTTTGCATGTGGTGCCCAAGAAGACAGGCATTACTACAGTGATTAGCGAGTCTGGAGAGGAGATTGCTACACGAGTACCCACTTCTTGGCGGGTTTGTGTTGACTACAGGAGACTCAACCAGGCCACCAAGAAGGATCATTTCCCCTTGCCCTTTATTGATCAGATTATTGAGAGACTGGCAGGGAAGAGCCATTATTGTTTTCTGGATGGGTACTCAGGCTACAACCAGGTGGCCATCGCTCCTGAGGATCAGGAGAAGACCACCTTTACCTGACCCTTCGACACATACGCCTTCCAACGCATGCCATTTGGGCTATGCAATGCCCCTGCGACTTTTCAGAGATGCATGCTGTCGATCTTTTCGGACATGGTAGGGGAGTGCTTAGAGGTCTTCATGGATGATTTCTCGGTTTACGGCAACGGATTCGACTCCTGTCTTGACTGCCTAGACCGAGTACTTCAGCGATGTATTGAAGTCTGCTTGGTTCTTTCTTGGGAGAAGAGTCACTTTATGGTGACTCAAGGGACGGTGCTTGGCCACATCATCTCCAACACGGGCATGTAGGTTGATCCGACCAAGGTTGATGTCATTAGAAAACTCACACCACCGTCCAATTTGCGGTAGTTACGGTCTTTCCTGGGGCACGTCGGATTCTATCGACGATTCATTCGTGATTTCAATAGGGTTGCCCGACCGTTGACTGACTTGCTGACGAAAGACACCGAGTTCCTTGTCGATGACAAGTGTCTTTCGTCGTTTGAGACTCTCAAACATTGTATTGTTGAGGCTCCTGTCCTCCAGCCACCAGATTGGTCTCTCCCATTCGAGATCATGACGGACGCCTCCGATTTTGCCGTGGGGGCTGTGCTGGGATAGAGGAGGGATGGAGTCCCCTTTGCTATCCACTATGCTAGCCGCACCTTGGATTCCGCCCAGCGGAATTATACAGTCATAGAGAAGGAGATGCTAGCAGTAGTGTTCACCCTAGATAAGTTCAGATCTTACATCATTGGATCTAGAGTGACTTTGTATACTGATCATACTGCCATCCGATACCTCATGGCAAAGAAGGATGCCAAGGCCAGATTGACTAGATGGATCCTTCTACTCCAGGAGTTCGACATTGAGATCAAGGATAAGCCTGGAGTCAAGAATGTGGTGGCGGATCATCTCTCCCGTTTAGAGCAGCCTGAGGAGTCTGAGCAGATTGATCCCATTTGTGAGACCTTCCCAGATGAGGCGATCCTTGCTATCGCCTCACTCCTGTGGTATGCCGATATTGTGAACTTTCTTGTTGCTAAGAAAGTCCCACAAGGTTGGCCCAGACAGAGGCTTGAGACCTTCCTCGCGAAGGTCAAGTCTTACCACTGGGAGGATCCCATCCTTTACCACGAAGGAGGGGATAGTGTCTGGCGTAGGTGCATTCCTCAGGATGAGCACCATAGCGTCCTCACTTACTGCCACAAGCTTGAGGCAGGAGGACATTACTCTGGGAGGAGAATGTCACAGAAAGTGCTCCAATCCGGCTTGTGGTGGCCTACCCTCTTCAAGGACTCTGATGATTTCGTGAAGAGGTGTACTGACTGTCAGAGGATGGGCACTTGTGGACAGCGTGATATGATGCCGATGCAGCCCATTCACTTATGTGAGGTTTTTGACGCATGGGGCATCGATTTCATGGGTCCATTCCCTAAGAGTCAGGGATTTGAGTACATTCTGTTGGCCGTTGACTATGTTAGTCGTTGGGTTGAGGCTATCCCCGCCCGAGCCGCTGATGCCAAGACAGTTTGCAGATTTTTGAGGAAGCACATCATCACGCGGTTCGGGGTACCTCGAGTATTGATTTCAGATGGGGGTCTCATTTCATCAACGACCAGGTGAAGGCACTTGCTAGTGAGTTCGGCATAGACCATCGAGTTGCCACTCCATACCATCCACAGACGAATGGTCTAGCCGAGGTCTCGAACAGGGAGATCAAGACTTTTTTGCAGAAAGTCGTCCGCCCTGACCGAAAGGAGTGGTCACAGCTTTTGGACTCGGTCTTGTAGGCATATAGGACGTCTTTCAAGACACCATTGGGCACATCTCCCTTTCGCCTAGTTTATGGCAAGCTGTGCCATTTACCTGTAGAGTTGAGGCACAAGTCACTTTGGGCAGTCATGGATATTCTTTTAGATCTAGATAGTGTAGGAGACCAGAGGAGGGCAGAGTTAGCAGCCTTGGAGGAGCTTAGAGATACAGCCTTCTCAAACAGCCTACAGTATAAGGAGAGAGTGAAAGAGTGGCATGATTCTCATATCAGCCACAAGCATTTTGAGCCTGGACAGAGAGTATGGTTGTTTGATGCTAGGCTTCGTCTATTTCCAGGGAAGCTACAGAGCAAATGGAAGGGACCTTATCTTGTGAGAAAGGTATATGACAACGGTAGCATTGATATATCCAAGTTGTCTTCTGAGAGTACCTTTTGAGTGAACGGCCAGCGGCTCAAGCCATTTCTAGATCATGAGCCGCGGGTCGTTGATGTTGCCCCTATTCACTTTGCGTGAGATGTGGTCTCTTGACTCACATCTATTGCATCTCACGCCGGATTATCACTGTTCTTCCGACCTGTATAGATCCAGTTGTCCATATCACTCTATTCTTTAGTCCCACATCCCTTTTCTCATCTTATGATTATGCTATACTTAGGGTGTACTTTACCCTAAGTATAGGGGGATGTAGGACCTTCGGGTATTCTTTTCATTCTTTCTACCCCTGTTTTGCTGCCTATACTTAGGGATATTTTACCCTAAGTATAGGGGGGGCAGGCTCTGTGCATTCTTCACTCGGATTTCCCTTCATGTACAGCTTGCTATACTTAGGATTATTTGATCCTAAGTATAGGGCGAAACCACCGAGTTCTCCTCATTCTATTCATTCATTCATCTCTGTATCTAGCCATTCCTTTTCGCTTCCCTTTACTAAGCACGAGTTATGTCTTCTTCATCGCTCTTGATCACTCTGAGGACATCGTTCGAGCTAAGTATAGGGGGGTGTATATATATTTCATATATACTTTAGCCATAACTCGTACTTTGTGTGAGTGTGTTAATAAATAAAATGGCTAAAAACCCTAAAAATCACAAAAATTAAAAATTTTTCCTGTAAATAATCATTATTTTATTTGTACATACATAGCTAGTGTACAAATTTTTTTTTGTAAAAATGTGTTCAAAAATCTTTTGTGTAAAGCTTGTGTGAATATTTTTTTATCAAAATTATGTATATAGTACAAAATTTTTCCAAAATGTTTTGGAAATCAAAAGTTTGCAAAAATCTTGTGTAAATGTGTGTAAATACTTTTGCAAAACTTGCACTTCATGCATTCATCCATTCATGATTTCAAAACATTTTTCAAAAATTTTGCACGATTGTAAATATGTGTAAATAGCATCTTTGTATATATGTATATAGTTTTCCTGGATGATAGTTGACATTTAAACTAAGCCTAGAATTAAATTGGGAAATGGAGCTTGATTAAGATCTTAATCCACCTAATTCTAAGAGGAACCTTATAGGGCTTAGGGTTAAGGCTTTTCAGGTCCATAAGGACTTAATTCTTTGAGTCCACTAGGCTATGAGCATATGTCATCTTGATGAGCCTAAGTAGAGCACTTAACAACACACGCATGACTCTTAGAGACAATGGCTTGACTTGCACCAGCACCTTACACATAGCTCTCCACGGATGAGGTGGTGAGGAGGCAGTTTCCTTTGGCTTGGGGTAGCATATGAGGGTAGTACTTCTAGGCGGAACCTCTCTTCTTCTTCTAGTGAAGGAAGTGCGCCTCAACTTGGTCTAGTGGTGATGAAGGCTAAAGATAGAAGCCGTGGGTTGCAATAAAGCTTCAAAAGAGGGATAGTCTACTGGCTCAAGAGGAAAATTTCTTGTATATATGCTGCACCACGTAGATATGTTGTACAGATGCACTTGAAAAAAAATGCAAAAAGAACTCCAAAAAAGTGGTGGGTCGGATTGAAAATTTAATAACCCCACCGGAGTGTATATAGTCAAATAAAGCAAAAGCTTATGGTACCCATGTTACATCTCATGAAGCTTGCAGCGGGAGACTTAGCTACACCGGTTGAGCTCCCAAAAGTCTATACCTCTTATTCCCCCTCTTCTTGAGCCGGTTGCACTTGAACTTAAAAGGGAATACCCTGCTTCTCGAGGAAAGAGTTGCTAGACCGAGGCATTAGAGTTACCAAGTTGGGGGAGGTTGTTTCTTTGTTACTTCTGAGGTGGGGAGCTACATATCACTTACACTGCATGGAAAGATTCATGGTCATTAGAGTTTGTGTATGTAGACTTGTTCTGATCTGGTTTATTGAGGAGTCTTCTCCATAGACTGGTGGAACCTAGAGGCTGTTGAGTTTTAAGCTTAAGTCCAAATAAGGTTCCGACAAATTAATAATCCAAAGATCTGATCGAGCTCCATAATTCAATTTAATGAAGGAAAGTTTAATATTCAACCTTGATCCATGTACATTCTCCTCTTTTTCTTTTTCTTGCTTTCTTTTTCACTTCTTTTTCAAATAAGTGTTTGCTAAGGGACTAGCAAAAGTTAAGTATAGGGGGGTGATGAATACCTATTCATCACTCTTTATTCTTATATTTTAGCTACAAAAACCTTTGCAAATACATGTATATTCATGTAAATACAAATAATTATCAAAAGCCTGCATTGTATAAAGTTTAATAATTAGCATGTTTTTGTGCAAAAATAAAAGAATAAAGAGACAAAAAGAAAAAGAGGAAATATTTAGAATAAATATTGAGCAACCTAACCTAAGGGAGGGCTTAGCATGGGCCTGACCGCATAAAAGCCAAAGTAGAGAGAGATAGGGTGCTCATGTGTGTAAATATATTTGTAAATATAATAAATATATTTTCCTCCAAAAATAGAATAAAATGGGCTTGTAAATACGGTATATATTTATAACTATAAAAATCAAAATAAAAATAGAAAACTAAAAAGAAAACAAAAACCTTCACCTTGTGCATATTCATCATGTACATAGCCACTCCTATATTTATTCTACATTATAAATAAATAAAATTAAATTCCATAAAATTTGTAAATATTCTATATTTTATGGTGTAAATAAATAAATTGAAAACATTAAAACAAAAAAAAATAAAAATAACAAAATTAAAAACCCAAAAATACCTTGTACATATACCATGTAGATACATGTACATATATATTCATTTCACCCTTGTATATAAATAATAAGAATAAAATAAAAATACCATTTTATTCCTAATTTTATACTATAAATAAATAAAATATAAAATGGGAATAAAAATGCACAAAAATAACAAATTAAAAATCAAAAATTAAAAAGACATATTGTACAAATACCTATGTATAGCTACACTATGTAAATAACCTATTTTTATTTTGAAAAATAAATTAAAAATCACCAAAAAATAGAAAAAATTAAAACAAAAATATTTAATGTTTTAAGTTTTTAATAATTCAGCCATTTGTTATTTTTAATTGAATTTTTAAATTTTTTCCACGTGGCTGTTTCCCATTGGTCCACGGGGAATGTTGACCCCCGGTCAACTCCCCCCGCGGACCCTCTTCTCTCGCGGATCGGGCTGTCGACCCGATTTCTCCGATTTTTCCATGCCTGATCCGCCTGCCATTTGCGAAAACCCCGGGTCCTAATTCTTCTTCTTGCATCCGAGACCCACGCCCGAGGGATTGCATCGGGGTCCGCGCTTCACGTTGCGCTACCCGATCAACCCTAGCCGGACCCCTGGGAATATAAATTCCGAGCTCCGCCGCACGATTCCGCATCTTTGGCTCCCCATCTTTCAGTCCCGTGACCTCCACCACCTTCCCTGAGGTGACAGCTCTCCGTCGGTGGTGTTGCAGAGAGGAGAGGGTGGTTGGACCATCGATCCGGCGTCTTCTTGCCGCCGTGCTCCGCCCAGAGGTGGAGCTCGAGCCTCGGGCCCCGACGACCCGCAAGGCCACGACCCAGAGCTGCCTAAGCTCACCCACAGTTGATCCCTACGCCCAGGTAGCCTCAGTTTCCTCTCTGTTTCTTTAATTTTCGATTTAGCCCAAATCTTGCCGTCGCCGTTCATCTCCGATTCCGGCCATCTCCCACTTCGCATCGATCATCGGACCTCACCCTCACGATCACACTTCTCCTGCGCACCTTCTCCATCCATCCACTCAACCCAGCTCGCACAGGAGCTGGGGTTCGAACTTCTTCTCCGTCGCATCGCCGGGGTTCGCTCGCCCCGCCTCACCGACCACCGTCACCCATCCTAAAGGGGTCGAGGCAGTTTGCCCTCGCGCCGCGAGCTTGCTGGTGCTCTTTGCAGGTACATCCAAGCCCATCTGAGGGCTTGGACCATCAGGTCCAGAAGCTCCGCCTCCGCCGGCTCCGCCTGAGCTCCTCGGAGCTCTGCTGGGCCATCGGAGACCACCAGTCGACGTGGGAGCCCACCGAGCTTCTTCCCTAACCTTCAGCTCCCCGCGAGGAGACCCCCGGCACCTTCACGAGCCCGGCGAAGTTCGTTGGCGCCCAGTTCTTCCAGGAGTCTTCCCCGACGTCCGATCGTCCTCTCCTTCCAAATTCAATCCTAGCCACCCATTCGAGGAGCTTCGTCACCATTCTATCCATCTGAGGACCGATCTGAGCCGCACGACCAGATGAAGGGACACCCGTGACTCAGAGCCGTTAGATCTGCCACGTGTCAGCTTCATCACCGTCGATTCACCGAGGATTTAGCCACGGCGTACGAGGACCGTCAGATCTAGCACATGGCTGCACCTCGATCGTCCGATCCGAGAGGGAGTTCTTCGAAGAGGCGCCCACGCTCCAGCACCGTCCGATCAGCCACGTGGCACGCCTCCCGCCCTTGGATCTTAAATAAGGGGTAAACTGCTCTTAGTCCCCTCTAGTTTTCGCATTTATTTTCTAGTCCTGTAAATATTTTTGAACCTTTACTTTCGTTGGGTAATTTGCATTGTGGACCTTATAGTTTCTGGTATTTGCATTTATGCCCCTATCTACGTGGACCACGTGCATCGTCACGTGAATTTTGAGGGTTATTTGCATGTATGGGCTTTATGTTTCAGGGTGTTACTGAATGAAATTATGTTTTCAATATTTGCAAATATGCCCCTGTGAATGGTTTTATTGTACATGTGCGTTATATAGTGGGTAATTTACACTAAAGCCCCTGGACTTTTACTACGTATTACTAATTAGTCTAGGAACGTTCTTTTTCTTGCAAATAGGTCCCTAAGTGCCTCAGGTCACGCGCGTTGCACGTGGATCCTTGGGAATTTTGCACCGGACCCCCTGGAACTTATTTTAATTGCATTTAGGTCTTTGTGTACTGTACCCTTGTGTTTGATTTTAATAAAATAGTAAATCAACTCCAAATTTGATGAAAATTGGATACATGGCTCCTGCCATGGTGTAAAATTTTTTAGAATTTTTGGAGACATTTTAGACACTGTTTGATATTTTTAAAAAATAAAAAACAACCATTTTTGTTACTGTTTATTTGAAAAATCACAAAAAATATTAAAACATATCTCAAAATTACAAAAAAATTAGCTACTGTTTAGTTTGTTGTGTTTGATTTTCTGACCAAGTTTGGTCATTTTTCATTGTATAAAACTCATAAAAATTGAAAAACACCTAAAAACTCCTAAAAATTCTAATAAATAATTTAAAAACCCAAAAATAATAATTAAGGTGCCAAAATTTTCCTTGTGTCTTTCTCTTTACAGGAAAATTACCTCCAGGCTTATTGGGGACTTTTAGATATTTTATATAAGTCCCTCAAGCTCGGCTGGAGAGTACCTTTACTTTCTTACGTTGTTTCATTTTTAGAAAATTAAATAAAAATCAGAAAAATCTCAAAAATTCAATAAATAAAAAGTATAAAATACATTAAAAACATTTTTATTTGAATTTTTGCTTGATTTTTGATTCATTAAATAAATTGTTGAATTGCCTTGCTTTCTTGTCTTACTTATTTTCTTAATTCACTAAATCTAAAAAAAATTAAAAAAATCATTAAAAACCCACCAAAAGTACTTGTATTTTCTTCTCTCTTTTTGACTACTTCGTAGGCCGCAAGGCCATCTCGTGCTCCTTGTGTTCGACCCTGGTCGCTATTCCAGGTTAAAATAATAGCAAGACCACTATTGGATTTTCGATTGATTTTTATCATATTTGGTGGTCTCCTTTTTCTTGATTGACACACTAGCGATTGAGGTCGCAACGACCATTTGAGATATATCTGATCTACCTCGTTTGCTCGGGTTTTCGTGTCATCATATAGCAGGTGCGGGTTGGGTTAATTGCAGGCGTGCCCTAGCGGCTTCTGTTATTTGTATTTAGACCTGGAACTTTGTTTGTTGTAAAATTTTGTGGAAAATTGCACTGTGGCCCTTGGATGTTTGCTTATTTACATATATGCCCTTGCCAATAGTGTAGTTTCTTGTTGTTGTCTCTATTTATTTCATTCATCGATAAAACCCTAAAAAATCTACAAAAATTATCTTAGGTTCCTATTGCATGCTATAGTTTTATTTTGCATATTTGTTGCATTTTCATATTTATCAAAATTAAAAAACGTGTATTTTCAGTACTGTTTACATTAGAAAATCCATAAAAATCAGTAAAGGTATTTGAAAATTACCAAAAAAATATATTTTACGTATCTTATCATCTCCTAGTGTCAATCCAAAAATCACTAAAAAATTCAAAGTAAAACTCCTAAAAATTAGAAAACCCCTAAAAACTTCATAAAAATCTAATAAATTCAAGAAAAATCCTAAAAATATAATCTCAGTTTCTGTATTTTCCATATTTTATTGCCTTTATTTTATAATAAATTTGAGGAATTTTTGACCCTGTTTGATATTTTTCATCCTCATTTTAATTTCAACCAGCAACATTTAGTCACTATTTTTAGTATTTTTGATCTTAAAAATACCAAAAAAATTAGGAAAAATAAGGAAAAATCATAAAAATATTAGAATAATATAAAAACCACAAAAATATTTTATTTACTGTATTTTGAGTGTTTTCCCTACTTTTATCTCCCTCTTATCTCTCTTGTATAAGATATTCTATATCACTTTATCCAAAAAGAAAATAAAAAAATAAAAAAAATAAAAATACATTTTAACTCCACGTCGTTGTGGGTTAATTGTTGATTTCTGTTGTGGGTTAATTGTTGATTGATACGGGTTTCGTGAGCGGTCGTCGCAAGCCTTGTGTGGACTATCTTGACCCTCGCAAAATCCGTGTTATCAAATGGCGCCGTTGCCGGGGAGCAACAACGTATAGATCATGTATTTGAGTGATTGTGTTTGATTGTCTATATTTTTGCTTCACTTATCCTCTCTACTTTTGATATACATTGTTTTAAGCTATCTAACCCTTTCTTTATTGTCTTCTTGCGAGGGGACCACTGACCGAGGAGGATCGCCTAGGGGATCCTGAGCAGCCTTCGGAGGCGGAGCCGACTATTCTATCCTAGCCGGTAGGAGAGAGCAGGAGGATTTGAGAGATAGAGAGAGGATAGTTAGTTGTTTATTATTTTTGTGAGAGAGAGACATTTTATTAGTTTGTAATAATACAAGTACATTCGGACTTGGACACTCAGGCCTAATTTCCAAGTGTTTGTTCACTTGGGGGCTCACTGCAGTTTTCACCGGTTTTTCACCGCTTGCTATTTTCTGGATTTGTCTTCCTGTCTTTAATTTTGTGGAATGAGCCCTTAGTTTTTAGGCTTGCTTGATCGTGTAGTCTAAGGCCAAACACCTAACAACCATTGCATGCACCTATATATTTATCGTTTGGACTTAGATATAATTAGTTGTTGAATAGATAATTCGAAACCACCGCGCCGCGAGAGTCTCGGCACAGCACTGGCAGGACCCATTGTGGTGGGCACCGAGGAGATTCTAAGACCGGACTTCTAGGTTTCGCTTTGTGTGTTTAGCATTTGATTCTTCACGCTAGCAATTGCCTGCTTAGGACGATTTCCGTGTGCATATCGGCATATAGCATAGGTTTACAAAAATGCCTGTTTTGCATCCCGCATGGAGAGAGCTGGGAAGTACTGTAAGTCCTCTAACTGAACATTCATCATTTAGGCACTAAGGTGAGATTTCCATCTTAGTGCCAACTTGCATTTCTTTTCCGACTATCTCCCTCCGTTTTTTGATCAAATAGGAACCAAGGAAAAATACAAAAAAAACGTTAGGCGCTTGTATTGAATTGACTCAAAGCAAGTGATAACACCAAAAAAATTAAAAAAGGGACTGCTTAAGAAAACTTGACCTAAATAAAATTAGCTAATTGGACACATTGCTTGGAGTGAGCAAAGCCCTCATTTGTATTCAGGTTGCATAGGAAGGTCTCCTTCCAAGTGAGAGACCGGCTTCGTAAGGATTAGAGCCCAAAACCCAGTCTGTGGCTGCCTTGTGTATCGCCTGGATTTCCGAAGTATTGGCGCTTCTGTCGTACGTAGACGAGTAGGGCTTGGTCACCATTGATGACTCTCTATTGTGTAGAGCATCGACCTTGTCCGAAGTATCGAGCATAGGCCATGCCTTCACGGGGGTTTCCGTCTCATCGTCTTGCATCCGAGTAGGTTCTTGCATGCTCACGGGTGATTCCGTTGCGAACGAGATCCGAAGTATTGGTTTCGCCTATCGGCTTCCTCTTTCTATTTCTTTGGTTGAGTAGGGATCCAGGAAGGGTTACAAGGACGTCAAAAAGTGCAGACTACAGGTTACACAGGAGGAGGACAAGTACATGATTCTTTTATGGCAGTACTCTCTCTCCTATAGGCGTAGCGCTCTAAGAACTCATTCAAAGATTAATTGCCTGAATTCAATCTAAAAACTACAAAGATAATAACCGATCCTTCACGGCTTCACGCGTTGAGTTAGTGAAACCCTTGTATTGTGTTTGATTGATTATTTGAATTTAGGTCAAGTTAAAAAACATTGCACAATTGTGCACAATTTTGCCCCCCTTCTTCATTTCTCAACCTCGCTCTTCTGAATAATCATGATGATGGGAAGGAGATCTCTTAGGCCGTCTCTAACGGCACCGCTATCCAGCACTCCTCCCTATTCATCTAGGATGGCTTCGAGGAGTCTAGACTTACTCTCCGAACCTGAGTTCACTTCCACCCTGTTCCCCCTCGACCATCCTTCTTCATCCATCAGTCCAATAGTATCAGAATTTAGTGCAACACAGAGCTCAGAGCATTTGATGACACCTGAGATGGGTTCTTTTGCCTTTTCAGAGAATCCAGAAATGGCAGACAAGGGAGAACACCCAGATGAGCAGGAACACCCTCCATTCTTATATGACCAAGCTGCCATCAACAATTCACCATTAGCTTCCCTGGAGACCATGCAGAGACAAATAAGAGACCAGGGAGTATTCATGTGTGATATTATGTGAGAGCTGGCGCAGATGCGAGAGGGCAGAGATGACAGACCCGAGGGCGGTGGTGAGACATACCAGAAGCCGCAGGCGGAGGAGGAGACCCTAACCAGGAGAGGCCGTCACAGATGACCATGAGGCAGTTGCACAACCCAGCTGCAACCCTCACTCACTGACGAGCACAGCTTCCTCCCATCGTGGGGAATTTCGAGCTTCGCCCGCAGAGTATCCAGTTATTGCCCACGTTTCATGGGCTAGCCACCGAGGAGCCTCATCTCCATCTGCAGGAGTTTGAGATGATTTGTAGCACTGTCCATGACAGATTCGTGGACGAGGACATGATCAAAATGATTGCCTTCCCATTCTCCTTAGCTGACAGAACAACCTACTTGCTGAAACACCTTGGGAGGTACGTCACGTCTTGGGCACAACTCTGGACCGCATACTGGAATAAGTATTATCCTCTCGGCCGGACTAACATAGTACGATCTATGATAAGCAATTTTACAATGATCCCGAATGAACAATTCCATGAGGCTTGGGATTGCTTCAGAGAGCTCATTGACCGGTGTCCACATCATGAGATATCAAATCCCAACTTGGTTCAGAGTTTCTTCTGTGGGCTGACACCAGAGCTGCAGGGGCTTGTAAATGCCTCTTGTGGTGGGTCCTATTTTTCTAAGGGTGAAGATGATGTTTGAGCCATCTGTGAAGGAATGGCAGAGAACTCGAAAATCATGGCCCAATCCCGAGTTGAGACATAGAAGAAGCCACCCCAAGGAGAAGGATCATTTCAGAGGATCGCCCGCATCGATGCCGGTCCCCACACTCCGTCAGCAGCCGCAACCCAAGCTGAATCCGCAGCAGCCGACATGGGGATCATTAGCGAGAAGTTGGACCGCATCGAGATCCTCGAGAAGAAGCAGAGTCAACGTCTTGCCCAGATGGACCTTATTATGAAGACAATGAGTGACCTGAAGATGCAGATTCTTTGCATCCAGAAGGCGCATATGTCCACTCAGCAGCCTCCCAAGTCACGGGCTGATCCCAACAGTAGCAGCTCCACCCAACCCTCTGCCATGCACCGCCAGGTCCATCACATCCAGGCAGAGCCGGTCCAACAGCTACAGCACTACCCATTGCCACCGCCATGTCAGGATACTCAGATGGTGGTCTATCAGCCGGATCAGCCACTGGCAGTTCTTCCACCACCCCCCGTTGAGCAGGAACCATTGATGGAAGTCAATGGGATTTGGTACGATCGGTACCCACAACAGCCCGGGATCCGTCGCGATCACCCCGGATTCCGTTGGACCACTGGTGACACCTCATCCCAGTAGCAGCCTCCAGCTCAGGGACATCAGAACAGCCAGCAGCAACACCAGCCCCGGTATGCCCACCAGAAGTAGCAGCAGGGTCCTCGTCCCAGCTATCAGGGACAACAGTGGAGGCAGCGTCAGCAGCCTCATCAGACATAATCCCAGCCTCCCCACTACCAGCAGCAGCCTCATTTCCAGCAGGGGAACACTTCCAGTTCTCAGGCACCTGCCTTTGAGAACCCAGCACTCGATGATCTCGCCCGCTTGCTTTTTGAACAACAAGCATCCTTCCTGCGAAAAATGGATGAGTTCCGGCAAGAGATGGGGGATATCATAAGGGCAAGGTCGCCATACCTGCACAGATCGAGCCTAATCCGAACAATCTAAAAAGGAAGTCTGAGCAGGTACAGTTTACAGAGGACACTTCACCTAGTGATTATTTGAGTGACATGTCTTCTTTGTATGATGCTGATTTCGTGACTACTAGGAGCGGTAGGATGCCAGCCGGCGGTGCCTCATCTGAGTGACAACCACACAAGGAATCAGAAGCGCCAAATGAAAAGAGTAGCGGTGCTGATGCCGCTAATGATGATGTTGATGACGGTGGTTGATGAATCTCGAATTCATCACTCTAAATCTCATTTATTAAGCTCGAAACCCTCAAAATCAATAGCATATCTGCATCTATTATGCATAATTAGCATTCATGCATGTTTTCATAAGAATGGCATTTTATCCATAATTTCTGCACAAAATAAGAAGTCAAAAATCCAAGTAAAAAATGACATGTAAATAGCCTAACTTCTCGGATTTTTAACTCATTCATGCTAACTCCGAATAACACAAAATCACCTCCACTGTGTACATATCACTAACAAAAATAAATAAAAAATGCAAAAAATCACTAACCCAAATAAGTGGACCAAAAACCCAAACCATAGTTTCAGGATTTTCGGACTAAAAGCCACATATCTTCCCCATCCAGTGTCCGATTTGATCCTACATACTTTTGAACTAATGTACATTCAATTATCTTCAAAACAAGACCAAGTTCAAGTGAATCGGAGCTCGTATGTGAAAGTTGGGTTTTGGGCCTCTTTTGTACATTGTGTATTTTAGCATATTTGACCTGATATTTTATGCACATATTTTATTAATTAATAAAAATCCAAAAACAAATTAGATTTAGGTGTCTTTATCTATCTCTGATTTCTCCATATTTTTTCCGGATTTGTTATCTTGTTTAAAAATGACAAAAAAATTATAAAACCCAAAAAATCAAGGTATTCTATGTACATAGGATACCCCAAAAAGTTACTTTGAGCATTTGATCGATTTTGGCTTTGATATATTCATGAAAGTTGTAGATCTCATTGAGACAAGCATTTTCCGTGAAGGAACATTTTCGATCTGAGGTCATTTACTATTTCTTCTTGATTTTACAAAGTGTTTTATCCTCGATTTTCCTGGTGCTGACAAGTGGCCGCCCCAGAGGCCGCCACGTATCAGCGTTTTTTGGGCTTTATATAATTCTTTTTTCTTATAAAAAAATTTAAAAAAACCAACGCACGTGCGATGCACGTTCCCCCAGGCACGCGCCAAGCATGTGTGCGCCCCCTTCTCTCTCACTACTGCCGCCACGTGGCCGAGTCTGGGCCATCCGATCATCGGCCGATCGGACGGCCCAGAGGTCTTCTTCTACCTCACGCCGCTGCCCCCCCTCGCAACTGCTCCTCCGAATACTCCGCCCTCTCCAAACCACCCCGCCGCCTTCGCAACCGCCGCTTCGCCAACGACTCCCCCCTGAGATCTCCGCCAACGACCTCCTCCGGATCCCTCGCGCTGCTCGACCCCTCTCCAAACCCTATTTAAAAGCTTCGACCGATCCCATCACCGCCATCCGCCGATAGAGCTTCGAGGAGGCGGTGGTGACAGAGCCCCTTCTTCTTCTTCTTCGACGAGATCCAGCGTCAACCCAACGCCTCTGCAACCACGGAGTTCATCCTCCGCTGCGTACTGCCCCGCTCCGGCCGCAAGCTGTCGAGCCAACGACTTCGCCATATCTCCGGCAACGTCACCTCCAAGCTGCCATCTTCGTCGTGCAACACCTCCACCTTCTCCGCTGATTTCACATTCATTGTCTTCGACAACCCCCGCTCCGACTTCATCAACGTTACGCCTTCAACCTTCGACGACAGCTCCGACCCTCCTTCCGCCGACACCGCCGCCAGGAGGAGTCGGCCTTCACTCCACCTCACCTCCACCCTTGCAGGCCGGGCTCGAGGCCCGAGGTCCCCCGCACGTGCTCCGCGCGTGCGTGGGGAAACTTCATCAGCACTCAACCCCAAGTCACGTGCATTGCACGTGACGTTGGGTAATTTGCAAGAGCCCTCTGGAGGTTCTGCCATATTGCACTTCAGCCCCTCCACTGACCAGGTCACGTGCTTGGCACGTGACTTTGGGAAATTTGCAGAAATTCCCTCAATTATCTAGGTAATTACAATTAAGTCTTCCCTTGCATTTTCATTTTATTTTTATTGCAGTTATACCCCTGTACTCCCTCTTCATTTTAGACCTCTACATGACTTCATTTTATCTATCCAAAAATAACATGACGTTTGTCATTTAATTCTCTACTGTTTGACATATTGTGGATATTTTTGTGATCATTAGTTAACTAATAATTAAATATTTTGTGGAAAATTGCAAACTTTGCCCATTTTATGCTCTTAAAATTGTCATTGATTAACCATTGCTTTGAAAATCCCCGAAAAATCACGTATTGTAGAGTTAATTGTATAACATTGTGCCCAAAAAGAATTGCATTTGCATGCATAAATTGCTCTGTAAAAATCATTTTGCTTATTTCAGTGTTTAATTTTTAATAAGTATTAGATCTCACATTTTCAAGGTTTAGGATTTTTCTGAGGTCCATCACCTAGTGATAGATCTTAGATAATTTTATCTCTTGAAAACAAGTAGGTTTAATATTTATTATAATTAAATATTGAAAATCATTTTGTTTGCATTTAAAAATTCATAAAAAATTCATATTGCATCCAAAAATTCCAAAAAAATTACAATGCATTCATTTCATCATAATCTACATCGTGGCCAAGTTTCGTAGTTTTCAGACATCATTTGAACATAGCCGATATTTTAGTCCCTAAAATTGGCCAAAATTGCATCTTGCATCTTTTATTTGCATTAAAAATTCTAAAAAAAAGACCGCCTTGAAAACTGTGCACGAATCTTGATGGACATAATTCTAGGTTGTTCCTTTTCCTCCTTGTGTTCGACCTTGGGACTTGCCCAAGTAAAATAAACATAAAACCACTTGATTGAAATTGAATAATAATTGTGGTTATTTCTTGACCGATTCCGATCGTCGCCTACAACGAACGACATTATTCTTTTAGCACGAACGAAAGATAAAAACAATTTTTAAAGCCATGATTTACGAACCCGTCAGATGGCACCGTTGTCGGGGAGGTAAACGGCTTACTTTTGTGTTTCAAAATTTCATGTTCGGTTTTCCGCATTCGGGTAGTCTGACCCCCGAATTCTTCATTATAAATACCATCTTATTTCTCGCATTTATTTTTCTCATTTTATTGATTTCCTGAGTGACTCTCTTACATTCTCCCTCTTATTTTTCTTGCGAGGTACCCGACATACGTGGAGCGGTTTTCCTAGAAGCCGAAGCATCTTCACTGACATACGAAAAAGCCATAATTAATTTAAGATAAAGTTGTGTCGTAAGAGAGTGTGGGGCCCGACTTGAGTGGCGATTAGGATAGACCTGCACATATGGCTCTCAGAGCATTTATATTTTTGCTTGTGCTCGTAGGATCTAAGGCCACACTGCACTTTAATTGAGATGCACATAGCTCGTTCAACTTAGCCAAAATTTAAATCAATTCTTACCCGCTAATAGAACTTTCTGCTTAGGTGCGGTTTTCATCGGCTTGCACTCATTTTAGAATAATTTTCAATTCTGTATTGCATCCCACATGGAGATTGCGAGGAGGCACTGTAAGTCTTCTAACTGAGCATACATCATTGTTTTCGCGTGCATCGGTTTTTCCCGAACTCCTCCCTCTTGTTTTATCACATTATTTTAAAGGAAATTGGGACTGGACGGTAGACGTGTATTTGTGCTCATATAATTTTTCAGTGATCGCCTCATTAAAATTGTGACTGCTAAATATAGACGATCTTAAGATTCCATAAAATCAAGAATTTTTATGGGAGAGCAACCCCGACCTTGGACGATTTTATTTTTCTGAGTGAGCGAGAGACGACACTTAAGGTTAGAACCAAGCTCCGACACCTAACAGCTTGCTAAATTTTTACCAAGATTGATTCATCACCAACTAAAATTGAAAATATAATAGTCGGACTCTTACGGCTTCATTGTGTGAGTTGGTGAACCTGGAGTTTGATTTGTGTTTGCATTAGTGTGCGTGAACTGATATAGAAGATCAAAAGCCGCACCTTTGATAAAAAATCTCTTGACTATCCCGTGCGATCATCTCTTTCCTCTCTTGATTTAAACTTCATCATGGAACTATTGTACAAAAACTCTTACAGACCCAACCCCTCATTCCTTTCAACTCTTTCAGAAATAACCGAGAATCCATCAGAACTATACTATGAAAATGAATTCGTATCGGTTAGACCCAAAACCCCTCCTCCAAGAGACTCTCAACCACCATCTATTTTTACCAATCCGATCTGCTTCACAAATGACAATCCTTTATTTTCGGACTTGATAAACCAACAACCAACTGAGGTCTCCACTTCTTCGTATATCAATCCTCTCTACACCGATAATACAATTGATCCTTCTTATTCGGTGAATGTCAATCCATCATTCATGGAGATGATAACCACATCATTGAACTCAACACTTTTTCATATCTCCCGTCGTCTCCGCTAGTAACATACATGAACAATCGTCATCTTGGATTGACCATGACAACCCCATTTTCAGACACGACAATCATATAGAGGACTGGACTGAATACATAAAAACACAGGAACCATGTATGCTGACTACACCACATCAAGATCCGACCACTCATGATCAAAGAAATAAATTCTGCTCGGATCAACTCTACATGTCTGGATCATATGAGCATCCGCCTTCCATAATTATTGAGGAGATATTTTCAGAAAATAAGGATCATATATTGGATATTCCAAGAAACTCCTCTCCTAGCACATATAAGAAAATGGAAGATGAAATCATTGAATCACATACATCGACTGCTCCCATAAGTCATCATGAACAATTTTTTTAGGATGATATTTCGAAGATGAATAAAAGATTTGAATCAATGGAGGATAGATTGTAAAAATTCACCGACCGATTAATCGCATTCTATGGTGGCTCGGACATAAAAATAGATGAGGAAATGATTGGATCTGAGATTGAAAATTTTGAGGATATTCAGGAACCTAGGAACGATTCTGACAATATCACTTCCGCATATTATTCCCCTAGAGATGACTATGCCACTAACTCTCAATCTGAACACCCGAACCCCTGTTCATCTGAGGAACACACCACACCCCCACATCACACAGAAAATACAAAAAATGGAAACATTTGAAAACCACAAAAAAATTTGAAAATTCAGAAAATTTCATAAAAATTGAAACTGAAGACGATCTGAGGAATTTGGATCCGACTGTACGGGAAGCACTGGAAAAACGCTTGATGTTTGAACTTCCCTTTATACATGCCATTGAACACTTCCCCGACCTTAAAAGATTTATAACAGACAAATTACTGAACAAACAGTCGAGTAGGATACGTACAAAGACTAAAAGACATATCTTGTCAATGGCCTCCTCCTTGGTTTTGAGGAGAAAAACCAAGAGCCGCATAGTGAAGCGGTTACCCAGATTTGACTGCGAAATCAAAGACACAATTTTCACCCATGTTCGGATTGATGACGATTCACCGATCAATATCCTCCCGACCTCTGTATTTCACGAACTCAAACTCGGACCGATTCGGAAGATACGAGAGATTATTCAATTGGCGGACCGATCGATAAAGCGACCGAGAGGAATCATTTCTGTCATTATGAAATTCCAAGGTGCTCTTCTCAAAGTAGAATTCATGATCATTGATATTGAGCATCATGGAGAATTCACCCAGTCTCCAATCATTCTCGGAAAGTCATTCTTAGCATTGTCTAAGGAAACTATTGATTGTAAGACTCGGGAAATCGATTTTAAAGCATTAGAAGCACTTAGATCGGACCATGTCTTTGAGGAACCACGATCTTCTGAGGAAACCCACGAAGTCCCCGACAACCGCAACCATGAAGAGGTAGAAGAGCCCTACCCTGATGCAACACCTGAGATAGCGGTTGTTGATGAGACTATTGGTTTAGAGACTCTCCCCAGTATTTCAATTCCCGAGGATCTCAAAATAGACAAATCATTCTTCTATGATCCTGAGACTTATGCATGGTCACACCCTGGAGCAACATTCTCTGAATACCTGAACCAAATCACCCCAAATCGAGAGTGCACCCACATTCGAGAAACTAAGAACAAGCACGCAGGCCGAACACCAACCAAGGAGAATTCCAATGGCTATTCATCTAGATACTCAAGTAAACCGACGCCTTCACGAAAAAATAAAAAGAGAGTCACCTTCGACCCTTCGAAAGAGGAATCAGCTGACAATCCCTCATCCGGCCCAGAAAAGGCAATCTACATGAGTGAAGTCTGTTCGACAGCCCTAAACCCATATATTCACAAGGATCCAAAATTCAATTCTCATTGGACAACTCCCGTTCCCAACTACTACTCATCCAAAGCCGATGCTCCTACCCTCTTCAAGTACACTGGAATTATTTCATATGAGCTGACTGAGACCGGTGCTTCTGAGTATTCATCCGAGGACAAACCGATTGACCCCAAGAAGGAACAAATTTTAAGGAAACAACTGAAGAAACAAAAAGACATGAATACTTGGAGTATGTCCACCTTCAAATACTACTCCTCTGAGGATAATTCCGATGATGGATATCTTTCATCTGACTCAAACCCTTCATCCACTATCCATCATGATTTTTCTGAGGATGACACTGACAATAGTTGGGAATCATATGCTTCATCTCCATCTCATCATTACGATCTCCCACCGTAGGCTCACAAGAAGATCATCTGAAAACCACCTTAGTCATCGGCTACCCACCCTCCCTCCCGACCACATCGGTCCCCTTGTACAGCTTCTTCCTATACTTAGGCCAAGGCCTAATTATAGGGGGGGGACTGATGCCATCTGTATATACCATCCTTCTCCTTCTTCCGATCACTCCATTTCCACCTTTCTCTTACACTTAGGCTGACCAAAGCCTAAGTATAGGAGGAACCAACACCCACCTGTATATACTCTCCTCATTTACATATCCTGACCGCCTCTTTTGCGCTCTTCTTCTATACTTAGACTGTTCACAGTCTAAGTATAGGGGGGCGGATCATTGTATTTTTTCCACTCTCTTACGCTTAGCCCGGGCTATGTCTTCATTGCGCTTCTTGTGCTCTGAGGACACATCACTCTCTAAGTATACGGGGGTCTGTATATATACTTTGTATATATTTTACCCATATCTCGTACTTTCGCGTAAGTCTATATGTATTTACAAGGTGGGTAATCAAAAAAAATGAAAATGAAAATGAAAATGAAAATGAAAATGAAAAATGAAAAGAAAAGAAAAAGGATTTTGCCACTAACACTGACTTTGCCCAAAATTTTTTGAAAATGACTTCTTATTCATTTTTGCATTGACAAAAAAAATATCTTGCATAAAAAAAGAGAAAAATGTGTCTGCATTTCATACACCTGCACTTCATCTAGCATCACATCCATTTGCAACTGTGAAAAGTCATTGGGTTCTAAATCGAGTTGTGAGCAGAAACCGAGAGTGGTCTGGACTTAACCTTAATCCACCTAATTTTCAGTGGAACTTCACCGAGAAATAGGATTTTAAGATCTTCAGGTCTTTTGACTTATTTCTTTAAGTTTCACATGACAATGTGCAACGTTTGACTCTTAGTGTCTAACCCGGTCTCTTCATTCTGTGTACAACTCTAGAATAGGTAATTAATTTGTACTCTCGCACTATGCACTTAGCTCAACTATGACGGGATGTTGGAAGACTGTGTGAATCTCTTTTCTGGTAGCGTGGAAATCTAAAGACTGGAGTACGGGTTGAAATAAAGCTTCGGAAAAGGGATGGACGATTGGGCACAATTTTTTCTAAGACCCCAAAAAATGTACGGAATAAAAAGATTCTATATCCATAGGGGTAAAACAAGATCCAAGCAGAAACCACCAAATATTCCAAATACAAAGAAGCATTACCAAATAAAATCTGACCAAAAAAGTCCAAGCTTCAAGAAAACCTGCAGATCTTGGTGGAGACTCGGCTGCATTGGCCATCTTCACAAGGAGAGGTGACTACACTGGCCACCCTCCAGTTCTTTTCCCCTTCTTCTAACTTCTCCCCCATTTCGATTGTGAACACAACACGAAAAACCTTAGAAGGAAATACATGACTCCCCGAGGACGAGTTACTGGAGAGGAGAGGAGCATGGTAGTCCGGCATTCTGGATGGGAAGAGCTAAACCTTTCACATGAGTCGGTTGTTCAATGTTCATAGGGTATACTTTGAGAAGAGGATTGATCTAAGATGACTTCTGAGCCGAAACTGTGACAATGATGTGTAGAACTTGAGGGCTGTTGATTTTAAAATTCTAAGTCTCATAGAAGTTCCGACATACAAATAATCCAAAGGTCAAGTTTAGTATCACTTTCACCTTCAATTCATGGTCTTGGTAATGAACCCAATCTCATTTCACCTCATGGCATTTCTTTTTAATGCTCAGGGACGAGCATGGTTTAAGTATAGGGGGATGATGAATCTCGAATTCATCATTCTAAATCTCATTTATTAAGCTCGAAACCCGCAAAATCAACAGCATATCTGCATCTATTCTGCATAATTAGCATTCATGCACGTTTTCATAAGAATGGCATTTTATCCATAATTTCTGCACAAAATAAGAAGCCAAAAATCCAAGCCAAAAATGACATGTAAATAGCCTAACTTCCTGGATTTTTAACTCATTCATGCTAACTCCGAATAACACAAAATCACCTCCACTGTGTACATATCACTAACATAAATAAATAAAAAATACAAAAAAACACTAACCCAAATAAGTGGACCAAAAACCCAAACCCTAGTTTCAGGATTTTCGGACTAAAAGACAAATATATTCCCCATCCAATGTCCGATTTATCCTACTCACTTTTGAACTAATGTCCATTCAACTACCTTCAAAACAAGACCAAGTTCAAGTGAATCGGAGCTCGTATGTGAAAGTTGGGTTTTGGGCCTCTTTTGTACATTGTGTATTTTAACGGTTTTTGACCTGATATTTTATGTATATATTTTATTAATTAACAAAAATCCAAAAAAATAGATTCAGGTGTCTTTATTTATCTCTGATTTCTCCATATTTTTTCCGGATTTTTTATCTGATTTAAAAATGACAAAAAAATTATAAAACCCAAAAAAATCAAGGTATTCTATGTACATAGGATACCCCAAAAATTTACTTTGAGCATTTGATCGATTTTGGCTTTGATGTCTTCATAAAAGTTGTAGATCTCATTGAGACCAGCATTTTTCATGAAGAAACTTTTTCGATCCGAGGTCATTTACTATTTCTTTTCGATTTTACAAAGTGTTTTATCTTCGATTTTTCTGGTGCTGACACGTGGCCGCCCCAGAGGCCGCCACGTGTCAGCGTTTTTAGGCTTTATATAATTCGTTTTTCTTATAAAAAATTAAAAAAAAACCTACGTATGTACGAGGAACGTGCCCCAAGGCACGTGCCAAGCACGTGCGCGCCCCCCTTCTCTCTCACTACTACCGCCACGTGGTCGAGTCTGGGCCATCCGATCATCGGCCGGTCGGACGGCCCAGAGGTCTTCGTCAACCTCACGCCACTGCCCCCCCTCGCAACTACTCCTCCGAATACTCCGCCCTCGCCAAACCACCCCGCCGCCTTCGCAATCGCCGCTTCACCAACGACTCCCCCCAGGGATCTCCGCCAACGACCTCCTCCGGATCCCTCGCGCTGCTCAACCCCTCTCCAAACCCTATTTAAAAGCTTCGATCGACCCCATCACCGCCATCCGCTGATAGAGCTTCGAGGAGGCGGCGGTGACAGAGCCCCTTCTTCTTCTTCTTCTTCGATGAGATCCGACGTCAACCCAACGCAGCTGCAACCACGGAGCTCATCCTCCGCCGCGTACTGCCCCGCTCCGGCCGCAAGCTGTCGAGCCAACGACTTCGCCATACCTCCGACAACGTCACCTCCAAGCCGCCATCTTCGTCGTGCAACACCTCCACCTTCTCCACCGATTTCACGTTCATCATCTTCGACAACCCCCGCTCCGACTTCATCAACGTTACGCCTTCAACCTCTGACGACAACTCCGACCCTCCTTCCACCGACACCACCGCCAGGAGGAGCCGGCCTTCACTCCGCCTCACCTCCACCCTTGCAGGCCGGGCTCGAGGCCCGAGGTCCCCCACACGTGCTCCGCACGTGCGTGGGGAAAGTTCATCGGCACTCAACCCCAAGTCACGTTCATTGCACATGATATTGGGTAATTTTCTAGAGCCCCCTGGAGGTTCCGTGATATTTCACTTCAGCCCCTCCACCGACCAGGTCACGTGCTTGGCACGTGACCTTGGGAAATTTGCATAAATTCCCTCAGTTATCTAGGTAATTACAATTAAGTCCTCCCTTGCATTTTCATATTTATTTTTATTGCAGTTATACCCCTGTACTCCCTCTTCATTTTAGACCTCTACATGACTTCATTTTATTTATCCAAAAATAGCATGATGTTTGTCATTTAATTCTCTACTATTTGACATATTGTGGGTATTTTTGTAATCATTGATTAATTAATAATTAAATGTTTTGTGGAAAATTGCAAACTTTGCCCATTTTATGCTCTTAAAATTGCCATTGATTAACCGTTGCTTTAAAAATCCCCGAAAAATCACATATTGTAGAGTAAATTGTACTTAACATTGTGCCCAATGCATGAATAAATTGCTCTATAAAAATTATTTTGCATATTTCAATGGTTAATTATTAATAGGTATTAGATCTCACATTTTCACGATTTAGGATTTTTCTGAGGTCAATCACCTAGTGATAGATCTTAGATAATTTTATATCTTGAAAACAAGTAGGCCTAATATTTATTATAATTAAATATTGAAAATCATTTTGTTTGCATTTAAAAATTCATTAAAATATTCATATTGCATCCAAAATTCCAAAAAAATTACAGTGCATTCATTTCATCATAATCTACATCGTGGCCAAGTTTCGTAGTTTTCGGACATCATTTGAACATAGCCAATATTTTAGTCCCTAAAATAGGCCAAAGTTGCATCTTGCATCCTTTATTTGCATTAAAAATTCTAAAAAAAAGACCACCTTGAAAACCGTGCACGAATCTTGATAGACATAATTATAGGTTGTTCCTTTGCCTCCTTGTGTTCAACCTTGGGACTTGCCCAAGTAAAATAAACTTAAAACCACTTGATTGAAATTGAATAATAATTGTGGTTATTTCTTGACCAATTCCGATCGCCGCCTACAACAAACGACATTATTCTTTTAGCATGAACGAAAGATAAAAACAATTTTTAAAGCCGCGATTTACAGACCCGTCAGTGATGCTGATGCCACCAATGATGCAGATCCTGACGACGGTGCTGAAGCCGTTGTGATACCTGATGCAGACGGTGGTGCTGAGGCCACCATTTTTGATGCATAACCAGAGCGCGGTGCTGACGCCGCGAAGTCAGATGCCGTTGGTGGTACTGAAGCCACCACTTTCACTTCTATTGAGCTCCCACATGTAGTGTTTCCACCTTTTGTATCTCAGGACCGTGGTAACAAAAAGAACAAAAAAATGAATAAAGGAAAGGTTTCTGTATCCACCTCGAGTCCATATGTGTTGCACGACAATCATTGTATGGATTCCATTCCTTCAAAGGCACATGAACCTATTCCTAATCCTCCATCTGAGGAGGCCCCTTCCATTCCCTTCTCTGAAGCACTCCGCTTGGCGAAGGGGAATAAAAGAGAAAATCCAAAAAAGACTAACAGGTAGAGTTCAGCAATCAGATGATCGATAGATTCCAGATCCAGCTGACTCTACAAGAGGACTTGAGCACTTCTCCCTCTTCCAAAAGAACTTGAGAGAGAAGACTACAATCCGCAGGAAGAGGAGGAACCACAGAGATCAGATCCATGTGCTCAACCATTCTACATGTTGCACCATACAGAACCAATTTCCAGCCAAGAGACCTGATGCAGAAGCTCCCTATGTCAGATGCGAGATTGATGAGCAGCGGTTCGATCGTACTCTATTAGACAATGACTCTTCTATCAACCTCCTTCCAGCAGCCTTACTCGACCGATTCGAGTTTGGTCCTCTTCTTCGGAGCAGGACAGTCCTTCAGTTTGCTGAATGGTCGACTATGAGGCCGAAGGGGTTGTTGGAAGACGTGGTCGTTACCATTCAGGGGCTAAAATTCCCCGTGGTCTTTTTTATATTGGACATGGAGATCCCTGAGTCGGTAACAGATGCCCCCATCGTACTCGAACGCCCATTCTTGGCCGCTGCCAAGGCGGTGACCGACCATGATAGTGGAAAGGTATGCTTTCGCGTAGAGGATGAGAGCATACAAATAGAGACGATCGACGAGACCAGAGAGAGAGAGAATCAGCATGCTCAGAGCAGTCCAGTGATCTCGAGCAGATGACAGAGGCTGAGCGAGACATCTACTAGGAGTGTGATTTTGTGATGACAGATGATGAATCCATTTGGACAGATCCTGTAGCACAGACCCTTGCCTTGCCTGCAGATTCACTCTATTTACAGCTTATGGCAGTTGAGAGCCTGAAAATCACACCCTTGGATGAGGATACCTTTGAGGCTGACAGTTGTGAGACGAGTGGTGATTCAGAGTTTCAGTCTTGTTCTTCTAGTTCAGATCCCTCGGATTCAGACATTGATTGGGATGATTTTGATGAGTATTTGCCTTGTCCGATTCCTTCTGAGCCGACAACCATGATGGAATGTGAGCCAGTACAGTTTATCGATGATTCAAAAGGGTTCCCTTCGTCAGAGTTTCATGCACGGTGAGAGTTCTCACATGTAGACCTGGTAGCCTTTACATAGACATATCAGAAGCCAGATCTGCCACCTCTCAGTTGTCCGGAATTGAAACCCTTGCCGCAGTCGTTGAAGCATAGATTCCTTACGGGTGAGCCAGATATGTACCCAATCATTATCTCAACAGGTTTGATTGGAGAACAAGAATCTCGTCTGATAGAGGTTCTTGAAAGAAACCGCAAGGCAATAGGATGGAGTATAGCTGATCTACAGTGGATTAGTCTGTCTATGTGCTCAACATCTATCTTGAGGAGGACGCTAGGCCTTCGCGTGAGTTTCAACGACGACTGAACCCGAATCTTTGAGATGTGGTCATGAAGGAAATATCGAAGTGGTGGAGCGCCGATTTTATCTACCCCATCTCCGACTCCAAGTGGGTTATTCCATTACATGTGGGATCCAAGAAGATGGGTATCACTACAGTGGTGAGTGAGTTTGGAGAGGAGATAGCTACCCAGGTACCCACTTCTTGGAGGGTCTGTGTGGACTACATACGATTGAATCAGGCCACCAAGAAGGATCATTTCCCATTGCCATTCATTTATGAGATTATCGAGAGGCTAGATGGGAAGAGTCACTACTGTTTTCTTGACGGGTACTCCGATTACAATCAAGTGGCCATTGCGCCCGAAGACCAGGAGAAAATGACATTCACCTGTCCATTTGGGACTTATGCTTTCAAACGGATGCCCTTTGGTCTATGTAACGCCCCCCTCCCCCCCCGACATTCCAAAGGTGCATGTTGTCCATTTTCTCAGATATGGTGGGTGACTGTTTAGAGGTCTTCATGGATGACTTCTCGGTCTATGGCGATGGGTTTGATGCTTATCTTGACTGCCTAGACCGTGTGCTTCAGCGTTGCATAGAGGTCAACCTTGTCTTGTCTTAGGAGAAGAGTCACTTCATGGTGACTCAAGGGACGGTCCTTGGCCATATCATCTCCAACAGGGACATGGAGGTTGATCCGGCTAAAGTGGATATCATTAGGAAACTCAATCCACCGTCCAATTTGCGTCAATTGCGGTCTTTTCTGGGGCATGTCGATTTCTACCGATGGTTCATTCAGGACTTCAGTTGTATTGCCCGACCGCTTACTGATTTGCTGACGAAAGACACCGAGTTCCTTGTAAATGATAAGTGTCTTGCGTCTTTTGAGACTCTCAAGAATATGGTTGTCACGGCTCCTGTCCTTTAGCCACCCGATTGGTCTCTCCCATTCGAGATCATGACGGACGCTTCTGATTTTATCATAAGGGTTGTGTTTGGATAGAGGAGGGATGGATTGTCGTATGCCATTCACTACGCCAGCCGGACTTTGGATGCTGCTTAGCGGAATTATACTGTGACAGAGAAGGAGATGCTGGCCATAGTTTTTGCTTTGGATAAGTATCGTTCATTTATTCTCGGATCTAGAGTGACTATATTTACAGATCATACCGCCATACGGTACCTCATGGCCAAGAAGGATGCCAAAGCTCGCCTTACCAGATGGATCCTTCTGCTCCAGGAGTTTGATATTGAGATTAAGGATAAGCCTGGAGTTAAGAATGTGGTGGCGGATCACCTCTCCCGCTTAGAGAACCTTGAGGAATCTGAGCCCAGTGCACCTATTACAGAGACATTCCCGAATGAGGCGATCTTGGCTATCACATCGCTTCCATGGTATGCCGACATTGTGAACTATCTTGTTGCTAAGATGGTTCCACAAGGTTGGCCCAGGCAGAAACTTGAGACCTTTCTTGCGAAGGCCAAGTTTTACCATTGGGAGGATCCCGTCCTTTATCATGAAGGAGGGTATAGCATCTGGAGGAGGTGCATTCCTCAAAAAGAGCAGCATAGCGTCCTCACCTACTGCCACAAGCTTGAGGCAGGAGGACATCATTCTAGGAGACAGACAACACAAAAGGTGCTCCAATCCGGCCTTTGGTGGCCTACTCTCTTCAAGGATTCAGATGAGTTCGTGAAGAGATGCACTGACTGTCAGAAGATGGGTACTTGCGGACAGAGAGACATGATGCCCATGCAGCCCATTCACTTTTGTGAGGTTTTTGATGCATGGGGGATTGATTTCATGGGCCCATTTCCTAAGAGTCAGGGGTTTGAGTACATTCTCCTTGTTGTGGATTATGTGAGCCGATGGGTTGAGGCCATCCCCGCCCGAGCCACAGATGCTATGATCATATGTCGATTTATGAGGAAAAATATCATTTCACGGTTCAGGGTACCTAGAGTTCTGATTTCAGACGGGGGGTCTCACTTCATTAATGACAAAGTTAGGGCCCTTGCAGACGAGTTCAGCATTGACCATCATGTTGCCAGGCCATATCACCCTTAGACCAACGGTCTTTCTGAAGTATCGAATAGGGAGATCAAGAATATCTTACAGAAGGTTGTCCGCCCAGATCGAAAGGATTGGTCACAGCTTTTGGACTCGATCTTGTGGGCCTATCGGACTTCCTTCAAGACTCCATTAATGATATCTCCCTTTTGTCTTGTCTATGGCAAGCCGTGCCATCTACTAGTGGAGATCAAGCACAAGTCACTTTGGGCGGTTACTGAGTTATTATTGGATCCCGAGAGTATAGGAGAGCAGAGGAAAGAAGAGTTGGCAGCCCTGCAGGAATTGAGAGATACAACCTTTTCTAGCAGCCTACAGTATAAGGAAAAAGTGAAGACATGACCCGATTCTCATATCGGCCATAAACAGTTTGAGCCTGATCAGCGCGTATGGTTGTTTAATTCCAGGTTGAAGCTATTTCCATGGAAATTACAGAGTAAGTGGAAAGGTCCGTATGGGTTCAGGAAGGTACATGACAATGGTAGTATTGATATATCTGAGCTGTCATCTTCCTCTACCTTTCGTGTTAACGGTCAACGCCTGAAGCTATATCTAGATCATGATCTGCTGACTGTTGACGTTGCCCCCATTCTTCTGGTATGAGATGTGTTCTTTGACTCATATCATTTGCATCTCATACATGGTTATCACTTCCATCTTCCGATGTATAGATCCATATGTCCATATCATTCTTTCATTCTTCCATCTATTGATATCTTTTCTTCTTTTTCTTTTCTTCTTTTCTTCTTTTCTTCTTTTCCTTCTCCATCTTCTTTTTGTATCAGAAAGGCGTCTCCCCTTGTAGACAGATTTCTGTACTTAGGACGTACTTTGTCCTAAGAATAGGGGGGTGTACACCCCGAGTTTTCATTCTTTCCAATCCTCTCCATTGTCTCTTCTTCTTGTCTATACTTAGGGATATCTTACCCTAAGTATAGGGAGAGACAGTCTGAGTATGATCTGTTCATTCCCACCCTTGACCCTCCCTGCTTTGTGTACAGTCTGCTATACTTAGGATTATTTGATCCTAAGTATAGGGGGGACGGTCAACTTCTCACTCGTTCATTCATTCCTTTATTTATTTATTCTTTAGACTTGCCTATACTTAGTCCGATTTATGTCATCTCTTTTCTCTCCGATCTATGAGGACATAGCTCAAGCTAAGTATAGGGGGGTCGTATATACTGCGTATATACTTTAGCCATAACTCATACTTTCGTATTTTTACTAATAACTATGGCTAATTATATTTATAAAATTCACTAAAATCTTAAAAAAAAGATGTGACTATTCCTTAAATTCTTTTTGTACTAACTGATTAATAAATCAGGTGAAAATATTTTTTGCAAAGTGTTTGAAAAATAGTTTGAAAATCATTTTGAAAATATTTTGAAAACTTTTTGGAAATCGTTTTGTTACATATTTTCAACCTTTGTAAAATATTTTGATTGTAAAATTTATTTTCTTTGTGTGAAATAAAATATTTGAAAAACGATTTGCAAATGGCTTGAAAAATGGTTGTAAAAATATTTGAAAAATCTATATATACTGTTTGTAAAACCTTTGCAAAATGATTTTCAAATGTGTGTACATATTTGTAAAAACTATTTGTAAAAATTATTTTGGACTATAGTATTCAAAATTGTTTGAAAAACCTTTGTCAAATAAGTTTGAGGAATACATACATCTCACCAAAAATTCACTATATATATACTTATAAAATTGATCACTTACCCTTGTAAATTCTTAAATTTAACTTCTTGTAAATTTAAAATGCATCCCTGTGTAAATATTTGTACCTAGTTTTTAACTAAAACCTTTTATTTTCAAAAATCCCAAAAACATTTGTAAATTAAAATACCCAAAAACATTTGAAAAATCTTTTTGAAAAATCTAAAAAAATGCATATGCATCATCTTTTCAAAAAAATTCATAAAAAGCTCAAAATCTTTGAAAATTACATCACAAAAATATTTTCTGCACAGCATTTGCATAACATAAGCATTTTTTCGGATTGAGTTTGATAGTTGAACGAGTCTAATTTAAACCCGAAGGTTGGAGCTTGATTGGACCTTAAATCTACCTAGTTAACAAGAACCTTATTGGAGTTGGAATTGAGGTACTTCAGGTCTAGTTGACTTAATTCTTTGAGAATCACAAGACTTGGTTCAATGGATTCTTGACTGCCTAAGTAGAGTATTTTGGAGCACACGCACGACTCTTGTTGATAATGTCCTAACTTGGACACTTGCACCTTTCACTTGGCTCAACTCAGTTGGAGTGGTGAGGGGGTTGGATTTACCGGTATGAGACACACACAAGTGGATGAAGGATATGGGATTATCCTTAAGCGCATCACGGAAGCGTGATCGTCGTATCGGATACGACGAAGAACGACTAGTCGCACTAGTTGTTCGGTGCAGCGGAATTTAAAATTTTTATTCGATGAAACCACATGATCCGAGAACCATTCTCAGATCGTTTCATCTATAACCACAACAAGTATAATGCAATACCTCTTGAAGCGTGGTTGATCAAGTCTCTAAAGGAAGAGACCTCCTGTCTCAAGTCCGATCGTCGGCGAGACTGCTTGCGAGCGCGGGGATGAACCGTGTTGTCCTCGCAATCCAAGAAGATGATCCAAGCATGGTTGCTCCTGATCTCGTCGCACGAGATCAAACGTCTCCTTCGTGAGAGGAACTCTCCAAGAAGACGGAGAACCGAAGAATGTCGAAGCGGCGGCGCGGTGGCGAAGGCGACGACAGTTCTCTCCTCTTGGGTATGGTGGACGACCACCAACAAGAGAGGGAGAGAGGGCTGGCGTGTATGAAGAAATGAGGAGCATAGTATGCCTCTCTATTTATAGGGTTTTGGGATCCATGGATCTCAATCCATGGGACACATAAAATCAATGGGTGAGATTGATTTATGTCAATCCAATGGCCAAGATTGTTGTTGTCAAAAGCAACAAATTTAGGTTAAAATATATTTGACAAAATCAAATATAATTTATTCCTAAATTAACCCAACAAATAAGGAGAGAAGATACATGGAGATTTCATCTCCATGTACCTTCCAAGTGGACGGCCACACATTCCTTATAGGAATGTTGTGCCGCCCCTTGAGATTGCATGGAGATTGCAATCTCATGGAAATCCATGAGATTGCATATCTCCTTGGAATCTTTTATTTGCAACAAATTTATTGGGTTTTATTCTTCAAAAAAATAATCCACAATTATCTTTGAGAATATTGCATTCTTGCCATGGAAAAAATTGTGAATCATATTCACAACCCAAAACAACATATAATTCATATTGTTAATTAATTACACAATGTGTATCCAATACACATAATAATTAATCAACACATATAAATTATAATTAGCTCTCTCTAATACATTATAAATCACATTTATAATATATTATGAATAATTGGATATTTCTATCCACATTATTCTTATCCACATTAATTAAATCACATTTAATTAAATTGGATAATTTCTTCACACATCAAGATGATTAAATCACATTTAATCATTATTTCTTCATTGCTTAGATCTTATGGAATTATTCTTGAACCCTTCAAGAATAATGCAATCTCTCCGCAGATACTTGGAGATAAGGACAGGGAGATTGTATTGTTCCACGTATAGTGACATGGATATTGAGATCATATCTCAAATCCAGATCGCGGGCCTCTTCATAGATGCTTGATTAAATCAAGACCGTAAATCTAATCTTCTCATTGTATCTGAATCACATTCAGATCAATGTCCAACACTTGGACCAAGATCAGATCACTTCTCTACTGAGAGGAGTCACTAAAATCCAGACCCGTTTCATCACTCCCTAGGAATGGAAGCGTCATGGTTATACAACCGTTTATGATCAAATCACCCTCAGGTATTCCCAATACCTGTACATCCTGCATACTGGAAGACTCAGACTAAACCCGAAGTATCGGATCAACTTTATACTGTCTACTTCATGGTTTTATCAGTAAGTTTCTCATTCGATCATTGGGAGTTGGTATCGATCATACACTTTCCAAAAGTGTATATCATACCTAGGTCTTGATCATATACTAAAAGTATATATCAAACCTACAAATTCAGTCAAGCTTCCAAAGCGAGACGACCATGCGCATGGAATTTGATTCATCCCAATATCTCATGAGTGAGCTCATGTCTTCCGGTTCAGTAACTGAACCTGTATGATCCCTTTGAGAGATCGTATTACTCATATGCCCTTATATGCACACCAGCGCGCCGGTGCATAGACCTTGATTAGGTCATCAACCTATTGGTCTGCCAAATGTACATACTCAGACATATAGTAACACATCTGTCTCCGGTCAGAGGATGCGTGCCTATATCATGACAGCATATGATATAGGACTTTGGTTATCTCGATCTCGTTAAGTCAACTCTTTGACCTAACTAATCTGACACCTCCGAATCTCTATTCCTATGCAGAGGACCTGCATCAAGAGGTCGGTCAGATATCATCCTTCAGAGATAGGATTGCCATCTCCTACTCAGGCTGGAGATCATCTCTTAATAATCATTTGACGGTGCTTGATGAGTCCTCAATCTAACTCTTTAGATATTCATCCAAGCACCAGCCTCTATGATTCAATAGTTGAATCAACAGCTGTATGATTATTAAGATGGCCATGGTACATAATCCTAATTGTACTAAGGAACCTATTATACAAATTATTCATTCTTCATTTCAGATCAGGGAATGATATGTGCAATAATATTTATTGCATAATGGCTCGCCGTGGGCTCGCATTTCCAACAATCTCCCACT
Source organism: Ottelia alismoides (assembly GCA_037367405.1). Lineage (NCBI taxonomy): Eukaryota > Viridiplantae > Streptophyta > Magnoliopsida > Alismatales > Hydrocharitaceae > Ottelia > Ottelia alismoides. The sequence continues at coordinate 184,208 of JAZKJV010002118.1, read as the reverse complement.
AGCCCAAAGAGCCATTAATGGGCTAATCATTTAAACTCACACTCATGTGACAATCATAGGCTATTTAGAAAATAGCTTGGTAAGTTGATCAGTCACTTTGTTCCCGCGAGACTACGCCAAGTCCTTTTACGGCACTTGCATATCCCCAGTAACAGTTCTCGCATCCAATGCGAATGTTGCATCTTATGCAACTAATACTTAATCTTGTTAGTTATAGTGTCCTTGACACTACAGCTTAACAATTATCATAACCAGTATTTCCATAATCCTTATAAGAATATCCTTATTTCTGGAGATCTCTATCTCCTAAGGTATCTTTAGTTAAGACCTTTTAGATCACTATCTATAAAGTCTTAAACTTTTGACGATATGACTTTGAGATCATTATCTCAAAAAATCTTGTCATCTATGAAGATTTTGTTGTTACTGCAACCAAGTGTTTTATTTCCATAGTAGGACTAGTAACAGTTTACTACTCCCACTGCATGGCAGCCATCTGGTTTTTGTACACCTCTAGCATACACCCGGCTTCTTAGAACTGATGCCCAAAGGCAAGTAGTTCTAGCATTCACTTCCTCAACTCTTTGAGGTGCTATCCCTTTAGATAGGTCAGTACCATATCTTAAGGGATGGAAGCCATTACTGGAATTTTCCATAAAATAGAATATGTCCAAGATGTACTATAAATGTGACAGTCCCATTATCCTCTTCTCTTTGCTTCTGAACAACTTCAGAACTAAGATCTGAGAGGCATCTTTGAAATCATATTTCAAGTTATGGAACAACCAGATTATAAAACACTAATTATTATCCTTATATCATTTTTAAATGATTAGGATATCATCTACATTTAGCACGATGAACACAAAAGCACTCCCACTAAGCTTCATATGGTTCATCAAGATTCTATCTGAAATCATAACATTTATATTTTCATCAAATCTTATGATCCAACTTCAAGAAGCTTATTTGAGTCCATAGATGGATTCCTTAGCTTGCACACCTTGCTTTCCTCAACCATGAAGCCCTGGGGCTACTTCATATGAATATCCTCAAAGAGGCATTCGTAGAGGAATGCAATATTGACTTACATCTTGAAGATGCAATAGTCAAGTTATGTAGCTAAGGTTAGCAATATTCTGACGGTTTTAAGCATGGTCACCGAAGAGCAAGTCTCATTGCAAGCAATGTCTTCTCTTCCAGTGTGTAGCTTGTGGCTACGAACCGTGCTTTGAAGATCTCTACCTTCTCATCAGGTTCCTTGTCTCTTGAAGATCCATTTACACCTTTACAGGTCTTACCCATATAGGTGGATCCTCGAGGGTCCATATACAACACTTGTATATGAAGTCTACATTAGACTTTTATTGCTATCCATCTATCCATGCTATGATCTTCAGAAGCTTCATCACATGAAGTTCGATCATTGTCAGGTTTCTCTAACACATGGAATCCATCCTCAAACTCATTTGAAGAGGTATTAGTGTTTCATCTTTAATTGTCCTTTTAGTTTCCAATTTCAGGAGTCTCATTATCTTCTCAAGATTAAATGAGTTCCTATACTTCATTTTCATCTTGATTCTCAAGAGTCTCAACCTCTAAGAATCACATTCTCGGAGATGAGATATTTTAAGAATCTCAAGGTCATAAAGTAGGTATCCAATACCATCCTTTATTTTCCTAATGAAGTAGCACTCTCTAGTGCTTAATTCGAGCTTACTTGCAAGGAATTTTATTAAGGATATATAATGTAGTCTCTACTACACATATATACCTGGAAACTAAGGGATAATTATGCTAAAAATTCATCATTGATAAGATCATGTCACACATGATCCAATTGTATCTCCCTATAACTCTTATTGAGTTAAGGTGTGTTAGGAGGATTGAGATAGAAATGATATTCATATCTCCATAAGGTATTCTTTGAATTCATCTAACAGGTACATGCTACCTAGATTAGATCAAATTCATTTTATCTTCCTTCAAACTTTGGTTGTAAACCAAAATTAATGAAATCTTTGAACATTTCAAAAGTTTCTTAGATGAAGAGAAGAAATCTCATATCATACATAATCATCAATATATATCACATATCCACAATGTTTACTATGATATAGATGATCCGCATACATCAATATGTATGAGATCCTGAATACCTCGGCATCTTACACCATTCCCAAAGAAGGGTGTATTGGACATTTTTACTTTGAATACAATATTCATAAGTATGTAAGTTTTGAAATTTTAGACATTCTAAAGTTTCATCTCTTATTAGTCTATTGATCAAATCAATAAACAAATGTCCAAGGCTTGATGCTAGATCATTGTCAAATGATCTTCATCCTCATATTGATCTTAAGCTTTAATTTCAGTATTTAGAAATCTTAATGAACCATTCATTAATTTTCTAATTTTGTGGAGTCCACTAGATTTTAGATTACTATCTGAAATATCTTCGTCATAACTCTTTATGATAGTTCTATCTCAGAATTCATGTTTATTTCCAACATTTAGAAACAAACAATGAGTGTATTCTTATATCTAGGTCATAGAGACATTCTCTAAGACTAAGGGCTCTCCCACTGAAATTAACAAGTCTATCAATCCAGCAGAGATTGTTGCAACAACTGCATCAATATCCATGTGGATAACTATAGACCTTAAGATCAAATTTTCTGGTCTTCTAAAACATATGCAACCTATTGCAAATGTCATCAGAAGATTGAGATACAATTATTTGACTTTATCTTATTCAATAAGTAAGTCAATATCAATGATTTATGTAGATTATTCTGATGCTCCATCCGAGTCCTTTTCTAAGGATTCTAGACAGACTTGATAGTCATACTATCAACACATCAACTTATTGCAGTATTGGCATTCATCCAACTCTTTGGATGTCATATGGAAGTCACAGAAGTCCAGTCAACTCTTTGACTTTCCTTCTTTCTTGGGTCCAACCCATGCTTCCATTGCGCTCCCTTTATCTATAAGCAACCATTGCTTAAGACTAAGGATCTCTTACAATAAATTCAAAAGAATTCAAAATAAGAGTATTTCAACATTTATTTATGCTTCATTAGATTCACACAATATGAATACTATGAAGCTTCATGAATGACTAGAGTATATACAGTAGAATAATGACACTCATCATCTACATCCATCTAAACTCATAAAACATAGGTTCAGGTAGGTACTCAAACAATTTGAATACATCATCTCTTATAGAGCTACCATTCTGCATGATGCAGAGAACCATGTCACTCATGATTAAATGTCAAGAGCACATATATGTATGCCAAAATATCTTCATTGATTTTATAAGGATTATTTGACAATTGCGATCATCATCGACATGTTACTTCCAAAGTACATCCAATGAGATCAAGACTATAGAGACATACAAACCCTAGGGTTGTAGTCCTATTATCTATTTAATTGTCATTCCTCATTAGTATGAGGAGACTTGCATATTGCAACCACATACATTATGTGTTCAATTGCAAGTACAATATCTGGATCATGAGTCCAATCCAAGATATTTCACTGGTTACTATTGAGTATATCATTGAGTGGGTTTTAATGAAGGATTATCTGAAATAAGAAATTTGCATAGATGTATGTATTTATATATACATATTTTACTTTGATTTAGGAATTTTTATATCAAAGTTGTCTTGCCATGTCAACATTGAAAGTTCATTCCCTTAATCACTTTCAATGTAAGAGATATACTTACCATTATATCTCAAGCAAGATCTGGGATCTCCTTCCTTATCTTTGTTGCATCCCAATAATATGAGAACCTACAACTCGGATAAAAAGAAGCGGGAACACATTCCGCCTTGCAAGTCCAACTTGCATCTCCCAATTCGATCTTTAACACCCGGGCCCACCACCCCTAAGGCGATGTTGACCCGTCATTAATTGAACCAACCGTCAACAGGAATACAACTCGCTATGCGCAATCCAATATCGCCCCAATAATATGAGGACCCGATATTGGGGTCACTACGCATACGTCCTTACTCTTTCGAGAAGCGACGAGCCCGATCCAGATGCGCTTGCATAAAGGAGCTGTCACTTCGGACATGCGTCTCCCACATGCAATCCCTGGCGACGGAACCCTCCGCCTTGACGGGAGACCATGGATGTCACTTATGTGATCCTCCATATCATATTCAAATTTTTAATTAATTATCATGAATCACATTCACATAATTAATTCTTCCAAGGAAATTATTAGCTCTAATCAAATTAGAGTATTTCAATTGGACATAATCAATTTAATCATATTAAATTAATTATCAATCCAATTCAATCAATCAAACTTGATTATTTTACTTGAATATATATATGGTAAGATCTCAAAATACGTATTAATTCGAATTTTAATAATTAAAAAAAATACATCTTAATCCTTCGGACATTATCCCGGCCCTACCCGCTGTCATGGCCAGTACCGACGAGAGTGGGACGGACCACATACGTTGCAACCCGCAACCCCAATGCTCTCCGACTAGACACCATATCCACCTCGGGAAAGGATAATGCTAAATTGATTAATTTGTACTTGAGATGATCATCGGTTCTTCAACCGAAATTGTACCATATAGTAATAATCAAAACATTTTTGATTATAAGGAAATTTGCTAGACAAATTCCCAAATCCTATTCAAGCATCAAGTTTGAAAGATTGTGGTTTCCAATTATGATTTAGATCACATCTTAATCAATTATTGGTTAAGGCAATGTCATTTAAGGGAATAATTATCATCAAATATTTCACAAATATTTATGCACAATTATTCTAGGAAATTAAACAATTTAATTTTACTAAATGATTAAATGACAATCACCAATCAAACGTTAAGTTTGATGAATGTGTTTCCAATTAAGATTTAGATCAAATCTAATCAATTAATTGGTTGAGGCCAAGTCAATTATGTAAATAATCATCTTCAAATATTTCACAAATATTTTTCATGATTATTTCACGAAATTAACAATTAATTTCACTAATTGACAATCACTTGGTTCTAGATTAGGACTGTAATTTCAGTAGTGACCCCTTCTTACTAAAATTAGCATATCTCAATCATATTAAATCCAAATTAGACAAAATCAATTTTCATAGATTGCTAATTTGATTTAGGACAGAATCCAAGTGATGTTACACGCATTTCGAGGCAAGTCTAAACAGTAATTAACATTTTAATCACGTTCAGATCTACAGTTCCCGCAACAGTGTATACATGTTCATTAAAACAACCATATCTAGAGCATACGAAATCCGATTTACGTAAACTCAGTTCCTATGGTTTCCTTATTTAATGGGGAACAAAATCCAAGTATTAAATTCGTGTTTAAACAATTTAAACAGTGCCGAATTTATTTACTAAACAGATCTGCGAAATCAAATGCGATAAAAACTTTCGCGACCTTAACGAACCCAAGTCATCCTCGGTTTTTCGAATCATATTCGAAACCGTCAACCTGGCTCTGATACCACTTGAAGGATATGGGATTATCCTTAAGCGCATCACGGAAGCGTGATCGTCGTATCGGATACGACGAAGAACGACTAGTCGCACTAGTTGTTCGGTGCAACGGAATTTAAAATTTTTATTCGATGAAACCACATGATCTGAGAACCATTCTCAGATCGTTTCATCTATAACCACAACAAGTATAATGCAATACCTCTTGAAGCGTGGTTGATCAAGTCTCTAAAGGAAGAGACCTCCTGTCTCAAGTCCGCTCGTCGGCGAGACTGCTTGCGAGCGCGGGGATGAACCGCGTTGTCCTCGCAATCCAAGAAGATGATCCAAGCATGGTTGCTCCTGATATCGTCGCACGAGATCAAACATCTCCTTCGTGAGAGGAACTCTCCAAGAAGACGGAGAACCGAAGAATGTCGAAGCGGCGGCGCGGTGGCGAAGGCGACGACAGTTCTCTCCTCTAGGGTATGGTGGACGGCCACCAACAAGAGAGGGAGAGAGGGCTGGCGTGTATGAAGAAATGAGGGAGAGAGAGCTCCAATATTGCAAGTCATTAGAGAGCATAGTATGCCTCTCTATTTATAGGGTTTTGGGATCCATGGATCTCAATCCATGGGACACATAAAATCAATGGGTGAGATTGATTTATGTCAATCCAATGGCCAAGATTGTTGTTGTCAAAAGCAACAAATTTAGGTTAAAATATATTTGACAAAATCAAATATAATTTATTCCTAAATCAACCCAACAAATAAGGAGAGAAGATACATGGAGATTTCATCTCCATGTACCTTCCAAGTGGACGGCCACACATTCCTTATAGGAATGTTGTGCCGCTCCTTGAGATTGCATGGAGATTGCAATCTCATGGAAATCCATGAGATTGCATATCTCCTTGGAATCTCTCTTATTTCTTTGCAACAAATTTATTGGGTTTTATTCTTCAAAAAAATAATCCACAATTATCTTTGAGAATATTGCATTCTTGCCATGGAAAAATTGTGAATCATATTCGCAACCCAAAACAACATATAATTCATATTGTTAATTAATTACACAATGTGTATTCAATACACATAATAATTAATCAACACATATAAATTATAATTAGCTCTCTCTAATATATTATAAATCACATTTATAATATATTATGAATAATTGGATATTTCTATCCACATTATTCTTATCCACATTAATTAAATCACATTTAATTAAATTGGATAATTTCTTCACACGTCAAGATGATTAAATCACATTTAATCATTAGTTCTTCATTGCTTAGATCTTATGGAATTATTGTTGAACCCTTCAAGAATAATGCAATCTCTCCGCAGATACTTGGAGATAAGGACAGGGCAATTGTATTGTTCCACGTATAGTGACATGGATATTGAGATCATATCTCAAATCCAGATCGCGGGCCTCTTCATAGATGCTTGATTAAATCAAGACCGTAAATCTAATCTTCTCATTGTATCTGAATCACATTCAGATCAATGTCCAACACTTGGACCAAGATCAGATCACTTCTCTACTGAGAGGAGTCACTAAAATCCAGACCCGTTTCATCACTCCTAGGAATGGAAGCGTCATGGTTATACAACCGTTTATGATCAAATCACCCTCAGGTCTTCCCAATACCTGTACATCCTGCATACTGGAAGACTCAGACTAAACCCGAAGTATCGGATCAACTTTATACTGTCTACTTCATGGTTTTATCAGTAAGTTTCTCATTCGATCATTGGGAGTTGGTATCGATCATACACTTTCCAAAAGTGTATATCATACCTAGGTCTTGATCATATACTAAAAGTATATATCAAACCTACAAATTCAGTCAAGCTTCCAAAGCGAGACGACCATGCGCATGGAATTTGATTCATCCCAATATCTCATGAGTGAGCTCATGTCTTCCGGTTCAGTAACTGAACCTGTATGATCCCTTTGAGAGATCGTATTACTCATATGCCCTTATATGCACACCAGCGCGTCGGTGTATAGACCTTGATTAGGTCATCAACCTATTGGTCTGCCAAATGTACATACTCAGACATATAGTTACACATCTGTCTCCGGTCAGAGGATGCGTGCCTATATCATGACAGCATATGATATAGGACTTTGGTTATCTCGATCTCGTTAAGTCAACTCTTTGACCTAACTAATCTGACACCACCGAATCTCTATTCCTATGCAGAGGACCTGCATCAAGAGGTCGGTCAGATATCAGCCTTCAGAGATAGGATTGCCATCTCCTACTCAGGCTGGAGATCATCTCTTAATAATCATTTGACGGTGCTTGATGAGTCCTCAATCTAACTCTTTAGATATTCATCCAAGCACCAGCCTCTATGATTCAATAGTTGAATCAACAGCTGTATGATTATTAAGATGGCCATGGTACATAATCCTAATTGTACTAAGGAACCTATTATACAAATTATTCATTCTTCATTTCAGATCAGGGAATGATATGTGCAATAACATTTATTGCGTAATGGCTCGCCGTGGGCTCGCATTTCCAACAGTGGAAACATTTGTCCTCCTCTAGGGAGGGAAGTACATCCCAACCCGTCCAGTGATGATGAGTTTCGAGGATAGGAGATTGTGGGTTGCAATAAAGCTTCAAAAGAGGGACAGTCTACTGGCTCAAGAGGAAAAACTCCCTATGTAAATGTTGCTGTATATAGTATTCGAAAAAAAAATGCAAAAATAAAAAACTCCAAAAGAGTGGACATGCCTGTACAAAAATAAAAATGCCTGCCGGAGTGTACATATGTGTAAAGTCAAATAAGCAAGCTTGAGCTTCAAATTCAAATCATGTGAGCATGCAGCTGGATGACTTGACTACACTGGTCTTGCATCCTAGGATAGGTAGCTACACTGGCTGCTATCCATTCTTCTCTTCACCCCCTCCTCTTATGTTGGTTGCCACTTGAACTTAGAAGGGAATACCCTGCTCCTTGAGGAATGAGTTGTTGGATTGGGGAATCATTGGGTTGTCATGCTGGAGAAGTCAGTCTCTTTGTCATTCTAGTTGGGGAGAGCCACTATCACTTACATTGTACGAGTTAGATTCATAGTCGTAAGGGTTTGCATATGAGTTGAAATATTTCTGACCCGGATATTGAGGAAACTTGAGCAGAGTTTTGGGATTCTCGAAGGCTGTTGAATTTCAAGTCCGGTTCTCGTCAGGTTCCACCCGTACTAAAATTTCAAAGGTCCGACTTAAGCTCCAAACTTTGATTTTGTGAAGACAAGTTTGATAATTAAACAAAATCCATCTTTCTTCTTTTTCTTTTCTTTGTTTTTCTTTTATGCACTTATTGCATAAGTGTTTGCTAGGGACTAGCAAAGGAAAAGTATAGGGGGATGATGAATCCACATTTCATCATCTTTATTCTATCATTTTGGCCTCAAAAACCCTAGCAAATGCATGTAAATACCCTTAATTCCAGCATCTTACATCCATGCATGTGCATATAAATAGTGTATAAAATACAGTTTTTAAAGCCAAAATTATAGAATATATTAAAGAAAAGAAAAAGAATAAAATATTGTAAATATTTTATGACCCGAAACCTCTCTTCCACAGGCTCCGCTCCCACTCTCGCGCCCAAAAGCTCCAGGAAGGTGACAACTTCCTTTGGAGGTCTTCAGCCTGGTTGAGCGAAGCCCAAGGCGGCTCCACCACCTCCGCCTTTCGGCCGGCGTTGAGGTATACTACCCTCTGGTTTCGACCATCGAGGCAGCCACTTTCGTCCAGTTATTTTCCTTGCATTTCATTCGCTGTAGCATTAGGAGTAAAACCCCCCAAGAAATTCCGAGTTCCATCAATCAATTCGCCTCCACGTACTCTTCGCCGGAGTGCTCCTCCAGCCACCATCGTGCACTGTCGCCCATCGCCTCAGTTCCACCTCCGTAGGGTCCAAGCATTTTGCCCTAGACCCTTTCACCCCTTTTTGCAGGTCAAGGAACTTTGACTCGAGCTTGGGGCTCGTTTTGCATCTCGTCGGAGTCCCGTGGAGCTTCCCAGCTCCGCCGCCCTCCCTCGCGAGCCTCGACTGTCGCCGAGGTTTTCTGGAGCCATCATGAGATAGAGGAGGATCGCTGGAGGCTGCAGGCCATTTTTGAAGCTCAAGGAATGCCGGAGGATGGAGCTATAGCTCGGGGATGTTTGCCTCGCCGGCGCTCCTCCCCTGTTCTTGCTCCGCCTCTCTGCGCCGTCAGATCGAGCCTACACCTCCAGGTGAACCTGGGTCGTTGGATCTCATAGAAGCCCAACCATCGGATCAAGCCAAGGAGATCTAATCGTGGCAGCCTGTTGCGAAGCGTCATCGGCCATTCAGAACGCGCAACGTGTCAAGTGGCCTATCCACCGCCGTTGGATCACGCGCAAAGGGGTATTTTGCACTTTCACCACGTGCCCTTTCGTATTATTTTTAGTCCATAAACCTTCGTATGTAGTTTAAATATTCTTGTAATATTTACATATAGGCCCTCGAACTTAAAATATTTGCATATAGGTCCTATCCACGTCACCTCACATGCCTGTGTGTGTGAGGGGACTGGGTGTTTTGCAAGGACCCCCTCACGGGTTTAGTTCTTTCGATTTGGTCCAAGAATTTTGACATTACGTTTAATACCGTTGTATATTTTGCATGTTAGCCCCTGGGATTTTTGTATATTGCATTTAGGCCCCTCCTAGGCATGCGTATAACACTTGCGGGGTTGGGTTAATTGCAGGCGTACCCTAGCGGCTTCTGTTATTTGTATTTAGCCTTGGAATAACACTTGCGGGGTTGGGTTAATTGCAGGCGTACCCTAGCGGCTTCTGTTATTTGTATTTAGCCTTGGAACTTTGTTTATTAGTTGTAAAATTTTGTGGAAAATTGCACTGTGGTCCTCGGATGTTTGCCTATTTACATATATGCCCTTACCAGTAGTGTAGTTTCTTGTTGTTGTCTCTATTTATTTCATGCATCGATAAAACCTTAAAAAAATCTACAAAAATTATCTTATGTTCATGTTGCATTGTAGTTTCACGCTATATTTTTATTTTGCATATTTATTGCATTTTTCATATTTATAAAAATTCAAAAACATGTATTTTCAGTATTGTTTATATTAGAAAATCCATAAAAATTAGTAAAAGTTTTTTAAAAATTTCAAAAAAAATATATTTTGCGTACCTTATCATCTCTTAGTGTTAGTCCAAAAATCACTAAAAAATTCAAAGTAAAACTCCTAAAAATTAGAAAATCCCTAAAAACTTCATAAAATCTAAAAAATTCAAGAAAATCCTAAAAATATAATATCAATTTCTGTATTTTTTGCCTTTATTTTAAAATTAATTGGAGGAATTTTTGACCCTGTTTGATATTTTTCATCCTCATTTTGATCTCGGCCAACAACATTTAGTCACTATTTTCAGTATTTTTGACCTTAAAAATATCAAAAAAATTAGGAAAAATAAGGAAAAGTCAGAAAAACATTAGAAGAATATAAAAACCACAAAAATATTTTATTTACTATATTTTGAGTGTTTATCCCTACTTTTATCTCCCTCTTATCTCTCTTGTATAAGATATTCTATATCACTTTATCCAAAAATAAAATAAAAAAATAAAAAATAAAAATACATAAAATATAAAAAGAAAATATAAAATCAAAAATTAAAATAGAAAATATATAAAATTTAAAACCCATAAAAATTTGCATACTTGTAGACACTTCATCACATATCATATTTTTGTGCATCTTTGCTTGATCTATCATGCTTACTCCCTGAGTTCGACACTCTACACATACTTGCACCTCTACACATATTTTGTAGAGTTATAATAAATTTTAGCTCCGCACCGCTTTTCATTGCTTGATTTCTGTTGTGGGTTAATTGTTGATTGATACGGGTTTCGTGAGCGGACGCCGCAGCGACTTTGTGGTCCCGCCTTGTGTGGACTATCCTGATCCTCGCAAAATCCATGTTATCAAAGGTGTTAGTGATAAAACCTTCAGTTAGTTTCTTTATGAGTTAAATAATGATTGACCTAAACTCATATGGCTAGTTGCATATACTTTTAGCCAGTATGGGTGTTAGTACGAACCGAAGAATGGTTACCCATGTTACTTCAAGACGGTGCCTTACGCCTTGTCTTCTAACCGCTAATCTTATAAGAGAGACCATAGTTGCCTCACTGAAAAGTAGCTAGTTATTTTTAAATCCAGTAGTCAAAATTGAAACTTAAAAAAGTTTTTAATTTTTCAAAAGGTTTGTTATACCCCATAATTTTGATAAAAAATTTCAAAACAGATATTATATGTATCAACATTTTGTATAGTATACATATTATACACAAAACTTACCTATACATAGTTTTTGGTTCGAAAACAGTTAAAGTATGAGATACGGGTACAATATATAACATATATACACACATCCTATAATTAGCATGTGCTATGTCCCTAGGTCACAATGTGAACTAAAGTACCAAGCATATGAAGTCAACTCACCCCCTATACTTAAGGTTTTGAGGGCCTAAGTATATCATAAGAGCAAGAAGATCATGGATGAGAATAAAGAATAAAAGTGATGTACAAATAATGATATCGACCCCCCTATACTTAGGCTCAAGTCAGCCTAAATATGGAAGAGTAATCACAGTTGGGGGACCGAATAGGCACTACAAGAAAGTTTAGAACAGGCGACGATCATTATTCGTCGCCATTGACATATTAACCGTCCCCTCTGATCAAAGGGGACGATCAAAAGACCGTCTCCATAGCCTGCGTCCCATTTGCTATAAGCGACGGTAGTTGAGACTATCCCCTATAATCATACATAGGGGACGATCGTGACCATCCCTTAATGTCAATTAGAGGGGACGGTCAAAACCGTCCCTTAAAGTTTGTTAGAGGGGACGGTCATGACCGTCCCTCTTAGGTAGAGAAACGGGGACAGTCGGCTTCGTAACCGTCCCCAAAAATTTGAGTAGCGGAGACGGTTATGACCGTCTCTTACGATAACAAAGGGGATGGTCGCGATGACCGTCCCCTTTGGTCCTCTGCTAACAAAAAAATTTCATTACCAATTTTCATTACCCCTGATTCGCTCTTCAATTTACCTTGCAAAGAGTGACATTAAACATTGAGTACCTGTTACAATAATTGTATCTTCATCACAAACGGTATGATCAACACAGAAAATAACATTCATATCCACACGAAATGTTTGAAATGACGAATACGTTACAAGATTCAGATAAAAGTAGGGCAGCATAAACTACTCAAACAAAGTAACCTACTTTGCAAAGTAATTGTCCAAAATAATTATACAATATACTACACTATATCTTACCAACTAAACAAACTATCTATATATCCTAATCATCATCCTCTTCTGCATTGTCATCGTCATCGTCGTCGTCGTCATCATCATCATCATCATCATCATCATCATTATCATCATCATCTTCTTCTTCTTCTTCTCCTTCATCGTTGTCGCCTAGCCTCGCAACTTGATTATCCACTTGTGTTGGCTAGATAGTTGAAGTTGCACCTTGATGTGCCTGCATGAATACATTAAAAATTGTCATTTGTTGTCGCAAATCCTGAATCTCCATATTCATGTTAGACACTTGACTCTCTAATTCCCTCTCCCTTTGTGTCTTCTGAGAGGAAGATGAGGAACCACTCCCTACTCCATACCAATTCCGTAAGGTGGCACCACGACCACTACAACAGACCCGACCTTGATGCTCCAGTCCTGTCGTCTGAAGGAAGGCTGCATCAGGAGTAAGAGGCGGTTGACTCGTTCCATTGCTGTCTAGAGAGCCAGTGGTCGTGAGTCTGATCATCTCCTCCTGAAAATTTATCTACTTAAGTTCAAAAATTCATTTAAATTATGAAAAAGATGCAAAATTGTTACGAAATAACTTACATGAATTGGACCATACACAGGATCTACCCAATGAACTTCTCCGCCTACATCGTGACTCTTAGACTTCTCAAGTACTTTCATCCGATTGGGCACACGATTGTTCTCCGTTGACTAATGTGAAAAGATAATTAAAATTTACGATACCATTTTAATACATATTAATGGATGAAATTTAAACATAATTCATACAGTATATTACTTACAAAGTCATCCTTCAGTTAATTTGTATTCCTTCTCCCCATTCTATGGGTAGACTTGAAACCTTTCCTCCAATTTTAAGCATTACACCTAGAGATGCCCTATACAAAGGAAATAATTTCAATAATGGAATCCGAAATAATTGATAATATGCACATATGTATCATATCACATGTTCTTCTCCCATCCAAATATATACCAACGCCCTCCAGTTTTCAGCGGGTACATTTGGAGGACAATTTGTCAAAAGTGTCTCCAATGGAAGCTCCGGGTTGAAGTATTGAAATTTTGTAAGAAAATTACTTACATACATAAATGATGAAAAATCAAGTTATTTTACTTTCTCGGGCCTTCAGACGACCTCGATATTTACGCAGCAATTCTGCACCATGTCCTAAAATTAGAGCATCCGTGGGTGGGTCACGATCCCATGATAAACTAGACTATAAAGAAAAGGAAGCAAAAAAATTAAGTTTATAGACTGAACAACAACTTTAATTTGCTTTGATATTAGTTTTAAATACCTCCAAATCATGAAGAATGGCATCTTTTATTGATTGCTCCATTACATGCCAGTCTATACTATGGATAGGAACCCTGACTCTGCACACCTGCCCCAAGTAACTCTGAAACAAAGCCGAGTTCTCCCCCACTACATCACCTCCAACTATTCGCAATCTAAGTGTCTCACCGGGACGCAACCGGTCCAACACTCGGCACTGTGATGGGCCTCTACGTCTGGCTGAGCCATTGGATCCGTCAGGATCGGAGGTCCCACTCCCTGCACGTGGTGCAGGCGGTGCATTCGAATGCGTCTAGGACGTGGAAGCATATCTGCATATATAATGAAATATTTAAATGATATAACAAGAACTGTATATTTCACATATTAAATCAAACAATTGGAAAAAAATAATGGTGAACTTACAATTTAAACATCTGCATCTACAAAATACTTTGGATGTTCTTGTATCTCAGTTTGATATGCGTCATTTTTATTTAACAACTCATCATCATCATTGACATTAAAAAAATCTCTTGGTCATGTCCTCACGGGTATGATCCACCCATCACTTAAGTTGTCTGGAATGTGGAATACTTGTTCTACCTGACTGGCAAGTGTAAAAGGTTCATTTGTTTGTAATTTCTCAGATAATTTTAAGGAAGTAGTCTCATTTCTATCTCTTTGATATCTTATCCCCTCACGACCGACATCAAACCAATTGCACATAAAAAGAACACATCGACATTCATGAGTGAAGCTAATCTCTTTTATGTCAACCATTTCCCCATAGTAGCCGTCTAAACTTGAAGGTAAATCTGTTTTTACCATAACACCGGACAGTTGCATTGATTTCATCTCGTCGGCGGACTTTGTTCTAAATCTGTAGCCATTCACAATATAACCCTTGTATGAAATTACTTGTAAATATGGTATACGTCCAAGAATGTCAAGGTTAAAATTCCACCTATCATCTTCGATTTCCTTTAAATGTTTCACACGTGAATGAAACCAATTGATGAATTGAGATTTATTGTGAGTATCATTAAACAATAAATTGTACTCATCAAAAAATTCATCAATCTCTGATAACTGCATCAAAATCTAGTATTGTATGAGATCTCTATCCTCGTCGGATATTACATGACGAATACCACTGAACATATGCCTGCCACATGATTGAAAGAACCCATAGTTTGGATTCGTCATCTTCCACCACGACTTCGCCTTCATCATTTCGTTCAAATCGGTTGAAACACACGCTTTCACCTTTCATATACATTTCACAGAAATTAATACACTCTTCACAAAGATAACCTTCAGCAATACATCCTTCAGGTTGTACCTTATTAAAGACCATATTTTTTTAATTTCGAAGGTATCTTCCTATTGAATACATCCAACGATATTGAACCAGTCCACCGATCCTTACTTCACCTACTAAATGAACTATTAAGTGAACCATTACATCAAAAAAGCATGTGGGAATATCTGCTCTAATTTGCATAATGTGATAACAATGTCTTCTTCAAGTCTTTTTAAGATCAACGGATCTAAAACCTTCAAACACAATACTCTGAAGAATCCACTCAATTCAGTTAAGGATTGTAGGACAACATCGTCAACAATCCCGCGAATAGCAAATGGAAGTAATGCTTCCATGTAAACATGACAATCATGACTTTTCAATCCGATTATGTTACGTTCTCTTTTATTTACACACCTCGACAACTGCAGCGAGAACCCATCGGACACCTTCAGATTTTTAAGGAAGTTAAGAATTTTATCATGCTCATCATTGGCTAATGTATATACTGCTGCAGGTATAGTAACCCGCCCATTGTCTAATTCAAGTGGATGTAGTTCTTCGCGTATACGAAGTTGAACTAAATCGCGTCTCGTCCTTAAATTATCTTTTGATTTACCTGAAAGATCTAACATTCCCAAAATATTTTCCAAAACATTCTTCTCAATATGCATGACATCCAAATTATGACGAATTTGTAAATGTTTCTAGTATGGTAACTCTCTGAAAAAAATACTTTATTTCTTCCATCCAATAGCTATACTTTTCTTCGATGTCCGTCCTAAACAACTACTTTGTACAAGTAATTATTGTAAATAATGCTGCCATTCACACAAGCTAAGTCAAGTCGCATCAAATGGTAAGCCGTCAAATTTCTTATTACTATCTGCCCTTTGCCCTCTATGCTTCGGTGGCAGGAATCGACGATAACCCAAATAGCAATGCTTCATACGTCTAGTAAGCCAAGTTGAATTTGTTTTTCAAGACAGGCAGACACACGATTTTTCCTTTGTACTCCAACCAGACAAATTTGTATATACGGGGAAATCATTTATAGTCCACAACAGTGCAGCATGCAATGTAAATATTTCTATCTTACATGCATCATATGTAGGTATTCTGTGGTCTATAATAGTTTTAGTTCATCCATTAACGGTTGTAAGTACACATCAATTGTGTTACCAGGACCTTTAGGATCAGGAATCAGCAACGTCATCATCATAAATGAAGAATTCATTGACATCCATGGTGGTAGATTGTAGACCATCAAAATCACGTGCCAAATGCTGTAACTCAAACTCATATTACCAAAGGGATTGAAACCATCTGAAGCTAATCCCAGCCGAATATTTCTCTCATCTTGAGAGAAATGAGGATATCGCTGATCAAATTTTATCTATTCTTCTGCATCAGATGGATGTCTCATAATTCCATTAGCATCTCGTTTATTTTGAACGAGAATGCCACATCATCCACTTTGCGGTTTTTTCTGATATAAAGAGACGTTTCAGTCTTGGAATTAATGGTAAGTAACGTAATATCTTCACCGATTTCTTCTTCCTCTTTAAATTAGTTTTTTCTTCTCTCACAACAAAGACAAAGTACTAAATCTGAATTTTCCTCGAAAAAGTACACAATCATTAAGACAAGCATCGATTTTCTCGTATTTCAGACCTAACGATCAGAATCGTTGCTTCGCCTCTTTCCAATCCTTTGGATAATTCTGAGGATTATTCAATAACTTCTGGATCAAGGCCAGTATATCTGTCATCATTGCAACGGTTGATATGTTCCTTACTTTCATCTTAAACAACTCTAATAAAAACCGTAAACGCGTCATTTCCAGCCCAGGAGCCAACATGGCTTCTGCATGGCAAACTGCTCTCAACTTATCATCTAAACCAATGTCTTGTGTCTCAGGTCTTCTTAAGTCGTCCACTAATTCAAATATCTCGTGATCAATGTTATTCAAGGAAGGTGTAGTGGCTCTTACACCTACATCCATATCCTTATCCATTCATAAATGATCTATAACCTCTCCATGTTCAGTCCAAATGGAGTAATGCAATCAAAATTCTGTTGAGTATGAGATGGTTATAAACTTCCTCTCTAACATTTATATTTAATATTCTTACATCTCACACATGGACAATAAATCTTAAAACCACCAAATTTCTTATTAACTCTTTATAATTGAAATGCCTAGTCCAAGAACGTGAACACTCCTCTCTTATATCGCTGAAAATCATCGTATCTCTTATCCATCCATGTTTTATCCATTTCGCTGCACAATCAGAATAATAATCACCATGATGTTTTAGTTATTTGGAGACATGTTAAACGTGGGTCAAACGAGTTATATGAAGATATGCTACATGAAAAAAGTTATATGTAACAAGTTTGTGAATTAATTGAGACAAAGTTAAACACAACAAGTTATACTCAACAGAAATGATGATATCGACTCAAGTTAAACATGGGGTAAAATGTAAAAAAAATGAAGAGAAATAAACATGCCATACATATTTTCTATCTTAATCTTATAGATATGGGGAAAGACACCCATACATATTTCAATGAGTAAAATGAAGAACAATGAACTCAATGGATAAGATGACCATATGGAATCATGTTAAACATGGGACAAAATGTAAAAAATGAAGAGAAATAAACATGCTATACATCTTCTCTATCTTAATTCTATAGATATGGGGGAAAAACACTCACACATATTTCAATAATCAAAATGAAGAATAATAGACGCAAAAGAGTGTTGATAATCATCAGAAACTAAGATGGAAGAGGCCGACAACCACGAGGGGCTTCGGGGCGGCGAAGGGGACGACGAGCGACGGGGGGCGACGAGGATGTGGAATAAGACGAAATGGGAAAGAGCGTAGGTCGAAGGGGTTTTTTTCGATCTAAAACATCGGGGACGGTTGTCTTAACCGTCCCCTTTAGTGAGAATCAGGGACAATCACTAACGACCGTACCCTTTGGTCCCCTATGTCAGTCGTGATGCCAACAGAAGCATAATGGTGACAATCAGGACCGTCCCCAAAGGCTCCACCGGGGGGTGAAAGAAGACCAGTGCCTTGGTGAGGGCATCGGGGACGGTCATTGATGACCGTCCCCTCTGGCCCAGGTATCGGGGATGGTCACTAATGACCGTCCCTTTGGCCCCCAATGGGTCGGTCGCGACGCCAACAGAAGCACATTGGGGACGGTCAGAACCGTCCCCACATACCCCGGTGGGTGAAAATATACCAATGGATTGGTCAGGGAATAGGGGACGGTCACTAGCGACCGTCCCCTCTGGTCCACCACCCATGTTCCTGGACCGATAGCGACGCCAACAAAAGCGCATTGGGGACGGTCAGAACCGTCCCCACAGCCCCCTAGTGGGTTAAAATAGACCAGTGGCTTGGTCAGGGCATAGGGAACGATCACTAACAACCATCCCCTCTGGTCCACCACCCATGTCCTTGGACCGGTCGCGACGCCAATAGAAGCGCATTGGGGACAATCAAAACCGTCCCCAAAGGCCCCCCGGTGGGTGAAAATAGACCAGTGGCTTGGTCAGGGCATAGGGGACGGTCACCAACGACCGCCCCCTCTGGTCCCCCACCCGTTTCCCTGGACCGGTCGCGACGCCAACAGAAGCATAGTGGGGACGATCAGAACCGTCCCCAAGGCCCCCCTCCGGTGGGTGAAAATAGACCAGTGGCTTGATCAGGGTATAGAGGACGGTCAATAACGACCGTCCCTATTACTTTATTATAAAGGAGACGATAGCCCAAAGACCGTCTCCCAGTATTGGGGTATTGGGGACGGTTGTCGTTTGACCGTCCCCAAAAAGTATAAATAGGGACGGTCATCACGGAACCGTCACCTGTAGTCGTCTCGAAAGGCCTAAATTCATGTAGTGAGGGTTTAGATGGATGTACAAAGGATGGATGGAATCTTCTAGTTGCAGGAAGAGTATGGCTTCTTGTATCAAGTCTTCATATGGGGTGGTTTAGTCTTTCATCTGAATCTACTCTCCATGTGAATATGATATGCTCGACTTGGACAAACTGCTCTTTTCATTCTACAAAGTATTTCAACAACTATCCATTCAAAAGCAAAGATCGTTCACCGTCTTGTGGTTAGAATATTTCAATGTTGCCATTATTGTGCTCTTCTCTAATTATGAACGGTCCCATCCACTTTGATTTTACTTATCTTAAAAAATCTTCAACCATGCATTAAACAATCACATTTTCTATCATGGGACAAGTTCTTAAATCTGATGTATTTATCATGCCATTTCTTCACCGTATCTTTGCAGATTGTGTTGTTTTCATATGCATGGTTTTTTATTTCTATGAGCTCATTCAGATCCAAATCTATGCTCTTTTGCCTTTGTGACATTTCTAGTTGATCTGTCTGATTATCCATTTTGATTTGTGAGCTAATTCAGCGGGAAAATGACACGGTTTTTCCAAAGACCATTCTAAATAAGGAGGTGCTCAATGGGGTCTTGTAAGTTGTCCTTTGATCCCATAGAAATTGGTCCAGGTGTTGGGACCGGTTCTTTCTGTCAGGTTGGACTAGCTTCTGCAAAATTCCTTAACCCCCATATTTGACACCTCAACCATGCCATTAAAGATGGAAAGAACTAGTACTACGGTGCTCAATGTCACAATCCTTAGTTAACTTCTTCACCTCACTGTTGACAAAGTGGCAACCCTCATCAGATATTAATAATTTGGAGATCGTGAACCTCGAAATAATATGATACTTCAAAAATTTATAGATGATCTTGTTGTATCAGATTGAGTAGGGATTGCCTCCACCCACCTTGATAAATAGTCTACCGCGAGAAAAATGTATTCAAATCCATGACTGTTAGGGAGTGGACCCATAAAGTCAATTCCCCGTGTATTGAATACATCACAAATGATAATTAGTTGCATAAGCATGACATCTTTGGGACCAATAGTCCCTCTCATTCTCTGACAGACTGGACATGACCTGACAAAATTGGAGGCATCCTTAAACATGGTCACCAATAAAATCCACACTCCAATATCTTATATGCAGTCCTCTTCACGGAGTGGTGTCCTCCAATATCTTATATGCAGTCCTCTTGCCGGAAGGGTGTCCTCCTACCTCCAAGGTATGGAACAAAGTGAGGACACTTTGGTATTCCTCCTGAGGAATACATCTCCTCCAAATACAATCCGATCCTTCAAATAAAAGGAACAGATCTTTAAAATGGTAGTGTTTAGATTCTGATTTTAGTCAATGAATTCTATTTAGGCAAACCCTAGGGAACTTTCTTTAAGATAAAAGTTAACCATGTCAGCATACCATGGGAGAGAGTCAAGGACACAAATTGACTCATCTGGAAAGGGTTCTCGGTTAGGTACGTTTATTTTGTTTGATCCGAGATAGATGGTCAGACACTACATTATTCACTTGAGGATTGTATTTAATCTATAAATCAATTTCATAGAGTAAGAGAATCCATCTAAGAAGATGTGCATTTGCGTCTTTCTTTGCCATTAATATCAGATGGATGAATGATTTGTAAAAATTGTCACCTTATAACCAAGAAGTAGGGATATGATTTTTTTTCAAGGCAAATACTATGGCAAGCATCTCCTTTTCTTTTATAGTATAGTTCTTCTAAGCTAGATCCAAAACTTTGCTTGCATAGTGTATAACAAACAATACTCTCTCTCTCCTTTGTCCTAACACAACCCCTATTGCAAAATCGAAAGCATCGGTTGTGATCCTGAAGGGAAAAGACCAAGTAGGAGCTTGCAGGATGGGAGTATCTAAGATCTTCCTTTTTGAGCAGCTCGAAGGCATCAAGACACTTATGATCTACAACAATCTCAGTGTCTTTTCCTAGTAGAACAGTAAGTTTTCGGGTAATTTTTGAAAAATCTTTGGTAAAATCTAACGATCCCTAGAAATGACCACATTTATTTCACGTTGTTTAGTGGTTCGAGTTCTTGATCACAACTACCTTGATAGGGTCAGCCTCCATTCCCTTCTTAGAGATGATGTGTCCAACATGATGCCATCCATTACCATAAACTGACTTTTCTCCCAGGAGAGCACCATATTCACTTTCATACCTCTCTTTAGGACTTGATTTAGGTGCACAAGATAATCATCGAATGAATCATTATAGATCGAAAATTCATCCATAAAGATTTTTAGGAAATACCAAATCATTTCGGCTAATACGGTAATCATGCATCACTGAAAAGTGCTAGAGGTATGACAAAACATGAATGCCATGCACCTGAATATGTAAGTGTGGAAAGGACAAGTAAATGTCGCCTTTTCCTCATCCTCGGGAGGGAGGGCTACTTGATTGTAGCCTAAGTACCTATCTAAAAAGCAGAAGTATTCTCTCCCAACTAGTCCCTCCAAGATCTAATCAATAAATGGCAGTGGGAAGTGGTCCTTTTCGTCATGACATTGAAGCATTTATTATCAACAACATGCCCTGATGTGGGTACTCGTGTCGTGATCTACTCTCCCTCCTCATTGGTGATGATATGAAGTCCCGACTTCTTCGAGACTACATGCAAGGTTGCCACCCACTTGGAGTCTAAGATGGGATAGGAAAATCCTGCTCCACACCATTTATATATCTCAGTTCACCACTTTCCGTTAATTTGGATTCAACCTATGCAGGAATTTGTGGGAGGCTCGGCATTCTCCACAAGGAAATAATGGTGTGAACAAAGGGCATGGTTAATCCTTTAGATATATGACAACCTCAAGCCTATGACCTTGTAGTTCTTCTCTAATACTTCTAGCATGCGAGTTCCTTCTCTTCGATAAGATGTGAGGTGCTGATGATTGGAAACTTTCCTTAGGTCCCACAAGGATGTGTATTCGAGAGTAGGGGCCAATGGCTTGAGCTCTAGTAGATCAGTACATCCAAGAAATGTGACTCTATCATTGCTGAATCTGATAGTGCTGCAGATGTGGCTCGATTTTGCACGATATCTGTTGCTACCAACTGAACGACTTAAGGGGATAGATCGCTAAAGATGTGTCTTATTTCGACAAAATCCACAAACTGACCCATCTTCTTCACCCATGGATTTTCATGCGAGAAATGGAACCGACAAGTTAAGATATGCCTCTGAGTCTCCAAGAGTGTAGGGTGATGAATAAAGAGTTATCTTGAATGATCTAGCAAACTACATTATCAAAAATGTCCACCCTTGATGAGAGGGATTCTTCAACCATGGTCTGGTTTTCTCTTTAGGTTCCAACTTGATGAATAGACATTCATCTATCTTTATTCTTCCATTTTTAGCAAAACACATAAATATCAATAACTTATACAAATTTGTATTTATTAGTCATCCATAATTAGTCTGCAACTACTATATAATTTTATGTATTTAAATTAACTATAAAAGAATAAATAAAATAAAAGAAAAATAAATGAAGTATAAAAGATACTAAATTACCCTAATCCTCGAGATTGAGTCAATATTGACCTAGTTGATAAGAAATAAAGTAGGGGGAGATAGGGGTCATATACAGTATACAAAACCCTAATTTCATGCTCCAAAATACCCATTTATATACCATTTTATTATTCATTTTATATACCTCAAATAAGAAAATGATATATAAGAAACTTTTCCATAAAATTACATAGAAAATGGTAAAGATAATTGCACAGAAAAATAAGGCACCGTGCAACTATGATACAGATAAAAAGTCCACAAACCAAACTTGAAAGACCAATACCTACTCATATGAAATCAGAATTCACCAAACTCACCTTCATTGTATTTAAAATTAAATTATATATCTAATGAAGATGTTTTTTTTATTTAAAATATATTTAAGATGCAAAAACCAGCTTTCTGGGGGTCCCATTTTATTATGTATATGTATATTTTATTCATATATTTTAACTCTTTTTATATTTTTAAATAAGTGTGTATATCATTTGTAATATATAAAAAATATAAATACAAAGTAAAATCATTAAAATATATTAAAAAACAATACACTGAAATATATAGGTATATTGTACCTATAATGTATACACATATGTTTATTTATGCATGTAACACATTATAAACATAAAATGGAAATATGTAGATATCTAACTAATTGTATTTTAAACGTATAATATACATATGATAATAAAAATTAAAAATACAAAATAAAAATAAAATGCTCAGTCTAATGTCAAGGATAGAGCGTAGATGTGACGTGCAGAGAAGTATGTGATGGTGGTGCGAGCTGAATATATAATAGATGGGCTCTCACTCTATGGGAGGTAGGAGTGAGCCCTAGGGAAGTGTAGAAGGTTCTCATCACTACCTATGTATATTCTTGTAGAAATTGACACTAATAAGTATAGTTGTAAAAATAAATAAAAATCACAGAAAAATAGTTTATTAAATTATAAATTTCATGTTTAGAGTTTTAGACGATAAATCATTTTATATTTATTTCATATTTTATTTTTAATCCACTTTTGTTATGTAGTTTCCTGCATGATCAATGGGATGCGAGAATTTGTTGACCGCCTGGTCAACTATCCCGTCTTCGTTCTGACGATTGTCAGAACAACCAACCCCCTCTCTTCTCCATTTTTCTACTCCACCTCCTCACGTCCAAACTTCTCGAGACCCTCACCAATATGTAGATCTCATATCCCTCTTGCTTGCTCATCTCCTAGCTCCCGCCAACTACTATTGAATTTCAGACCACCTACACCCAAAGTTGTCAGCCTCATGTCTATAACTAAGGACCCCCACCCCTCAGTTTTCTTTGAATTTTTGATTCTTCTCTTCTGTTGTAAACCCAAAGGGACCAAATCTAAGTGGAGTCCTTGGTAACAACTGGTGACCACCAACCCCGTTGGTGTAGATAAGGTGAAGGAGAGTCAATCCAACCATCGTCGGAGCCGAGCACTAGGTGGTTCTCTGCTCCTTGACTTCCCTGCTAAGTCGAGCTAATTTTATATTTTTTATGTTAGATTTCGTTCCCGCATTTCAATTCTACTTTTATTTCACGCATTTACTTTGTGCTTCGTCACAAACCAAGCACACCGACGAAGATGGAGATACACGAGTAGTCAATCCGGTAGTACAACAATGTCACAATGACTACGACCCTCTAGGATTTAGGGTGGATGGAAACTCTATGGAGGGAGAGAGGATACATATGTAGGGAGAGAGAGAGAGATGGAGATATTTTATTCCTCTTGGAAGTATATGTGTGTTTGAAGATCTAGGGTTGCCTCCTCTTTTTTAGTGCTTTGGGAGTCCATGGATTCCAATCCATGTGAAACACAAAATCAATGTTAGTGCTTTGGGAGTCCATGGATTCCAATCCATGTGAAACACAAAATCAATGGTTGAGATTCATTTGTGTTTCTATTTAATAGCCTTGATTTTATTGCAAAAAATTTTAACAACAATTAATTTAGATTAAGTTAAATATATTAAATAATCAACATTATTTAATTTTGAACTAAATTAATTAGCATAGAAGGATTAAGAGGGAAGCTACCCACCATCCTAAAAAGGGAGGGAACCCTTGCGACCAAGTCAAAGGGTGGTCGTCCACCATCCATTAAATGAAGGGTGTTGGCTCTCCAATCCTTTATACATATTTACAAACCCTTCTGTTGTAAACTAATTCCAAAAAAATTCCAAGTTAATTTTATGAATATTAAAATCATTTCATTATATAATTGTGAATCATATTCACAACCTAAAATAAAATGTAAATTGTATTTCTAATTAGTTTTCCATGTGGATCCAATTCACATCAACAATTAATTTGAAGATATCATTTACAATAAGCTTGCTCTAATATATTATAAATAAGATTTAAAATATATACAATTAATATGGATAGTGTTGTCCACATTATTCATATCCTTGATAATTAAATCATATTTAATCATCTTGGATCTATATTTTCAAGTATCCAAATAATATGAATCACATTCATATTATTCACATCTTTGATAATTAAATTGCATTTAATCATCTTAGATAACATTCCTAATATGTTCAAATAATATGAATCAAATTCATATTATTCATGATCGCAAAATCACATTTAATTATCAATATCTCAATTCTTAGATACATAATTCAACAATGGAATTATTCTTAAACTCTTTCAAGAAAATTGCTTTCTCCGCAGATACTTGGAGATAAGGATAGGCAATTATACATTCCATGTATAATGATTTGGATATTGAGATCAAATCTCAAATCCAAATCTTGGGGTCCTCCCATAGATGTTTGATTAAATCACAACTATAAATCTAATCTTCTCATTCCATCTAAATTACATTTAGATCACTATCCAACATTTATACTAAGACTAGATTACTTTTTCAGTGAGAGGAATCACTAAAATCTAGATCTGTTTCATTACTCCATCAGAATGGAAGCATCATGGTTATACAATTGTTTATTGATCACATCACCTCAGGTATTCCTAATACATGTACATCCTGCATACTAGAAGACCTAGAATAAGCCTGAAGTTATAGATCTTATTTATACCGTCTCTTTAAGGTTTAACCATTAAGTTTCTTATTCACCATTAGGAGTTAGTATCAATCATATACTTTCCAAAAGCATATATCAAACTTAGGTATTGATCATATACTTTCCAAAAGCATATATCAAACCTACAAATTCAGTCAAGCTACCAAAGAAGGACAATCATGCACGGAATTTGATTCCCAATATCTCATGAGTGAGCTCATGTCTTCCATTCAGTAATGAACCAATATGATCCCTTCGAGAGATCATATTACTTACATGACCTTGTATGCATGCCAACATGTCGGTATATAGACCATGATTAGATCATCAACCTATCGGTCTGCCAAATGTACATACTCAGACATATAGTAACACATATGTATCTGGTTAGAGGATGCATGTCTATATCATGATAGCATATGCCATAGTGGTTATCTCGATCTCGTTAGGTCAACTCTTTGGCCTAACTTATCTAACACCTTCGAATCTTTATTGCTATGCAGAGGGCCTGCATCAAGCGGACGGCTAGATATCAAATCATGAGAGAAAGGATTGCCATCTCCTACTCAGGCTGGAGATCATCTCTTAATAATCATTTAACGGTGCTTAATGAGTTCTCAATCTAACTCTTTATATATTCATCCAAGCACCAACCTCTATGATTCAACAATTGAATCAACAATCGTATGATCATCAAGATGGCCATGGTATATAACCCTAATTGTAATAAAGGACCTATTATGCAAATTAATTATTTTCATTTCAAATAAGGGAATGATATTTTTCATAACATTAATTGCATATTGGCTCGTCGTGTGCTCCATGTCTAACAATCTCCTACTAGCCCAAAGAGCCATTAACGGGCTAATATTTAAACCCACAATCATGTGCTAATCAATATGCTATTTAGAAAAATATCTAGGTAAGATGACTAGTCACTCTGTTCCCGAGAGACAACGTCAAGCCCTTTTTATGGTACTTGCATATCTCCTAGTAATAGTTATTGCATCCAATGTGAATGTTGCATGACCACCATGTAATTTCTACTATCCTTATCAAAATACCCTTATTCATGGAGATCTATATCTCCTAAGATATCTGTAGTTAAGACCTTTTTAGATCACTATCTATAAAGTCTTAAGTTCTTGAAGATAAGACTTCGAGATCACTATCTCAAATGTCTTGCCATCATTGAAGATATTGTTATTACTGCAATCAAGTGTTTTATCTCTATATCAGGATTAGTAACAACTTACTACTCCCTCTACATGGCAGACATCTGACTTTTGTACACATCTAACATACACCAAGCTTGGAGATCTATATCTCCTAAGATATCTGCAGTTAAGACCTTTTTAGATCACTATCTGTAAATTCTTAAGTTCTTGAAGATAAGACTTCGAGATCACTATCTCAAATGTCTTGCCATCATTGAAGATATTGTTATTACTGCAAGCAAGTGTTTTATCTCCATATCAGGATTAGTAACAACTTACTACTCCCTCTACATGGCAGACATCTGACTTTTGTACACATCTAACATACACCAAGCTTCTAAAAATCGATGCACAAGGGCAAGTGACTTTAGCATTCACTTCTTCAAGTTCTTTGAGGTGCTATCCCTTTAGATTGATCAATACCATATCTTTAGGGAAGGAAGCCTTTATTGAGATTTTTCCAAAAATGGAACATGTCCAATGTGTACTACTAGTGTGATAGTCTCAATACCCTCTTCTCTGTGCTTCTGAACATCTTTGTAACTAAGATCTAAGAGGTATCCTTGAGGTGGAATGGAATAAGTAGATTATAAAACACTTATTATCATCGTTATATCATTCAAAATGATTAGATAATTATCTATGTTTAGCATATAAACACAATGGCACTCCCACTAAACTTCACATGGTTCATAATGATTCTATCTGAAATCATAACCTTTTTAATTTCATCAAATCTGATGTTCCAACTATAATATGCTTATTTGAGTCCATAGATGGAATTCTTCAATTTTCACACCTTGTTTTCCTGAATTATGAAGCCCTGGGGATACTTCATATGAATATCCTCGGAGAGGTATTCATAGAGGAATGCAATCTTGACTTCCATCTTTTAGATGTCAAAGTCAAGTTGTGTAGCTATAGTTAGCAATATTCTGATGGGTTTAAGCATGGTCACTGAAGAGTAAGTCTCATCGCAAGTGATGTATTCTCTTCATGTGTATCTTGTGGATACGAGTTGTGCTTTGAAGGTCTCTACCTTCTCATCAGGATCCCTCTTTCTCTTGAAGATCCATTTACACCTTAATGGGTCTTACCCATACAGGTGGATGGTCGAAGGTCCATATATAACACTTGTATATGAAGTCTACTTTAGAATTAATTACTAACATCTATTTCCATGTCATGATCCTTAGAAGCTTCATCATATGAAGTCAAATCATTGTCAGACTTAACTAACATATGGAATCTATCCTCGAACTCATTTGAAAAGAGGTATGAGTGTTTCATCTCTAATTGTCCTTTTACTTTCCGATTTCAGGAGCCTCATTATCTTCTCAAGGTTCAATGAGTTCCTTTACTTCATTTCCATTTGATTCTCATGAGAATCATCCTCTAAGAATCATATCCATAGAGATGAATTCTTTTAAGAATCTCAAGGTCATAAAGTAGGTATCCAAAACCATCCTTTATATTCCTAATGAAGTAGCACTCTCTCGTTCTAGATTCCAGCTTACTTGCATCCATGACAAAGTTATGGACCAAGCAATCTGAAATCCTCAAATGTCTAACACTAGGCTAGATTCCAAATCATAACTTATGAGGGTTTTCATATTTAGATTCGCATGGAATCTTATTAAAGATATATATTGTAGTCTCTACTACATATATACTTGGAAACTAAGAGGTAACTGTGCTAAGAGTCATCATTAATCAAATCATGTCACACATGATCCAATTGCATCTCCCTACAACTCCGTTGAGTTTAGGTGTATCAGGAGGAGTGAGATAAAAATGATATTCCTATCTCCATAAGGTACTACTTGAATTCATCTAATAGGTACTTACTACCTAGGTTAGATCAAATTCATTTTATCTTCCTTCAAACTTTGGTTCTAAACTAAAATGTGAAATTTCTGAACATTTTAAAGGTTTCTAATCTGACGGGAAGAAATCTCATATCACAAATAATCATCAACTGATATCACATATCATTAATGTTTATTATGATATATATGATCCACATACATGAATATGTATGAGAACCCGAATATCTTGGCATCTAACACCATTCCCAGTGAAGGGTGAAATGGACATTTTTACTTTAAATACAATATTCACAAGTACGTAAGATTTGAAAACTTTGACAGTCTAAAGTTTCATCTCTTACCGGTCTATTGATCTCATCAACAAACATATGTCCAAGGCTTGATGCCATATCATTGTCAAATGATCTTCATCCTCCTATTGATCTTTTTAAGGTCAAATCTCTAGTATTTTAAAATGTTAATGAACTACTCGTTAATTTTCTAATTTAGTAGTCTTATAAATGTTAGATTACTATATGAAATATATCCATCATAAATCATTATGATAGGTGTATTCAAAAGTTCATGTTTATTTCCAACATTTAGAACAATGAGTGTACTCTAATATCTAGGCCATAGAGGCATTCTCTAAGACTAATGTCTCTCCTACTGAAAATATGAAGTCTATCTATCCAACGGAAATTGTTGTAATAATTGCATCAATATCCATGTGGATGACTATTAAACCTTGAGATCATATTTTCCAATCGTCTCAAACATATGCAACCAATTGCAAGTTTTGTTAGAAGGATGTGATGCAATTATTAGATTTTGATCTTATAAGTAAGTCAATTTTAATGATCAAATGCATACTATTATGATGCAATATCTAAGTCCTTTAAGGAATTTAGATAGTCTAGATAGTCATACTATCAGTACATCAGCTTATTGTAGTATTGGCATTCATCCAACTCTTTGAATGTCATATAGAAGTCATAGAAGTACAATCAACTCTTTAATTTTCCTTCTTACTTGGGTCAGACCCAAGATTCCACTGCACTCCCTTTATCTATAAACAACCATTTCTTAAGATGAACGATCTCTTATATTAAATTCAAAAGATTTCAATATAAGAGTATTTCAATAATTATACATGCGTCATTCGAGTCATGTAATATGAATATTTTGAAGCTTTGAATGACCATAGTATAGATAGTAGAACTATGACACTCATCGTATCTACATTCATCTTAACTCTTACAGAATTTTGGTTCAGGCATGTACTCAAACATTTTGAGTGCATCATCTCTTATCAAGACACCATATTGCATAATGTAGTGAACCATGTCATTCATGATTAAATTTTTAGAGCATATACGTCTTCCAAAACATCTTCTTAGGTTTTATACAAATTTTTTATAATTATGATCATCATCGATATGATACTTCCAAAGCACACTCGATGAGAGATTGACTATAGAGACACACAAACCCTAGGTTGTCCTATTATCTATTTAATTGTCATTCCTCATTATTATGAGGAAACTTGTACACTGCAACCACATACATTATGTATCCAATTGTAAGAACAATATTTTGATCATGAATCCAATTCATGATAATTTTACTGGTTATTATTGAGAACACTATTGAGTAAATTTAGTGTAGGTTATTTGAAATAAGATAATTTGCATAAATGCATATTTTACTTTGACTTAGGATTTTTATATCAAAGTTTTCTTGCCTTGTCAACAATGAAAGTTCAATTCCTTAATCACTTTCAATGTAAGAGATATACATGTCATTGTATCTCAAGCAAGATCTGGGATCTCCATTCTTATCTTTCTTACATCCCAATAATATGAGAACTTGTAACTCAGATAAAAAGAAGCGATATCTCATTCCGCCTTGTAAGTCCAACTTGCATTTACTGATTTGGTCTTTAACAACCGGGCCCTACACCACTAAGGCAATGTTGAACTGTCATTAATTGAACCAACCGTTAATAGGAATAGAACTCACTATGCACAATCAAATATCACCTCAATAATATGAGGAACCGACATCGGGTTCACTATGCATACGACCTTAATCTTTCGAAAAGAAGAGAGCCTGATCCAGATGCCCTTGTATGCATGAGCTGTCACTTCAGAAAGGCATCTCCTACATACAATCCTTGGCGACAGAACCCTTCACCTTGATGAAAGACCATGAATGTCAATTCTATGAACCTCTATATCCCATTCAAATTTTAATTAATTTTTATGAAAGATATTCAAATAATTAATTATACCAAGGGAAAGACTACTCTATTAATAATAGAATGTTTAATTGGATATAATTTATTTAATCATATTAAATTAATTATAAATCCAATTCAAACAACAAACAAACAATCTTGATTGTTTCTTGAAGGATGGTATAATATAAGAATACATATTTTTTAAATTTTAATAATTAAAAAAATACATCATGATCATCTCAAGAATTATTCTTTCCTTGCTCGTTGTCATCGCTAGTTTGCACAGGATGTTGGACATACCGCTCATGAAGAAACTTGCTACCCCAACGATCCCACAATAGACACCATATCCGCCTCAAGTCAGGATAATGTGATTTGATCATATTGTATTCGAGATGATAATCGATCTTTTAACCGAAGTTATACCATATAATATTTATAAAAACTATTTTAATTAATATTATAAGGATATTTGCAAAACAAATATCCAATCCTATGCAAGTAACAATGTTTTGCTTGTAGAGATTGTCCTACAACTATTGTAGCATAAACTGGGTTTTCATGAAACATTCATTCAATGGCCTATGATGATTAATCAATTATTTTCATAATTATTAGGAATCATAACTAATCAAGACACATTTATAATTTCCATAATTTTCATTGAATTATATACATATTAAGTAAAGAGGTTTGATGATCTAATCATCTTCTGACCCATCTCTACTAAATATGGGATATATAGGGTAAACTGGAATCACACGAAATAAATTCAAGAGGTTTGCTGATTTGATTCTGTACTTAATCCATGTGTTTATTTCATATGTCATGATGGGAAAATAGTGAGTAGATTTAATTTTCTTACAGATCCATGAATACATGTGAAATAATTTTCAAAGCGGGAACTATTTGAATCATTTTCATGCACTTTTGGTACCAATATTAGGCTACTATTTAGGGACATATTTATAAATTTTAAGTAAATTTTATTAACCAATAAATGAATCTAGAAAGTATACAAACAATAGTTTTCTAATGAAAAATCAATTCAAATCTTGCATCCAATGCAAAAACAATGAGTCCCGTGCATCCGAAACACAAACCTTGATCGCTAAGGGCTTCGGATCATACACAAGACATCAAATTGGCTTTGATACCACTTTAAAGATATGGAAAGATCCTTAAGCGCATCACAGAAATGTGAAGATCGCATCCTATGCGATCGGGAGCGATAGTCACAGTAGTTGCTCGAGGTAGTTGAATTTTTAAATAATATTAACGATGAAACCACATGATCCAAGAACACTTCTTGGATAGTTTCATCTAAAATGCAAATAAGTATTATGTTTACCTCATGAAGCATGGTTGCGATCGAGTCTCTAAATGAAGAGACCTCTTGTCTCAAATCCGATCCAACAGAGGAAACGCTTTCAAGCACGTTAATGAAACACATGATCCTCGCAATCCATGTTGATGATCCAAGCGGCGAATCTCCTGATCTCCTCTCATGAGACCAATGTCTTCTTTATGAGCCAAACACAGCGAAGAAGATGAAGATCCACGAGTACTCAATTCGACAGCACAACCACCTAGCAATGACTACGACCCTCTCTCATGTTTAGGGTGGATGACCACTCTAAGGAGGGAGAGAGGGCGTGTGTGTAGAGATTGAGAGAGAGAGAGAGATATGGAGAGAGTTTAATTCCTACTATATTTTCGTGTGTGTTCAAAGAGCTAGGGTTGCCTCTTCTTTTATAGTTCTTTAGGAGTCCATGGATTCAAATCCATGTGAAACACAAAAGCAATGGTTGAAATTGATTTGTGTTTCTATTAAATGGCCAATGATTTATTGTAAAAATACAACAATAATAAATTAAAATTGAATCAAAAATTTTGAATAATCAGCATAATTTAATTTTGAACTAAAATAATTAGCATAGAATGATTAGGACGAAAGCCATCCACCCTCCTAAAAGGGGGGAACAGCCACCTTTATGACTAAGTTAAAGGGTGGTCGTCCACCATCTGTTAAATGTATGGTGTTGGCTTCTGCAATCCTTCATACATATTTGCAAACTTTTTTTGTAAAGTAATTCACAAAAATAATTCCAAAATAATTTTACGAATATTGCAATCATGTAATTAAATAATTATGAATCATATTCACATCCCAAAATAAAATGTAAATTTTATTTCTAATTAACTCCCAATGTGAATCCAATTCACATCAACAATTGATTTGAAGATATCATTTACGATAAGCTCTCTCTAATATATTATAAATCAAATTTATAATATATACAAATAATATGAATATTGCAACACACATTATTCATATCTTTGATAATTAAATCATATTTAATTATCTTGGACCACTATTATCATGTGTCCAAATAACATGAATCATATTCACATTATTCACATCTTTGATAATTAAATCACATTTACTCATCTTAGATAACATTTCTTACATGGCCAAATAATATGAGCCAAATTCATATTATTCATGATACCTAAATCACATTTAATTATCAATAACTCAATTCTCAGATACATAATTCAACAATGGAATATTCTTGAACTCTTTCAAGAGCAATGCCCTTTATCCGCGGATACTTGGAGATAGGGACATGTTGATTGTATGTTCCACGTACAGTGACTTGGATATTGAGATCAATTCTCAAATCCAGATCTTGGGGACCTTCCATGGATGTTTAATTAAGTCAAAGTCGTAAATCTAAACTTCTCATTCTATCTGAATCACATTCAGATCAATGTCCAATAATTGGACAAAGGTTAGATTACTTCTCTAGTGAGAGGACTCACTAAATCCAAAAATATTCCATCATCCCCTTGGAATGGAAGAGTCATGGTTATTGATCACATCACCCTCAGTTATTCCTAATATATGTACATTCTGCATACAAGAAGATCTAGAATAAGCACAAAGTTTTAGATCTTCATTAGATTGTTTCCTTTAGGGTTTTATAATAAGTTCTCATTTGACCATTTGGATTCGGTATTGATCATATACTTTCCGAAAGCATATACCGTACCTAGGTATTGATCATATAATTTCCAAAAGCTAATATCAAACCTACGAATTCAGTCAAGTTTCCAAAGTGTTTAACCACTTGAACCAGAGGAAAGAGTCAAACGCTCCACATAAGGCAGGAGCGAAGTCGCTGAGCTGACCCCTCACAAAGACCATGTGATTAGAACAACCATCAACCCACCTAATATAATAAAGAAATAATAAACCCGTGTGAGTCAAAATTTATTATAAACGCTAAAAATAAATGTGTATAGTGACAAGCAGAGAAGGGTGTTTAACACAGGGACCACACAATAGCACATGTATTTTATTTATAAATGAATAAAATATGTATAAATGTATATATTTATGCGTATTATTAATAAAGAGAATGATAGTCCTTTTTTTAAATAAGTATAGTTGATATACTCTTTTTTATTTTAAAATAATTATAAAATACTTACAATAATAAATAAAATTATATCATATATAATACTATATATAGAGGTATAATACACTATGGAACAATATACTTGTAAATATAGATAAAAGTTGTCAAAAAAGAAAAATAACTTTTTTGTATTTTTATATTTTTCTACTATTCTCATGATTTTTATAGTATTTTGCTAATTTTTAGTTATTTTTAAAGTAAAAAGTATCCCAAAATAGGGTTTGAATAAATAGGTCGAATTGATTTGGGTTTATAAATAGTAAAAAGCCTCAAAATGTTTCCAAATTAATTTTAATAGATACTACTATATACAAATAAAAATATAGAATAAAAATAAATATTTTGGAGTTTTTGAAGAATTTTGATATTTTTTATAGGATTTTAGAGCTTTTTAATTTTTTTTCTCATTTTCTTTTTATTTTTAGAAATTTTTAATTGGGGTACTAGATAATGTAATAAACACACACTAATGTTTTTGGGAATTTCTAAACACTATTATATTTTTTTTGGATTTTTTAAAGCAAACAGGGAATATACGTGTAATATTTGATTTTTAATAAATAAGAAAGGGAATATAATGCAAATCTAATTACAAGGAATGAAAGGTCATGCATCCAGGTACCTCATACTATTTTTTCATAAATTTGGAGCATATGTGATATTTATAAAATATCAAGAAAATATACAAGAATACTTAAATAGGTAGGATATATTTGTAATTAATAATAAACAGAAGGAGTATAATTCAAATAACCCAAAATTTTATAACTAATATCTAAATTTTTTATATCAACAATAATTAAAAGTTCCCGGGAGGGTTCACATCAATTTTTACAAGATAACACATGCAGGTGCACATGACTAGTAGGGACTATATTGCAATATTAGAAATGTTTAAGGAGGTACTTAAAATTTGTCCATTATATTTTGAACTACACATAATATTTACATGACTATTTAGCTATTACAAAATGGATGAGAGTGCCAAAAAAATTACGCACTTAATGGTGGATCAAACTGTTCTTGCGCTGCCACATGGACGATCATACAACCGATAGGGATAACGCTTCGCTTTGGATTGAATGGGTGCGATTAGATCTCACACTCATGCCAGATCCAATGGTTGTTGGGCTTCTTGAAAGAGCTACAAAGAACACATTGAGGGGTAGCTTCTTCTTCTTATTTGTTGCATCTCCGGTGAAGAATCCTCGATATAAAGGTGTCCATAGGTTACTGTAATACCCGTAGCTGTAGGTGAACTCAAGAAGGCACGATAGGGATTGAAAACCCTTAATGGCTTCATATGATATGAAGCCTCGTCTAGGTGCTTCAATCATTCTAGGAGGATATTCTGTACCCAAGACTTGCACCAAACAATTAGGTTGCTCGAGGAGGATGCCCCAACTCAAGAATTGCAGCCAGAAGCTGTGTGGCATGGTGGATGTGTGCAGCTCCGATGAGTCAATCGGAGAGGAGCTTGGGTCACTTGATTAGAAGCACGAAATAAGGGTTAATGGGGTGTACTTGCAAAGAAAGTGATAATGATTGAAATGAGTGTGAAGGTGGGTCAGATAACATGGTAGGTCACGGTGAATCAGACCTGGAGCTCGAGCTCAGGTTAACAGAGCAATTTGATTTTATCTAAAAGTGCTAATTAAAACCTAAAACTACAGTCTGGAATCGAAATTACACTTATGATATTACCTAAAATAACAGAAAAAGAGCCTCGATTCTTTAGGAAACGAAGAGGCAAAATCTTACATCGAAGATCCATCACAGATGGTTGGATCAACTCCAACACATATCCTCCTCTCCACAGATCAGAGATACTCGCCCTTATCACATCTGGGATGCTCCTAGGAATTATCTGAGTGTTGGGATTGGCTAGAGAGCAATAAAAAAGAAAAATATGGAATTGGGGGTGTATTTATAGATGAATATTTTGCAATTCTCTAGGAGTGGTGGCATGCAACATTGACCAGGTTGGTGGAGATTCTAGGATGGGCAAAGGAGAGGGATGACGAGGCTATGATTTGGTGGAAGGCTCGAGGCAAGAGGGTGAAGGAGGAGGCGTAGGAAATTGGGAGAAGTAGGGTTTCTCGTGACTCTTACATGAGTCAGAGGGGGTTGGGGTACAATTGACCTACGATCGACGAATGGAGGACCTAGGTTGGTCCACGTGGACCAACCAGGAAAAATATACCCATAAGTTATTTATAAAATTGATAAATAATAATAAATGATTTTATTATTATTAAGTTATAAAATAAAAAAATGTTTATTTTTCCGTAATATTTTTTCCAATTTTATTTATTTGTTGGATTAATTTATTATGAGTTACTTTTTACAAGTCTAAACATATGTATATTTACCTATGTTTTGTATTTTTTATTTTATCTTGTATTTAAATCTTTTTATATTATAACTTAATATTATATTTATACTTTATTTAGATACATATAAATATATTTTTATTGTATTTTTCATATGTATTTTGTATACTTAAATAAATATGCATGCTTATTATATAAGTATAAGTATAGTATATTCATCTATGTATTTATATAGACTATTTTATTTTTATGTTTTCTTTATTATTTTATTCTATTCTAGATATGTACACGTATTATGAAAAATATTTACAAAATTATAATATATAAAATTATAAAGAATAAATAAAATGAATAATTTATTCATGTAAACTATATAATAGGGGTCCAAAATCTAACTTTTACATCTTAACTCCAAATTAAATGAAACCACTTTCATTAAATAGTTTATTAAAATTTATATAAAATTAACGGTTATTTTTGGTACATTTTGAGCTCATATGGAGAAGATATGGGTCCGAGATGCTTAGATTTTGGCTTTTTATTATGAGTGTAAAAAGTGCACCGTGTTATTTTTAGGTGAAATCAATTTTGTATTTTTCTAAGTATTTTTACCTACAACTTTCATGTACGAAGTTTATTGATTTGATGGGTAATTAATAGAAAACAAAATAGGTCCCAAAAGGTAATTATTGACATATTTTTGTAGGATTTTCATACTGTATTTTCTATACAATTGGCCACCTTATCTCCCCCTACTTTATTTATTGTCGACTAAGTCATCATGATGATTGAGTCTTGGGGGCTAGGGACACTCAACACCTATGATGTTTCATTTCTTTTTCTTTTCTTCCTTTATTCTTTAATTTGGACTTAAATCTAATAAATACACAATATTTTATACAATAATTTGTACAAATTAAATAATGCTTATTTTGACAAAGGGTAAAATGGGGCTGCCCCCAGGGAGTAGCCAACTTGGCTACTCCCACCCCTATTTTCCCCTCATTTTTTTATTTTTTTGGAAAATAAAAATTTGTATATTCATCATTATATCCCTCTCACATTCTATTAAAATTTCGTCAGAAATAGAGACTCCTAAGCCCTCCATCCATACGTCATTTTTTAACGGTCCTATGATTTTTTAAATCGACCATGTTTGGATGGAGGCCGTAGGAGTCTCTGTTTCTGACGAAATTTTAATAGAATGTGAGAGGGATATAATGATGAATATACAAATTTTTATTTTCCAAAAAAATAAAAAATAATGGAAAAATAGGAGTGGGAGTAGCCAAGTTGGCTACTCCCTGGGGGCAGCCCTATTTACCGCTTTGACAAATCAATGTGTGTGTGTGTGTGTGTGGGTATATATATATATATATATATATATATATATATATGAATTTTGCTAGGATTTAAGGCCAAAATGAAGGAATAAAGATGGTGAAATGGAGATTCATCACAAAATGAGACGATTGTGCACCGAATTTGATTCCCAATATCTCATGAGTGAGCTCATGTCTTCCGATTCAGTAATGAACTTGATCCCTTTGAGAGATCTTATTACTCATATGCCCTTCTATGCACACTAGCGTGTCGGTTCATAGACCTTAATTAGATCATCAACCTATCAGTCTGCCAAATGTACATACTCAGACATATAGTAACATATCTATCTCAGGTCAGAGGATGCGTTCCTATATCATGACAACAGACGACGTAGATCTTGGTTATCTTGATCCCGTTAAGTCAACTCTTTGACCTAACTTACCTAACACATCTGTATCTCTATTCCTATGCAGAGGACCTGCATCAAAAGGTTAGTTAGATATCAAACCATGAGAGAAAGGATTTCCATCTCCTACGCAGGCTAGAGATCATCTCTTAATAATCATTTGACAATGCTTGATGAGTCCACGATCCAACTCATTAGATATTCATCCAAAAACAAGCCTCTATGATTCAACAATTGAATCAACAGTTGTATGATCATCATGATGGCCATGGAACATAGCCCTAATTTACCAAGGGAACTATTATGCAAATTAATTAATCTTCATTTCATATTAGGGTATGATATTTGCAATAATATTTATTGCATAATAGCTCGTTGTGGGCTTGCATGTCTAATTAGCTCCATACACCCATCTTTGGAGATAGGAGATGCGCCAAATCGAAGCTCGCCCAAGAGTTGTTCTTCTAGAGACCCTTTTTACTATTGGAGCAAGAACATGTCCCAAGTTGAGCAACCCTCGTTGGATGCCAATTTCTAGAACCATCATATCTAGAGATGAGATCTAATCTTGGCCTTATGAACATGAATCCGTATCAAGCACTATGTGTCATCAGTCAACCTAAGTGAAATCATCACCAACGTTCGCCTGTGCAAGAGATGCCCCGTACATGGATCTCTGGGGCATATTACACTTAAACTCCTCAACAATTTTGTTTTATTAATTATTCATGTAAATTAAATATTATATGTAATAATTTTAGGTAAATTTATAAATGGAACCCTACACTTATTATAATTGCACTTTGGTCCAGTCCATGTCACCTAACATGTTCACTCACGTGAGGCGTTTTAATATAAAAGTTGCATAGACCCCTTTTAACTTTCTGGAGCTATTATGTGTTACAATTAAAGTTTATTGAAAGTGCAAATAGGTCCTTGCTAGTTTAGTATTTTATTTTGTATATATTGTTTAGATTACATATTTTTGTTGCTTTAAATATTATAGGAAAATTAATTTAAGTGCCTGACATGATGTTTGTACTTGCATAATTTTTATTTGGCATTTTAATTGATTTGCATATCTATTAAAAATAAAAAGCATGCAATTTCATCCTATTAGATATTAAAAAGCATAAAAATTAGAAAAAAACTCCAAAAATTCCCATAAATATTAGTTGTATTAAAATATCTACTACCTTATGTCCAAAAATCACTAAAAAATACAAAATATAAAACCTAAAAATTAGAAAACCCTAAACACTTATAAAAATTATCAAAAATTAAATAAAAATCTAAATAAATCTTTTTAATTGTAAAATTTCTATATTATATATACTATATACTAAAAATAGTTTTAGGATAAATTTGGATTTATTTAGATTTATTAAACCTAAAACACAACCGTATAATTATTCTGCTTTTTATTTTGATATATTTAATAATTAAAAATACATAATATAATTAAAATTCTATAAAATTTACCAAAAATAGAGGAAAATACAAAAACCACAAAGAATTTAGGTTAGGACTGCTCAAGCCGACAGGGATGATTTTGTAATTTGTAGACCGATAAGTGAAGTGGCTACAGGGCATGTTAAAGGATGTGATCGTTACAATCCCAGGGACACAATTCCCTATGGATTTTATTATTCTGTACGTGGGCACCTTGAAGGATGTGGGAAGATCCTTAAGAGCATCATGGAAACGTGAGGATCGCATCGTATGCAGTCAGGAGTGAATAGGCATACTAGTTGCTCAGGCTAGTTGCTCAGGGTAGTGGAATTTAAAAAATATTAATCCGATGAAATCACGTGACCCAAGAATGCTTATCGGATGATTTCATCTAAACCACAAACAAGTATTAGGGTTACCTCTTGAAGTGTGGTTGTAATCGAGTCTCTAAACAAAGAGACCAGCAGTCTCAAGTACGATCTGATGGAGGAGATGCTTGCGAGCATGTTGATGAAAAGCGTGCTCCTCGCAATCCATGTTGATGATCCAAGCAACGAATCTCCTGATCTTGTATCACGAGATCTGGCGTCTTCTTCATGAAAGAAGCGTATTGAAGGACTCAGAGATCCATGAGCAAATAATTCAGCATCATAACAGTGATGTTGTAATGATGACGACTCTCTCTAGGGTTCCATGGTGGACGACCACATGTTGAGAGAGAGAAAGAGAGGATGTGTAGAGAATGAGAGCAAGAGAGAGAGAGACATAACATGTTGTTCTCTTATTGTTGTAGAATGAAGAGCAAGGGGTGCCTCTTCTTTTATAGTATTTTGGGAGTCCAAGGATCACAATCCATGAACTACACAAAATCAATGGATGAGATTGATTTGTGCTTCTTTCAGTGGCCCAGATTTTATTGTAAAAAGACAACAACAGTTTATTCAATTTATATTAAATATATATTGAAAATTCAATATAAATTAATCCCAAATAAAATCATTTTGGCATGGAGATTCATGGAATGGATATTGCCTCCTTCCATAAGGCGGGAGGGGCAGTGGGGGCGGCCACCATTTCCCAATGGGAGTTGGTGGCCGTCCACCCTCCCAAGTAAAAAGGTGGTTATCTCATGTAATCTCATGAAGTTACATTATTCCCTTAAAATCTCCAATATTTACTACAACACTTGTTGTAAACTAGTTTACAAAAATAATTTATAATTTTTTTTGAATATTGCAAGCATACCATTGGAAAATTATGAATCACATTCACAATCCAAAATAAAAGACAAATTAAATTTTCAATTAGTTGTCTAATGTGAATCTAACTTACATCAACATTTAAATTGTAAATGTTATTTACAAATAGCTTTCTTCTATATATTATATCACATTTGTAATATATATTATTAATAAGGACAATACTATCCACATTATTCACATCCATGATAATTCAATCATAATTAATCATCTTAGATCTCTATTCTCATGTGCCTAAATAATATGAATCACATTCACATTATTTATATCTTTGATAATTAAATCACATTTATTTATCTTAGATAACACTCCTTATAATATGAATAAAATTCATATTTTTAAATATAATTAAATCACAATTAATTATGAATTTTCTGAATGCTCGGATACATATATCAACGATGAAATTATCCTTGAATTCTTTCAAGGATAATGCATTTATCTGCAGATACTCGAAGATAAGGACATGGTGATTTTATTGTTCCACGTATAGTGACTTGGATATTGAGATCAAATCTCAAATTCAGATCTTGCGGACCTCTCATAGATGCTTGATTAAATCACGATCACAATTGTAACCTTCTCATTGCATCTGAATCACATTCAGATCAATGTCTAATATTTGGACCAAGATCAGATCACTTCTCTACTGAGAGGAGTCACTAAAATCCAGAAATGTTACACCACTCCCTAGGAATGGAAGTGTTATGGTTATACAATCGTTTATGATCACATCACCCTCGGATATTCCTAATACCTATACATCCTGCATACTGGAAGACAAAGATTAAAACCTGAAGTACTAGATCAACTTTACATTGTCTACTTCAGGGTTTTATCATTAATTTTTGCATTTGATCATTGGGAGTTTGTATCTATCATATACTTTTTGAAAGCATATATCATACCTAGGTGTTGATCATATACTTTCCAAAAGCATATATCAAACCTTAACAATTCAATCAAGCTTCCAAAGAGAGACAACCATGCATGGAATTTGATCCTTCCTAATATCTCATTGGTGAGCTCATGTCTTCCGGTTCAGTAAATGAACCTGTATGATCACTTTGAGAGATCGTGTTACTCATATGCCCTTGTATGCATACCATCACGTCGGTATATAGACCTTGATTAGGTCATCAACCTTTTGGCCTACCACATGTACATACTCAGACATATAGTAACACATATCTCCAGTCTGAGGATGTGTGTCTATATCGTGATAACATAGGATAGAGGTCTTTGGTTATATCGATCTCGTTAAGTCAACTCTTTAACCTAAGTTATCTAACACCTTTGAATCTCTATTCCTATGTAGAGGACGTGCATCAAGAGGTCGGTTA
The DNA here is from genome assembly GCA_037367405.1 of Ottelia alismoides. NCBI lineage: Eukaryota > Viridiplantae > Streptophyta > Magnoliopsida > Alismatales > Hydrocharitaceae > Ottelia > Ottelia alismoides. Next base: position 141,326 of record JAZKJV010002118.1, on the reverse strand, counting down.
GGTATCTTCCTTTAGAGAAAGGATTGCTATCTCCTTCTCATTTTGGAGATCCTCTCTTAATAATTATTTGACAGTCCTTGATGAGTCCTCAATCTAACTCTTTAGATATTCATCCAAGCACCAGCCTCAATGATTCAACAATTGAATCAACAATTGTATGATCATTAAGATGGGCATGGTATTTAACCCTAATTGTACTAAGGGACCTATTATAAAAATTAATTATTCTTCCTTTTAGATTAGGGATTGATATTTGTAATAACATTTATTTCATAATGGCTCGACGTGGGCTCACATGTCCAACAATCTCCCACTAGCCCAAAGAGCCATTAATGGGCTAATATTTAAACCCACACTCATGTGTCAATCATAGGCTATTTAGAAAAATATCTAGGTAAATTGATCAGTCACTTTGGTACTATGAGACTATGCCAAGTCCTTTTACGACACTTGCATATCTCTTAGTAACAGTACTCGCATCTAATGTGAATGTTGCATCTTATGCAACCCAATACTCAATATTATTTGTTACAGTATCCTTGACACTACTGATTAATAATTATTATAACCACTATGTAATTTCTATCATCCTTATCAAAATGCCCTAAATATTACAATCTCCCAATACTAAGACTAGTCTTAATTCTTATAAGGCATCTGTAGTTAAGACCTTTTTAGATCACTATCTATAAAATCTTAAGTTCCTGATGATAAAACTTTGAGATCACTATCTCAAAAATCTTTTCATCTTTCAAGATATTGTTATTACTACGATCAAGTATTTTTATCTCCACAGTAGGATTAGTAACAGTTTACTACTCCCACTGCATGGCACACATTTGTCTTTTGTACATATCTAGCATACACTCGTCTTCTTGTAACTAATGCACAAGGGCAAGCAGTTTTAGCATTCACTTGCTCAACTCCTTGAGGTGATATCCCTTTAGATAGGTCAGTATCATATCTTAAGGGAAAGAAGTCTTGCATAGAATTTTCCAGAAAATAGAACATGTCCAAGGTATACCACTGATGTGATGGTCCCAATACCCTTTTATCTTTACTTCTGAACAACTTCAGAACTAAGATCTAAGATGTATCCTTGAGATTATATCTCATGGTACGGAATAGCTAGTCCATAAAACACTTATTATTATCCTTATATCATTCCAAATAATTAGGATATCATATACATTTAGCATGATGAACACAATGTCACTTCCACTAAGCTTTACATGGTTCATCAGGATTCTATCTGAAATCACAACATTCATAATTTAATCAAATCCAACTTTCCAACTACAAGAAGCTTATTTGAGTCCATAGATGGAGTTTCTTAAGATTGCACACCTTTCTTTCCTCAACGATGAAGCCATGGGGTTACTTCATATGAATATCCTCAGAGAGGTATTCATAGAGAAATGAAATATTGACTTCCATCTCGAAGATGTCATAGTCAAGTTGTGTAACTATAGTTAGCAATAATCTGATGAGTTTAAGCATGGTCACTAGAAAGCTAGTCGCATTGCAAGCGATGTCTTCTTTCTGTATGTATCTTGAGGATAGGAGTCGTGCTTTGAAGGTCTATACCTTTTCATCAGGTTTCCTCTTTCTCTTGAAGATCCATTTACACCTAACGGATCCAAACCTTATAGGTGGAACCTCGAGGGTCCATATACAACACTAGTATGTGAAGTCTACCTTATACCTTTATTGTTAACATCGATCTTTCCATGACATGATGTTTAGAAGATTCATCATATGAAGTTCAATCATTGCCATATTTCTCTGACACATGAAATACATCCCTAAACTCATTTGAATATGGGTGTTTCATCTTTAATAGTCCTTTGAGTTTTCGATTTTAGGAGCCTCATCATCTTCTCAAGACAAAATCAGTTCCTTCACTTCATTTTCATCTTGATTCTCAAGAGTCTCATCCTCTAAGAGTCATATCTGTAGAGATGATATCTTTTAAGAATATCAAGGTCATAAAGTAGGTATCCAATACCATCCTTTATTTTCCTAATGAAGCATCACTCTCTGGTGCTAGATTCCAGCTTACTTGCATCCATGACAAAGTTATGGACTAAGCAACCCTTTATTCAAGTGTCCAACACTAGGCTAGGTTCCAAACCAAAGCTTATGAGTATGTCCGGGTTTAGATTTACATGGAGTCTTTTTAAGGATATATATTATAGTCTCTGGTACATATATACCTGAATGCTAAGAGATAATTGTGCTACTATTCATCATTAGTCAAATCATGTCACACACGATCCGATTGCATCTCCCTACAACTCTATTAAGTTTAAGTGTATCGGGAGGAGTGAGATAGGAGTGATATTTCTGTCTCCATAAGGTATTCTTTTAATTCATCTAATAGGTACTTGCTACCTTGGTTAGATCAAATTTATTTCTTCTTCCTTCAAACTTCGGTTCTAAACCAAAATCGTGAAATCTTTGTATATTTCAAAGGTTTCTAAGATGAAGGAAAGAAATCTCATATCACAAAATCATCAATTGATATCACATATCATTAATGTTTTTCATTATATAAATGATCCACATACATCAATATGTATGAGATCATTGAATACTTTGGTATTTTACATCATTCCCAAAGAAGGGTGTATGAGACATTTTACTTTGAATACAATATTCACAAGTATGTAAGATTTGAAATTTCAAACACTCTAAAGTTTCATCTCTTACAAATCTATTGGTCTCATCAATAGACTTATGTCCAAGGTTTATGCCATATCATTGTCAAATGATCTTCATCCTCTTTTTGATCTTTTAAGGTTTGATTTTCAGTGTTAGAAATGTTAATAAACCATTCATTAATTTTCTAATTTAGTAGAGTCCTCTAGATATCAGACTACTATTTGAAATATATCCGTCATAGCTCTTTACGATAGGTTTATTCTAGAATTCATGTTTTTTCCAAACATTTAGAAATAGATAATGAGTGTATTCTAATATCTAGGTCATAGAGACATTCTCTAAGACCAAGGGATCTCCCACTGAAATATGACATCTATCCAATAGAGATTGTTGCAATAATTGCATCAATATCCATGTGGATGACTATTAAACCTCATGATCAAATTTCTAGTCATTTAGAACATATGCAATCAATTGCAATTGTTATTAGAAGAATGAGATACAATTATCAGACTTTGATCATATCAAATAAGAAAGTCAATTTCAATGATTACATGTAGATGTAGATTATTCTGATGCACTATCCAAGTCTTTCTCTAATGATTCTAGATAGATTTGATAGTCATACTATTAGCTTATTACATTATTGGCATTTATCCAACTCTTTGGATGCCATATGGAAATTACATAAGTACAGTCAGCTCCTTGACTTTCCTTCTTGCTTGAGTCAGACCCATGCGTCCACTGTGCTCTCTTCATCTATAGACAACCATTGCTTAAGACTAAGGATGTCTTATGTTGAACTCAAAATAATTCAATGTAAGAGTATTTCAACATTTATACATGCTTCATTCAAATAATACAATATGAATATTACAAAGCTTCATGAAAGACTAGAGTACATATAGTAGAATGATGACACTCATCATATATACATCCATCTTAACTCTAAAAGACTTTTGGTTCAGGTAGGTACTCAAACATTTTGAGTACATCATCTCTTATAAATCCACCATTCTACATAATGCATGTCATTCATGATTAAATGTCCAGAGCTCATATGTATTCCAAAAAATCTTCTTATATTTTCATAAGGATTATTTGAAAACTACATCCATCTTAACTCTGAAAGACTTTTGGTTCAGGTAGGTACTCAAACATTTTGAGTACATCATCTCTTATAAATCCACCATTCTACATAATACATGTCATTCATGATTAAATGTCCATAGCTCATATGTATTCCAAAAAATCTTCTTATATTTTCATAAGGATTATTTGAAAACTACATCATAATCGACATGTCACTAGCAAAGTACATTCGATGAGAGATCAAGACTATAGATACATACAGACCCTAGGGTTGTAGTCCTATTGTCTATTTAATTTTCATTCCTTATTATTACATGAAAAGTTGCGCCTTGCATCCGCATACAAGATTTGTCCATCTGCAAGTACAATATCTTGATCATGGATCCAATCCTTGATAATATACTGGTTATTATTGAGTATTGTCTTGAATGGGTTTAATGATGATTATATAAAATAAGAAATTTGCATAAATAGACATTTTACTTTGATTTAGGAATTTTTATATCAAAGTTATCTTTCATTGTCAACACTGAAAGTTCATTCTCTTAATCACTTACAATGTAAGAGATATACTTATCATTACATCTCAGCAAGATATGAGATCTCCTTCTTATCTTTGTTACATCCCAATAATATGAGAATATGTAACTCAGATAAAAAGAAGCGGGAACTCATTCCACCTTGCAAGTCCAACTTGCATTCCCAATTCGATCTTTAACACTCGAGCCCACTACCCCTAAGGTGATGTTTACCCGTTATTAATTGAACCAATTGTCAATATGATTAGAACTCGCTATGCGCAATCCAATATCTCCCTAATAATATGATCACCCGATATTTAGGTCACTATGCATACGGCCTTACTCTTCGAGAAGCAAACATCACGATCAAGATGCTCTTGTTTACAGGAATTGTCACTTCGGGCGTACGTCTCCTCCATACAATACCTGACGACGAAACCCATCTCTTTGACAGTAGACCATGTATGTCACTTATGTGATCCTCCGTATCATGTTCAAATTCTAATTAATCATTATGAACCAAATTCATTACGATTAATTCTTCCAAGGGAAATACAACTCTATTCACAATAGAGTATTTTAATTTAAATTGGATTCCAATTAATCTAACCATAATAATCAATGATAAAATTAATATCCAACAAACATTCTTTATTAGTACTTGAAATATGGTATTATCCGAAATACATATTACTAAAATTTTAATAATTAGAAAAATACATCATGATCACTTCAAAATTATCTCTTAGATGGGAGTGGGATGTACCGCTCACGAGTAACCTGCTACCCCAACGCTCCCCGACTAGACATCATATCCGCCTCAGCTCAGGATAATACCAATCACTTTGTACTTGAGATGATAATTGGTCTTCAACCGAAGTTATACCATATAATATTTGTCAAAACCATTTTGATTAATATTATAAGGAGTTTTTTCTAAACAAATCCCCAATCCTATTCAAGCATCTTTGTTTGTTGGAATTGTTGCAATCAATTTGTGATCAAGATCAATTATCTTATCACATTTGATTATGGTAATGTCATTTAAGGAAATAATCATCATCGGATATTTTACAAATATTCATCAACAGTTATTTCAAAAAATTAACAATTAATTTCACTAATTGATTAAATGGCAATCACAAGGTTCTTGATTAAGAAAGTTATTTTTAGTAGTGATCCTTACTAAAATTAGCATATCTCAATCAATTAAAATACAAATCAATCAAAATAGGTTTCTATAGTTTGCTAATTTAATTTAAAACAGAACCCAAGTGATTCACATGCATTACTAGGCATTTTAAAATCATAATTAACTCTTTAGTTACGTCAAGATTCTCCAAATCTGAAACAGTGGAAAAATCCCACAGTTTCCTTATTTAATGGGGAACATAATGCAAGTGATAATTCCATATTTTAACAATTTAAAGAGGGCAAAATAATCATACAAAATAGGGCTACGTGAATAAAATGCGATAAAATTTCACAAACCCTATTGAGCCCAAGTTGTCCTAGGTTTGTGGATCGTATCCAAAACCTTCGACCTATGGCTTTGATACCACTTGAAGGATGTGGGAAAATCCTTAAGTGCATCATATGCGATCGGGAGCGACTAGTTGTACTAGAGCAGAATTTACAAAATTTAATCCGATAGAGCCACATGATCCAAGAACACTTCTCCGATTATTTCATCTAAACCACAAATAATTATTAGGTTTACCTCTTGAAGTATAGTTGTGATAGAGTCTCTAAACGAAGAGACCTCCTGTCTCAAGTCCGATCCGACAGAGGAGATGCTTCTGAGTACGTTGATGAAATGTGTGCTCCTCGCAATCCAAGTTGATGATCCAAGTGAGGAATCTCCCGATCTCGTCTCACGAGATCCGACATCTTTTTCATGAGAGAGGCGCATCAAAGGATTCGAAGATCCACAAGCAAACGACTTGACAACATAACGACAATGATGCGGTAATAGTGACTCTTTCTAGGGCTCCATGGTGGACGACCACATGTTGAGAGAAAGAGAAAGAGAGGATATGTAGAGAATGAGAGAGAGAGAGATAACATGTTGTTCTCTTATTGTTGTAGCATGAAGAGCAAGGGGTGCCTCTTCTTTTATAGTATTTTGGGAGTCCAAGGATCACAATCCATGAACTACACAAAATCAACGGATGAGATTGATTTGTGCTTCTTTTAGTGGCCAAGATTTTGTTGTAAAAACACAAAAACAATTAGTTAATTTATATTAAATATATATTGAAAATTTAATATAAATTAATCCCAAATTAAATCAATCAAGTATGGTGATTCATGGAGGGGATATTGCCTCCTTCCTTAAGAGGTGTGGAGGCACCCTTTCCTAATGGAAGTTGATGGCCATCCACCGTCCCAAGTAGGAAGGTGGCTATCTCATGTAATCTCATGAGATTACATTATTTCATGAAAATATCCAATATTTACAACAACACTTGTTGTAAATTATTTTACAAAAATAAATCATAATTATTTTATGAATATTGCAATCATGCCATTGGAAAATTATGAATCACATTGACAACTCAAAATAAAATTTAATTATATTTTCAACTAATTGTACAACGTGAATCCAATTCACATCAACATTTAAATTATAAATGTTATTTACAAAGAACTATGTCTTATATATTATAAATCACATTTACAATATATATTATTAATATGGATAGTGTTATCCATATTATTCATATCCATGATAATTAAATCACATTTAATCATCTTGGATCTCTATCATGTGCCCAAATAATACGAATCACATTCACATTATTTATATCTTTGATAATTAAATCGCGTTTAATTTTCTGATATAACTCTCCTTATAATATGAATCAAATTCATATTATTCATGGTAATTAGATCACATTTAATAATCCATTTTCTTAATGCTCAGATATATATATATATATATCAACAATGAAATTATCCTTGAACTCTTTCAATGATAATACGCTTTTTGCGTGTATACTTGGACATAAGGACAAGGTGATTGTATTGTTCCACGTATAGTGACTTGGATATTGAGATCATATCTCACATCCATATCTTGCTGACCTCTCATAGATGCTTGAATAAATCAAGATCGCAATTCTAATCTCATTACATATGAATCACATCTAGATCAATGTCCAACATTTGGACCATGATTAGATCACTTCTCTACTAAGAGGATTCATTAAAATCTAGACCCATTTCATTACTCCATAGGAATGGAAGCATCATGGTTATACAATCGTTTATGATCACATAACCCACGTGTATTCCTAATACCTGTACATCATGCATAATGGAAGACCAATATTAAAACCGGAAGTACTAGATCAATTTTACACTGTCTACTTCAGGGTTTTATTATTAAGTTTCTTATTTGATAATTGGGAGTCGGTATCGATCATATACTTCCCAAAAGCATATATCATACCTAGGTTTGATCATATACTTTCCAAAAGCATATATCAAACCTTACAAAATCAGTCAAGCTTCCAAAGCGAGATGATCGTGAATGGAATTCGATCCTTCCTGATATCTCATGAGTGAGATCATGTCTTCTGGTTCAGTAAATGACCATGTATGATCCCTTTGAGAGATCGTATTACTCATATGTCCTTGTATACATACCAGTGCGCTGGTGTATAGACCTTAATTTGGCCATCAACCTATTGGTCTGCCAAATGTACATACTCATACATATATTAGCACATCTATCTTCGGTCAGAGGATGCGTGCCTATATGGTGACATCATATAACATAGGTCTTTGGTTATATCGAACTCGTTAAGTCAACTCTTTGACCTAACTTATCTAACACCTACAAATCTCTTTTCCTATGCAGAGGACCTATATTAAGAGGCCAGTTAGATATCAACCTTTAGAGAAAGGATTGTCATCTCCTTCTTAGGTTGGAGATCCTCTTTTAATAATCATTTGACGGTGCCTGATGAGTCGTCAATCTAACTCGTTAGATATTCATCTGAACACCAACCTCTATAATTAAGATGATTGAATCAACAATTGTATGACCATTAAGACGGCTATGGTACATAATCCTAAGTGTACCAAGGGACCTATTATGCAAATTAATTATTCTTTATTTTAGATCAAAGAATGATGTTTGCAACATTTATTGCATAATGGATCGCCGTGGGCTCACATGTCCAACACACCTCTACTCCTCTACTCCATACCCCAATTATATTTGGACGATATTCCTTGGAACAACTAAAACAGTAGTGAATGAAGGTACTAGAGTGATCACCTTTTGCTCCAACAGTGATACGGTTCTGATTGAGATGATCCATGTACTAAAGCCACTAGAGACCATATTTGATGAGAGTGAGTGTATGTGGAATGAAATAGTTGACTGTAATTTTCTAGCATAAATCAGAATCACTACATTATTTTTGGTGATGATGAGATCATGGAATTTGTCTACAAGGAGTAAGGTCAGGAAAGAACAATCGAGTTTTCCTTGTCCTTGAAAATGAGTTGTGTGTTGATGAACTAACTAAGTTTTTTGAGACTATTCCATCATAGTCAGAACAAGATGAATTCATTGCCAATCTTTGTGATATTCTATATTCAGAGCTAGAGAAAACTATGGTGGATAGTATACTGTCAACAGATCTGACAACGAACACAGTTGCAGAAGGTACTACCAAATAGATTCAGACCCCGCCAGAGTTGAAACAATCTCCATCCTTGTTGAAATATACCTTCCTTGCAGGTGAGCCAAACATGTTCTCGATCATAATCAATTCTTAGATGACTAAGGATCAGGAATCTCGTCTACTCGTTCTAATAAGAAATAGTAAGGATATGGGATGGAAAATTATATATCCATGGGATAAATCCATTACTATGATTGTATCATATCTATTTGGAATAAGACATCAAGCCATCTTGAGAATTTCAGTGCAGACTGAACCCTATCATCCCACAGGTTGTGATTAAGGAAATAACGAAATGGTGTGATGCTGGATTCATTACCCTCTCCGATTCAAAAAGGGTAAGTCTATTACATGTTGTCTCAAAGAAATCTGAGATTACCATCGTAATGAATGACAAAGGAGAGGAGATTCCTACTAGAGTACCGACTTCTTGGCATTCTTGTATGGATTGCAGATGCCAAAACTTAGCCACAAAGAAGGACCATTTTTCACTACTGTTCACCGACCAAATAGTCAAAAGACTAGCTACGAAGGAATATTTCTGTTTCTTGGCTCGGTATTCTGGATATAATCAAGTTGCAAATTTCCCCTAAGGACCAAGAGAAGACCACATTCACCTGTCCATTCTAGACCTATGCATTCTGACAGACATCGTTTGGGTTGTGTAATGCCCCTGCTACATTCCAAAGATGTATGTTGGTCGTATACGTTGATTGAGGGGCAATTTCCTCAAGGTTTTCAGGGATGATCTCTCGATCTACAGAGGTATCTTCGAAAAATATTTAACGTATCCAGATCGAGTACTTCAAAGATGTTGCGAAATAAATCTAGTGCTCTTGTGGGAGAATATTCACTTCATGGTGACTGAAGGAATTGTGTTGGGCCATGTCATCTACAAGTGAGTCATGGAGGTTGTCCCGACCAAGATGGAAGTGATTTCTAAGCTTGATCTACGTACAAATCTGAAGTAAGTCGGGTCTTTTCTGGGGTATATTGGTTTCTACAGAAGATTCATTCAAAACATCGACAAGATTTCCCGACCTTTGATTGAGCTGCTAAGAAAGGAGTCTGATTTTATCCTTGATGACAGAGTTCTCCATTCCTTCCATCATTTGAATGATCTGATTACACAAGCAGCCATCCTACAATTGACAGATTTGTCTCTTCCATTCGAGATCACGACAAATGCTTCTAATTATGATATTGGGGTTGTTTTGGGATAGAGATGGGATGAATTTGTTATCCATATGAGCCCAAGGTGAACCATTTCTACTACAAATGTTATTGTAATATTTGATATATCAATAAAAGTTCTTGATTTATTTTTCCCTCCCTATTTGATACTAAATGAATGAACTATAAGATCCCTTACCATGGCTATCTTAATTATTATACAACTTCTGATTAAATGCTTGAATCATAGAGGTTGGTGATTGGATGAATGTCCAAGGAGTTAGATTGAGGACTCATCAAGTGCAGTTAAATGATTATTAAGAGATGATCTCCAGCCTGAGAAGGGGATGGCAATCCTTCTCTAAAGGCTGATATATGGCCGATCTCTTGATGCAGGTCCTCTGCATAGGAATAGAGGTTCAGAGGTGTTTGATACTTTAGATCAAAGGGTTAACATAGTGAGATCGAGATAACCAAGACCTATATCCTAAACTATTACAATATAGGTATGTATCCTCTAACCGGAGACAGATGCATTGCTATGTGTCTAAGTATGCACATTTGGTAGGCTGATAGGTTGATGGCCTAATCAAGGTTTATACACCAGCAAGTTGGTGTGCATATGAGGTCATATGAGTAATACAATCTCTCAAAGTGATCATACATGTTCACTTTTGAATTGAAATACATGAGCTCACTCATGAGTTATTGTGACCAATCAAATTCCATGCATCGTCATCTTGCTTTGGAAGCTAGACAAGAATTTGTAGGTATAATATATGATTTTGGAAAGCATATGTTCGATACCAACTCCAAATATCGAATGAGAAACTTAATGATAAAACCATGAAGAAGATAATATTAAATTGATCTAAACCTTTGGGTTTGTTATAGGTCTTCAAGTATGCAAAATATACGAGTATTAGGAATACTAGAGGGTGATGTGATCATAAAGGATTATATAACCATGACACTTCCATTTCGAAGGAGTGATAAAATAGGGCTGGATTTTAGCGACTTCTCTCAATAGAGAGATCTAATCTTAATCAAAGTGTTGGACATTGTTCTGAATGTGATTTACATGCAATGAGAAGATTAATAGTTTTGAGAGGTCAAGATCTGAATTTGAGTCGTGATCTCAATATCAAAGTCACTATAAGTGGAAGGTACAATCACTGTATCCTCATCTCCAAATATCCACGGAGAAAGTGCAGTATTCTCAGAAGAGTTCAAGAATAATTCCACTGATGTATTATATATCTAAGAATTGAGAAACTGATATTCAATATATTAAATTAATTATTATTGTATTTTTACGATAAGTATTGAAAGAAAAACAAATCAATCTCAACCATTAGATTTGTGTTGTCCATGGACTGAGATCCATGTACTCCAAAAATATTTTAAAAGAATAGGGAACCCTATATCTTCACTTACATCAGAGATATCACAAGATCTCTCTCTTCATCATCATCATACATGCCCCCTCTCTCTAAGTGGATATCCACTTTGTGATCTAGAGAGGATCGCCATCATAGCTATATTGTCATGTTGCTTCTTCGACCACTCGTGGATCTTCATCTTCGTTAGTGATTCTAGTATGTGAAGAAGACCTTAGATTTTGTATGATGAAATTGGGAGATCCATCGCTTGGATCAACATCTTGGATTGTGAGAAGGATGCGTCTGATCAACACATTCACAAGGGTCTCCTCCATCGAGTCGGACTTGAGACAGGTGATCGCTTCATTTAGAGGCTTCAATCACAACCACTCTTCAAGGCGTATTCCTATGTCTACTCTGTGGTTTGGATGAAATGATTTGACAAGTGTTCTCAGATCATGTGGCTTCGTTATTTTAAAATTTTTAAATTTTGTTGCCTCGAGCAACTATTATGACTAGTCACTCTCGATCGCATATGCTGCGATCTTCATGCTTCCATGATGTGCTTAAGTGTTTCTTCATATCCTTCAAGATTACCATTTGTGATTCATTATTTTAGCAGGACATTAGATAATGCCCAGAAAAACTACATGTTACACAGGAAGAACTGTTAGTAGTCGTGTTTGCACTGGAGAAGTTCAAATCTCACCTACTTGGATCCAAGGTTATTGTGTACACTAATCATTCTGCCATGCGAGCAAGAAGGATTCTAAATCATGATTACTTTGTTGGATCCTTCTAGTCTAGGAGTTCTACTTAGAAATATGTGATAAGCCTATAATTAAAAATATTATGTTAGATAATCTTTCTAGAATCATTAAATCAGTTACTCATGAGCATGACATTATACCGATTACTGAGACATTCCTAGATGTGGCGATATTTTAGTCACCTCAATCCCATTGTATGCCAATATTGTCAACTATCTTGTCTCCAAGAAAGTTCCGCAAGATTGGTCAAAATTAAAGTTGGCAAGTTCTTATATGAGATATATTTTTACTAGTGGAGGATCCATACTTATTTCGTTAGGGTGCAGATTGTATCTGGAGAAGGTGTTTTTCCAAGGAGTACAAAAGTATCCTAGAGCATTTTCACAAGTTAGAATCACGAGGACACCATTATGGAAAAAGCGAACGATATCAAAAGTTCATCAATGCAATCTTTGGTGGCCGACTCATTTCAAGGATGCTATTGCATTTGTGAAAGATTATATGGACTACCAGAAGATGGATGGTACTATTTTTTCCAGAGATACCATGCTTGTAAAGTACATTCAGATATCAGATATCTTTGATGCATGGGGTATCAACTTCGTTGATCTATTTTCAAACAACCAAAGTTTGAGTACATCTTACTTGCTCTCGGTTATGTCAGTCGATGGGTGGAGGCTATCCTCTCTCAAGCAGTTGATAGTCGCACCATCTATCTCTTTTTGAAATATAACATAATTTTGAGGTTCGGGATTCCAAATATTCTAATTTCCAATGTGGACAGTCATTTCTTGAACAATGAAGTTAAGAAGCTCACTAAGGAGTACGACATTGAACACAATGTCGTATCTCCTTACCCCCCCCCCCCCTCAGAGTAATGGTTTAGTTGAATGTTCAAATAAGGAGATCAAGATGATTTTGCAGAAACTTATGCATTCTGATAGGAAGAACCAGTCACAATTTCTCGACTCAGTTCTATGGGCTTATCGTACTACGTTTAAGTCATCCCTGGGTATGTCTTCCTATCGCTTGGTATATGGTAATCCATGCCACTTGCTTATGGAACTCATTCACAAATCTTTGTGGGTAATTAATATTTGTAGATTGTATTCCGAGAAATCTGGCAAGAACATAATGATTGATCTAAACAGATTACTAGAATCCAGAGACTATGCATACGACAATAGACTGATGTACAAGGAGAAAGTCGAGAGATGACATGACAACTATATCCAAAAGAAGACTTTTGAGCCTGGTCAAAAGGTGTGGTTGTTTGATGCAAAGTTGAAATTATTTCCAGGCAAGCTAAAGAGCAAGTGGACATGGCCATTCTTAGTAAGGAATGTGCATGAATATAGTAACATTGTAATATCAGGATTATCATCTAACGCACAACTATTTTTGGTCAACGTAAGATTGTAGAAGCCATACTTAGAGCATGATACATTCATGTCCATTGTTGACTTAATATAAGTGGTATTTCAATACGAGCTCCCTAAGGAAGAAGGATCAGACACGAGCTCCAAAAACATCTCTGAGTCTACTATACTTAGAATTTGTTGATCCTAAGTATGGGGAGATGATCGACTTCTTATTCTTTGAGTCATTATAGTATATGCTTCTCTATGCTTAGCACAAATTATGTCTTCCTTTATTACTCTTTGATCACTATAAGGACAAAGTTCGAGCTACATATAGGGGGCCATATAATATGTATGTGTGTGTTAGATATAACTCACACTTTTGAATTTTTAATAAATATGGCTACTATACTATGGCAAGGGTATACAATAAATCAACTGTAAAAAATACACTTGTGTAAATATGTATAGTTTTTTGAAAAAAAATGTTTGTAAAAATTGGTTTGAAATGATTTTGCAAAATGATTTGAAAAATGGTTGTAAAACGTTGTTAAAAAATAGTTTGAAAGGCGTTGAAAAATCTTTGTAAAATATTTTCAAATCATTTGAAAAGTAATCTCTTTCTAAATATTTGTAAAAATATTTGTGAACTGCTTGTAATTTTTTTCGAAAAAATTCTTTGTAAAATTATTAGCAAGATAAGTTTTAAAATTGTTTGATAAATATTATAAAAATGTTTTAAAGTTATTTTTAAAACCCTATAAATAATATTCTTGAAAAATAATCTTCAAATAAAACATGTATACACATGTATAAAATTGTTTAACATATGTATTAAAACCTTTATATACTCTGTGAAAATTCTTTCCCAATATGTATAGATGTTTTTCTTAATTATTTGTGAATACACATAATTCACTAACTCTTCTGTTTTTTAAAAATCCCATGAAATTCTGTATAATTTCAAAAATCCAAAAAAAATAAAAATATTTAAAAAACACATAAAAAGTTCAAAAATAGAAAATATATCTTCACAAAAAATCATTGCCTTACATTGCATAAACATTTTTTCTAAATGATTTTGATAATAGAACTGGTCTAATTAAAATCTAATGATTGGAGCTTGGTCTAAATGTTAATCCACTTGATTTCACAAGAAACTTATAGGAATCGGAAGTAAGATTTTTTAGGTCATGAGACTTAATTCTTTCAACCCACAAGACTATGTTCACATGTCATCTTTATTAGTCTAAGTAGATTATTTCGAAGTGCATGCATGACTCTTACTGATAATGCACTAACTTGAACACCACACTTTACACTTGGCTCAACTCTAAGGAGGTAATGAGGGTAGGATTCTTTAGCTTGAGGAAGCACACATGTGTAAACATACGTAGTCACAATAAGTGGCTAGTACCACCCAACCCGATCTAGTAGCATGTACATCTAAAGACAAGATGTTGTGGGTTGCAATAAAGCTTCAAAAGAGGGATTGTCTACTGGATCAACAAGAAAAATTCCTTATATAAATGTTGATGTATATAGTATCAAAAAATACTAAATCCAAAAAGTCCAAAAAGAATAGACAAGCAAAAGTGAAAGAAAAGTAAAATCCCATCGAAGTATGTATGAAATAAGCAAGGCATTATTCTTCAAAGTTAAATTTCAAGATTTCTTGCAGCGGGAGACTTGACTACACTTGTCAAGACCATATGATATGTGAATACACTGGTCGCATTCCGTTCTTCTCTTTACCTCTTCTTCTTGATCCAGTTGTACTTGAAATTAGAAGGGAATACCTCAGTCCTCGAGGATAGAGTAGCTAGATTGGAGAATTAGGGTTATCTTGTTATGCGAGATTGTTCCTTATTATTTCTGAGGAGAAGAGCTACATACACTTTCACTGTATGAGTAAGACTCATAGTCATAAAGGTTTGCATCTGAATCTATTGAAGAGACCTGAATAGAGACTTGTGGAACTTGAGGGCTGTTAAGTTTTAGATACTATTTCCGATAAGGTTTTGAACAAAATAATAGACTTATTCTGATATGGTTATTAAGGCGATCTGAACAGAGACATGCAGAACATGAGGGATGTTAAGTTTTAGATCCTATTCCCAATAAATTCCGAACAAATTAACAATCGAAAGGTCTTAACTGGTCTCTAAACTTTGATTTTGTGCATACAAGTTTAAAAGTTGTAATCATTCTAACTTTCTTCATTTTCCCTTTGTTGGACATGCGAGTCGACAACGAACTATTATGCAATAAATGTTATTACAATTCATTTCTTGATATGAAATAAAGAATAAGCAATTTGTATAATAGTTCTCTTAGTACAATTAGTGTTATGTACCATGATAATCTTAATTACCATACAGCTGTTGATTCAAATGTTGAATCATAGAGGCAGGTTCTTGGATGATACCTAAAGAGTTAGATTGAGGACTCATCAAGCACCACCAAGTGACTATTAAGAGAGGTCTGAGAAGGATATGGCAATCCTTTCATAAAAAGGTTGATATCTAACCGGTCTCTTGATACGGGTCCTCTACATAGGAATAGATATTTGGAGGTGTTATATAAGTTGGGTCAAAGAGTTGACTTAACGAAATCAAGATAACCAAGTCCTATGTCGTATATTGTCACGATATAGGCATGCATCCTCTGGTTGGAGACAAATGTTTACTTTGTGTGTCAATGTTGACAGAGATTTTCAATGGGTTTTGATTTAGATTAATTATAATTAGGGATATTTACACCCATAACCCTGAGTAATCTCGTAATTACCCCAGGAACCTTGCGCAAGCACGAATTACACCCAGAACCCCGAATAATGTTTAACCCTTATATTACATAACCCTGAGTTAACTTCCATCCATTTAAGCCGTTAACTTTAACAGGTTCCATCCATTAATGACAATTTTACCCCTAAAACAAAATCACATTCTCAAAAAATACCCCCGCCACTCCCCTGCATCCCTCTCCCTCACCGTGCCTCCGCCCCCGAGCCCCGAGGAGCCCCGCGTTCCTGCTGCCTTCCCCCACCGCCCAGCTGCAGCCCTCCCCTCACCGCACCTCCGCCCCCGAGGATGCCATTATGTACACCTTCCACCCCACATCGGCAAGGCCTAGGTCCCCGCACGCCTTCGAAGGTCCAGGTCCTCCCCGTGCCTCCACTGCTTGCTCTGTCGCAAGCTCCACCTCCGTCACCCCCACACCCCCGTGCCCCTCCATTTGACCGCAAGCTCCATCCCCCCCGCCTCCACTGCTTGCTCGGCCAAAGCACCAAAACCACCCCCACCCTAGCCGACAAGCTCAAACCCGTGCCTCCGGCCCCCGTAAGCTCCAAGCCCACTCCACACCTGCCTCCCCCAAGCTCCTGCCCCGCATCGTCGCCTGCATGCTCCAGGCCCTGCCCGCCCCAAATACGCGCCTCCGCAAGCACCCAAACCCAACCCACCCCCTGCGCCTCCATCCCCCCAATCTCCTGCCCCCGACAGGCTCCAGACCCTACCCTCCTCGCCCCCAAACTCACACCTCCACGCCCCCCGGCTGCGCCTCTGTCCTCCCACCAAGCTCCTGCCCCGCGTCATCGCCCGCATGCTCCAGGTCCTCCCCGCCCCAAATTCGCGCCATGCTCCAGGTCCTGCACCGAGTCGTCGACCGCACCTGTCCCCCCAAGCTCCTGCACCGAGTCGTCGGTCGCACGCTCTGGGCTCTCCCCGCCCCAAACTCGCGCCTCCGCCCACGACTGCGCCTCCGTCCACCCCAAGCTCCTGCCCCACGCCTCCTGACCCCGTCGGCCGCACGTTTCAGGCCCACCTCACGCCTTTGCCTGCTGCAAGTTCCACCCCCCTCCCGTGCATCTTGTGCATCAACATCAAACCCATCTCCTCCTCTATTTTCTTTTTTTTGGATTAATCTCAGCCATTATATCACGGAGTGGTTAGATTAACTCAACCATCTGGTTGAGTTAATGACATAAACTAACGGAAGGTTATGGGTGTAAAACGGAGTGGTTATTCAGGGTTCTGATATAATTCGTGTTTATCAAGGGTTCCTGGGGTAATTACGAAGTTACTCAGAGTTATGGTTGTAAATATCCCTTATAATTATGCAAGTGTCGTTGACCTAAATAATCAACCAACAATTTTTTAAGTTCTCAAGCTGAAATAATTACAAAGAATGTACAACACGATAACTATTTTTATTATTTAATTAACATGTATAAAGAACATGATCGAACTCAGGGAGGCTACAAATCTTGAGGATTAATAAATAATCGAAAATCAATTAAAAGAAAATGGAATCTCAAATGCAAACTATCCTGATTTTTATAGGATTTTTATCTTTTGGATTTTTTTTATCTTTTGATTTTGATTTTTTGTTTTTTGATTTCAAATTTTTAGTTGTTTTTTTACAATTTTTTAATTTTCAAAAACTAATTAATTTCATTCAAACTAGATACAAAAATCAAGAATGACGTTTTTTAGGTTTTTCAAAAATGATAAAAAATGATCAAAAATGCCTAAATGCAATATTTTTGTATTTTAATGAATTTTTTACAGTTTTTGTAATTTTTCAAAGTTTTTTTGATTTTTTAAGATTTTTAAAATGAATAAAAATAGAAGAAAATGCAAATAGTGAGCAAAGAGGATTATTACCTAATTTAAAAATACCATATAAATGCAAAAAATACTACAATTATTTTTCCCAATAACTAGAATAAATTATCTACAAATAAGAACTAAAACAATATCTTAAGATTTTTCTACAATTTTATATTATTTATTTTTTTTAAATATTTTAATTTTTTGGGGGGTTTTAAAAATAGTTAATGAGTGAAATTTACAATGAAATTAAAATGCACAAAAATAAACTAATCTATTTTCTGGATTTTTTACGTAATATTTGAATTTTTATAATTTTTCAAATTTCGAACAGGGAGAAATGCAATGTTTTTTATTTTTTAATAATAGCAAATAAAAATAAAATTGAATAAAAAATTAGTCAATGAAGATATATAAAGCATGAGTCTAAATTTTTTGAGAAATTATTTAACACAAATAGTATTTATTCCAATGATAAAAAGCAAGAAATAAGAGTCTGGAAATGAAGGACTGAAATGTAAATTGTTATTGTTTTTGAATTGAAATGTAACAAAAATGAAATGTAGGGGAAAATTCGCAAATTACCCAATGAATTGTGTGCAAGGCACGTGCATGGCTCTGATAGGGTTTTTCTTGCAATATCAAATAAATCTGGGTGTTAATGTGTATATTGTTCAAAAAATATTTATGCTTCAATCTGGGGACAGGATTCTTCTTTGCAATTTTCATAAGCACCGTTGGTATGGTTGTAGTTGGCTAATTTTTTATCCCTTAGGATTTGTTATTCTTCATTCCTTCAAAACCCAAAGGGGAAGGGTGCTGCCTTTTGTCTTCTTCTCCCAAGCAGGAAGGTAGGCGGTTGATCACTGTAGCTGCGTGGCATTCTCGCAACAATGGCAGTCAAAGGTGGGCGGATGGCGGTCAACGAAGGGTGACAGCGGTGGAGATGGAGAAGGAGGAGGGGGGACACACGCCCCGCTCTAGGCGGCGAGGGATCGGCTGAGGTCCTTCGCGTGGAGATGGCGGCGGCTAGGGAGGAGCTCCAAAACTCTAGGCGGCGGTGATTGGAGGGCTGCGCGATGGAGGTGAAGCGATGTGTGGGTGGGTACAATGCCGTCCCAAATTATTTATTTATTTTTATATTTTTTTGTTTTGGCCTACATAAGATGTTAATAAATTGTATATATTATTTTTTATTTTTTGGTTATTTTTAATTTATCCTACAAAAAAATGTTAAAAAACTATATAATTATTTATTTATTTTTTTAAAATTCTGCATTAATAAATGAGGACGCAAGCATGACGCCTCGATTCAAATTAGTCGAAATCCAAAAAAATAAAATAGATATGTGAACGGGTTGCAGATCCGGTGAATGGTGATGGATAGATCCGGATCTCCGATCACCATACGCGGCCGGAATTGGAAGATTGCGTAAGGTAGAACGTGAACGTAGAGTGATCAAATGAGATGAATAAAAATTGATGGTGGATAAAATTGTGATGGGTGATAAAGAAAATGATTAACGAAGATCTAGAAAAAAATGAATTAAAGATGCAGAAATTAAACTACGAGTAAACTAGATGACAAACAAGAAAAAAATGGATCTCACAGTGAAAGCAGAAAATGTCGTAATGACCTCGACGAAGGCCGACTAGCTGTCACCGGACGACTTGGAGACTAGGCGCCTCTCTGCAACAAGAATAATCCTATAGAATAGGCTCCTCTCACCAAAGATTGATGAAATTGAAAAGAGTGAGGAGGAGCCATATTAATAGATAAAAGATTGGAGTATGAATTTCGAAAATTTGAATGAGATAAGAGATAAGAAAAAAATTTGAAATAAGATAAAGATAAAAAAGGAAATTAGTGTTAAAATTATTTACATAATTAATTTTTTAATTATTTTCGTCACTTTATTAAAATAAATAATAAATGTTGATTTTTATTTTTTTGATGTGGTTATATAAGGGAATTGATTATATATATTATATACATATGGTACATTATATACATAATTAAATAAGGAAAATAGCTTTTTTGTTTTTTTTATTTTTATTTTAAATAATTGTTAAAAATATTTACAAATATAATATATATGGATATATACAATAAATGGTAACATTGCATAAACTACCTCAGAAAACAATCTTTCAAACCATAACTCCAAAAATTATGAAACAACAATCATTTTAAAAATAATTTAATTTAGAATAATTTGATTCAATTTGAATTCATATGGAGTTGGAATTGATCTTTTAATTATTGCTTTATGGCTTTTTTCGAATGTGGGTACTTTTATTCTGTACATGATTTATTTTGTAAATATTTTTATTATTTAGAAAAATATTTTTATTTACAACTTTTGTTTTGAAAATTATTTAATTTGAGGTCAATTTATGTACACATAAAATAGTGTAAGTTTTATACAAATATACACAACATAAATGAGAAGTATTTACAAAACGCTTTTTTGGATTTTTTTTATTAATGACCTTATCTCCTCCTACTTTATTCTTGATCGACCAAGTCAAGTCTTGACATTCTCTCGACGTTCGGGTTAGCCTGTTGATGAAACTCGATTTCATCATCATAATTTCCTATTATTAACCCCCTTGCTTAAGATTAGTGTTAATAAAACCCAGTTAATTTACTTTAATTATCAGAGTCCCAAATAAATTAAAAACCACAAAAAATGGCAAAATAAAAATTCGTGGTATTTTTAGACTTAAAAATACCCTCAAAAATATTTTGGGCCTTTGTTTGACTTCATCTCCAGTTTTGGCCAACATAAAACTTGTAGATCTCGTCAAGATCTACAACTTTCATGTTTTGAGTTTTCTCAAATTCGGCAATCTAGGCCTTCAAATATCAACTGGAAGATTAGAATAATCTGATTGGGCCACGTGGCCCAATCTGGGTGAGCCATGTGGCCCGCTCCTTCTTGCAGAATCCGCCCGCGATCCGGGCCGTCAGATCACCTCCAGAGCCAACGGCCAGATCTCTTCCATGTGCGCCCATTTGCCTCGACCGTCTGATCATCCCCGCCTTCAATCTGCACCGCACGTAAGCGCTCTCACCAGAGCGTGCCACGTGGTGCAACTGGTGCCTTCCAATCGCGCTCCTGATCATCCATCTCGGCCGCTCATTCCAGTGACGCTCCTCATCCACTCGATCAACCTTAGCCTCACATCCAAGCTGTTAGCCAGCGCCGATCCCACATTACGCCACGTGGCTGCTCTGCAGCCTCTGATCACATCGCCTTCAGATCGGATCTCACCCGTCGCTCCGCACCCAATTCTCCACCGTTGGATCTCCAGATCCAACGGCCGTCAATTATCGTCTACCTCCGGCTGCCCCTCTCTCACACGTTCACCACCTCGCGCATCTCTCTCCCCCTTCCTATTATCTCACCTACTTCGACCACCATCTCCACTAACCAAACACCTCACGGTCTTCCCCCATCATCCCTCTATCTCGCGCATCACTCCACGACCCACAAACCTCCTCCACTCGCTCCATGTTCCTCACGAAACCCACGACTTCCAGCACTTGCACCGGCGGCTACTTCTTCAAATACATCGCTCCCCCCTCCGTTTGCCGGTGTCCACCTTTACGTGGGAGGAGGCCCAGCCCTCCTCCGCCTCTCTGTGACAGAGAGGGGCGAGTGGATTGAGCGATGACGACCACCCTCTCCGGTGTCGACCCTCCGCCGTTAGCGGCGGTGCTGCGACGCCCTTCAGCCCGCTCGAGCTGCCCTGATTAGCTGAAAGGGTCCAGCGAAGACCCGGGCGTCCACCGCGAGGCCCAGCCCAAGCTCCCGCTCCACCAATCTCCGGTAAGACTCCTTCCTCTTCCTCTGCATTGTTTTCCTTAATTTCCTTTAATTAACTCGGCCTCTTCATCCACCTTCGACCTTCACAATCCATCTCCCGAGCTCTGTCACGCTTCCATCTTTCACGCTCACCCTTCTCGTTCACATCCTTCTTCCTCCAGATCTCGTCATTTTCCGACCCATCTCCTCCGCCACCCACGGCGGAGGAGCTACGAGCTCCCCTGTTCTTCACCCCCTTTGAGCTCTCACATTGCTCACTCACCTTCGCACGCACAACACACTCGTTTGCTTCGGCTATCGGCCTAACATTGCATGTCATCAAAAGTCGTCAATGGCCGGAGCCTCGTCGGGCCCATCTTCGTGACTATCGTCCTCGACTTTAGAGCCCCGGCAACCTGAACTGAGATGTCAGACACCTTGCTCGAGCTTTCAACTTCATCGACGACCTCTCCGTGAGCTCGGGGGAGTTCCACCGTGGCCGAGAGTGAGCGGCGGAGTCAGGGCTCTCTCGCCGGAGCGCGATTCTCGCCGCCAGCTAATGATGAAGGAGGACCTACATTAGCCGTGAGATGGTCCTTCCCCGATGATCATCTGACGGCTTGGATACAACCATGTCGACACACAACTCATAGAGCAGGCACCATTGGATCCTCATCATCCAACGGCCCCGATGAGGCCACGCTGCCAATTTCAACAGCCGTTGGATCCTCTCGATCCGGGGACCTACACTCCACCACGTGGCAACATCCGAGCTTCTCCGAGCCTAAGCGTCCAAGCCACGAGGTTTGGAGTTTCCGAACCACATCCGAGCCTGCATCGAGCCCGAGCCTAACGTCCAAACCAAGCCGAAGCGTCACCGAGCCTCTGCCGAGTCCGAGCCAACTTCCGAGCCTGGATGGCGTGTGCTGAGCACGTGCCATGTGGGTAATTTGCAGAGGAGCCCACGGAATTGTTCAAAATTGCAACCGGGTCCTGAAGCACGTGTAGCACCTGCGCGCCTGGGACATTTTGCATTTCAACCCTCGTGGGTTTTAATAATTGCAAAAATGTCCCCGTGCGTTTGGTTTATTTATAGGGAAGGACTCGTCTTTATTTTTATTGCATTTTAGTCCCTCCCAGGGACCTGTCGGCAATGTTTATTTCATGTTTTCTTTTCATTTATGCCCTTGTCTTTGATCTTGCATATCTTGAGCTACGTATATCCGATTGAGATGATTTCAGTTTCATTTTGAAGCTCTCCTTGCTGTCTTTCTTATGGCATGCTGTAATTTCAGATTTGACACTAGGAATTGTAGTGCATGATTTCATTATCTAGGTGTTTTGATTTACATGGTTCTCATGCCTAAATGCTTTATAAATTTAGAGTGCCTCATTATTTCAACTCAATTTGACTCGCATGTTTTATGGCTCAAGTAATTATCATTTTGGGCATATCATTCGCTTTGCATGTGCATTCATTTGCTTAATAAAATAAAATAAAAAATGCATGTTTTATTTTTAATGCATTGTTGTATTGTGTCTTTGCATGAATTTGACCTATATATGCTTCAATTCAACCCTTAATTAAATAGATAAAAATCTGGATAATTAGAGAAAGGCTCGTGTCCCTGAGTTTGACCTAAAAAAATATAAATTTAGGACCATCTCATTTTGATCTATCATATACATATTTAAATGAGATGATCTTTTTTATGAGCTCGAAATTGGCCCGACTGCTACGACAATTTGAAGTGCTAATTCTGCACTATTAAAGGGCCGATTTTGTGGTTCGTCAAATGGCGCCGTTGCTGGGGACACAGCTCATTTCTTGTATTTTTGGATTTTTGTTTATTTAATTTCGTGTTTCTTTTATAGGTCAATTTGTTCATCCATTTTGCATCCAAAAGATTTCTTTCTTATTTTGATCTCTAACCTTTGTTTTTGTGGCAGGGCCCTTGGTCACTCAAGGAGGCGAGGAGCTGGTGCTTCCCACTGCGAGGAGCCGCAGAAACCTGCTTGGAGCAAATAGGGAAGAAAAGAAAAAAAATGTGCGTCTCGCATTTTAATTTTGCTTGTAATAAACTCGTCTTTTACAGCGGTCTTCGATCGAAGACTCGTGAATGTAATCAAACGATCGTGGTTGTGTGGGGATCGTCCCCACTTGAGTGTCGACTTAGGACCAGGCACGCGGCTCTTTGAGCGGCTTTTCATTTTTATCTTTTGCTTGCTCGTTCATAGGTAAGACACACCTTAAATAAAGACGCACGTAGCATCGCCTCACTTAGCCAAATTAAAAGAAAATATTTTCCCCCGCTAATAGAAGCATGTTAGGTGCGGCTTTTTGATCGACTTGCATACTTTGATTCTTGGTTTTCAAAACAGCCCAAGTTTTCACGTGTTTTCGTCAGATCACTGCATGTTTTCTCGCTTAGCCTAGATGGTGGTTTTTATCGAATACACGACTTTTCTCGGTTTCTTTTTCCTAGCTTGATCACCTAGGATTAATGGAAAATGGGAATGAACGGTAGACGATGATTTCTTGATTTATGTGCTAACCATAATTCAGTGATAAGCTAAAATAAAATTGGGACTGTTAATTACAAGTCAACCTAAAATGGAGTAAAACTTCGGTTTTGGGAGAGTAATACCCGCGCTTACACATTGATTTTCACTTCACATTTTTTCTCCGCGTAAAATATTTAATGTTTTATCACCAATAAAACCGACAAGATAATAAACCAACCTCGGTTGGTTTCATGTGTGTGTTGGTGAACCTAAGGGTCTTGCTTGCTTGATTGAGCCTTGTTTGCTTCGATACACACCCCAAAACCTTAGTCTCTCCATTTCATCTCCGAAGATTCATCCGCTCATCTATACATCCATCCTTCTTCTTCGTTCCCCTTGGGCTCCTCCCAACATCAATTTCCATCTTTTACTTAGGCTAATCTCAGCCTAAGTATAGGGGGGACCCGAGTCCCTGTGATTTGCTCTACTCATCTTTCCTTGCCTTTATACTTAGGTTATTTCTAACCTA
This sequence comes from Ottelia alismoides, assembly GCA_037367405.1. Lineage (NCBI taxonomy): Eukaryota > Viridiplantae > Streptophyta > Magnoliopsida > Alismatales > Hydrocharitaceae > Ottelia > Ottelia alismoides. Next base: position 116,204 of record JAZKJV010002118.1, on the reverse strand, counting down.
AGTATAGGGGGAGCCCCTCTTAGATCCCGTATATTTCTCTATACTTAAATGGAACTATGGACTCGTATCATTTAGTGCTATGAGGACATAGCAAAGTTTAAGGATAGGGGGGTATACCGTATATACGATTTACTTACTTTAGCTATAATCTGAAAATTTTGAAAAATTTAAAACTTTTTGGCTAAAGTAAAACTCTTTGGACTAAGAGAACTCAAAATGATTTCACGGCTTTTCTCTACTACGTTACACTATTTTTTGATAAAAATATTTTTGAAAATGATTTTAAAAATGAGATTTTCTTGTTTTGAAAAATCTTTTGAAAAATGTTTTGAAAATTTTATTTGTGTGACATAGTTTTGAAAATCTTTTCTCTCTTTTCAAGGAAAGTGAGTCTAACTTGTGTTTTAATTTTAAACTAAAATCCATAAAAATGAGAAAAATTCTTTAAAAAAATGTTTTTGAATGAAGGAGTTGGATTAATCCTCTACATTTACACTTTCACCCAAGATCTGAAATGATCAAAGAAACTTAGCTTTTTGAGGTCTTTGAGATTTGCGGTTAACCAGCCTTAATCATCAGGGTCATAGACTTAATCATCCACATTTCCCTAGGTCACTAGATTTGCATGCTATATTCCATGCTTAGTCTCAGACTTAAAGAATATGATCAGTACATCACATGCACAACTGCGGTTTTTGATTGAGATGAGTTGACTTTCCACCTGAGGAATTGAGATGAGGGATTCGAGTTTGGATTTGATCTAATGATGCTCGAGGATGGGATAAAATCTTTGAAGGCTTCATGAAACCTGAGTGTCAGCAATTTTAGCCAGTATGAGAACTTGGTTCTTATACTAATCTCTTGATGTTGACCTAAGTGCCTGGGTGTGAAATAAATAAAAAAAATTTGTTGATCAGTGTGCGCCAACTCTTGGTAAAAGCAGTGGAGCTAGCCAAAATTTATACAAGTCAATGAAATTTCAAAGAAAAGCTCTCATTCCACAAAGTCAACTATCAAAGAACTTCCACCAAAGGCGAGCGCTCCCAAACTTTTCAAAGTGTCCACTTGGACCACCGCTATTAGGACCAGGAGTCGGGCTTGCACCAAAAAAGGGCTTTGCATCGTAAATGCTACAAGTCTGGGTGTCGAAGGTACGATAGGTACTCAAAAAAGACACACCCCGGTATACTCCCAGGAAAACAAGTGCAGATGGCTCCAACTTCTCTTGACGGACGCACTGATCAACACCAAAAAATGTGTTGCGTAAAAGGCACTAGAGAGAACCCTTGTTCCAATGAGAGGGAGAGAAGAAATGACACAACCCCATGCCCTCCATTACTGGCCTTCCATCGACATTTTCTAAGTCTGACAACTAAAGAGACGGTGGATCGAATGCAAGATTGGATTTATTCCCTAGTGTTGAGGACTGAGTCCTTAGGAGAATTCCTTGGACCAAGACTTTGGGTGACGATTTGACTCTACTCTCGAAATTGCAGTCAACACTAAACTTCATATCCTTTAGTTTATATGTATATCAGAGAGAGTCTAGAGAAATAGAGGAATTGGGTACCTCTTGGTTAAGGCTGGGTTGAACTCAAGAATTTTGGACCTTTAAAATTGAGTCGACTTGAACAGATTGGATCCTGTACTCACATGCACAAGGGGGTTAATCTAGCTTATTCATTCTTTTTTATGCTCGAGGACGAGCATAGTTTAAGTATATGGGGGTGATGAAACTCGATTTCATCATCATAATTTCCCATTATTAACCCCCTTGCTTAAGCTTAGTGTTAATAAAACCCAGTTAATGTCCTGTAATTATCAGAGTCCCAAATAAATTAAAAACCACAAAAAATGGCAAAATAAAAATTCGTGGTACTTTTAGACTTAAAAATATCCTCAAAAATATTTTGGGCCTTTGTTCGACTTCATCTCAAGTTTTGGCCACCATGAAACTTGTAGATCTCATCAAGATCTACAACTTTCATGTTTTGAGTTTTCTCAAATTCGGCCATCTAGGCCTTCAAACATTAACTGGAAGATTAGAATAATCTGATTGGGCCACGTGGCCCAATCTGGGTGAGCCACGTGGCCCGTTCCTTCTTGCAGCATCCGCCCGCGATCCGGGCCGTCAGATCACCTCCAGAGCCAATGGCCAGATCTCTTCCACGTGCGCCCATTTGCCTCGATCGTCTTATCATCCCCGCCTTCAATCTGCACCGCACGTGAGCGCTCTCACCAGAGCATGCCACGTGGCGCAACTGGTGCCTTCCGATCGTGCTCCTGATCATCCATCTCGGTCGCTCATACCCCTGACGCTCCTCATCCACTCGATCAACCTTAGCCTCACATCCAAGCCGTTAGCCAGCGCCGATCCCACATTACGCCACGTGGCTGCTCTACAGCCTCTGATCACATCGCCTTCAGATCGGATCTCACCCGTCGCTCCGCACCCAATTCTCCACCGTTGGATCTCCAGATCCAACGGCCGTCAGTTATCGTCTACCTCCGGCTGCCCCTCTCTCACACGTTCACCACCTCGCGCATCTCTCTCCCCCTTCCTATTATCTCACCTACTCCGACCACCATCTCCACTAACCAAACACCTCACGGTCTTCCCCCATCATCCCTCTACCTCGCGCATCACTCCACGACCCACAAACCTCCTCCACTCGCTCCATGTTCCTCACGAAACCCACGACTTCCAGCACTTGCACCGCCGGCTACTTCTTCAAATACACCGCTCCCCCCTCCGTTTACCGGTGTCCACCATTACGTGGGAGGAGGCCCAGCCCTCCTCCACCTCTCTGTGACAGAGAGGGGCGAGTGGATTGAGCGATGACGACCGCCCTCTCCGGTGTCGACCCTCCGCCGTTAGCGGCAGTGCTGCAGCGCCCTTCAGCCTGCTCGAGCTGCCCTGATTAGCTGACAGGGTCCAGCGAAGACCCGGGCGTCCACCGCGAGGCCCAGCCCAAGCTCCCGCTCCACCAATCTCCGGTAAGACTCCTTCCTCTTCCTCTGCATTGTTTTCATTAATTTCCTTTAATTAACTCGGCCTCTTCATCCACCTTCGACCTTCACAATCCACCTCCCGAGCTCCGCCACGCTTCCATCTTTCACGCTCACTCTTCTCGTTCACCTCCTTCTTCCTCCAAATCTCGTCATTTTCCGACCCATCTCCTCCACCACCCACGGCGGAGGAGCTACGAGCTCCCCTGTTCTTCACCCCCTTTGAGCTCTCACCTCGCTCACTCACCTTCGCATGCACAACACACTCGTTTGCTTCGGCTATCGGCCTAACATTGCAAGTCGTCAAAAGTCGTCAATGGCTGGAGCCTCATCGGGCCCATCTTCGTGACTATCGTCCTCGACTTTAGAGCCCCGACGACCTGAACTGAGATGTCAGACACCTTGCCCGAGCTTTCAACTTCATCGATGACCTCTCCGTGAGCTCGGGGGAGTTCCACCGTGGCCGAGAGCGAGCGACGGAGTCAGGGCTCTCTCGTCGGAGCGTGATTCTCGCCGCCAGCTAATGATGAAGGAGGACCTACAGTAGCCGTTAGATGGTCCTTCCCCGGTGATCATCTGACGGCTTGGATACTGCCACGTCGACACACAGATCATAGAGCAGGCACCGTTGGATCCTCATCATCCAACGGCCCCAATGAGGCCACGCTGCCAATTTCAACAGCCGTTGGATCCTCTCGATCCGACGGCCTACACTCCGCCACGTGGCAACATCCGAGCTTCTTCGAGCCTCAGCGTCCAAGCACGAGGTTTGGAGTTTTCGAACCACATCCGAGCCTGCATCGAGCCCGAGCCTAACGTCCAAACCAAGCCGAAGCGTCACCGAGCCTCTGCCGAGTCTGAGCCAACTTCCGAGCCTGGATGGCGTGTGCCGAGCACGTGCCATGTGGGTAATTTGCAGAGGAGCCCATAGAATTCTTCAAAATTACAACCGGGTCCTGAAGCACGTGTAGCACCTGCGCGCCTGGGATATTTTGCATTTCAACCCTCGCGGGATTTAATATTTGCAAAAATGTCCCCGTGCGTTTGGTTTATTTACAGGGAAGGACACGTCTTTATTTTTATTGCATTTTAGTCCCTCCCAGGGACCTGTCGGCAATGTTTATTTCATGTTTTCTTTTCATTTATGCCCTTGTCTTTGATCTTTCATATCTTGAGCTACGTATATCCGATTGAGATGATTTCAGTTTCATTTTGAAGCTCTCCTTGCTGTCTTTCTTATGGCATGCTGTAATTTCAGATTTGACACTAGGAATTGTAGTGCATGATTTTATTATCTAGGTTTCCTGATTTACATGGTTCTCATGCCTAAATGCTTTATAAATTTAGAGTGCCTCATTATTTCAACTCAGTTTGACTCGCATGTTTTATGGCTCAAGTAATTATCATTTTGGGCATATCATTCGCTTTGCATGTCCATTCATTTGCTTAATAAAATAAAATAAAATAATGCATGTTTTATTTTTAATGCATTGTTGTATTGTGTCTTTGCATGAATTTGACCTATATATGCTTCAATTCAACCCTTAATTAAATAGATAAAAATCCGGGTAATTAGAGAAAGGCTCGTGTCCCTGAGTTCGACCTTGGTTTCTTGCCAAGTAAAAAAATATAAATTTAGGACCATCTCATTTTGATCTATCATATACATATTTAAATGAGATGATCTTTTTGATGAGCCTGAAATTGGCCCGATTGCTACGACAATTTGAAGTGCTAATTCTGCACTATTAAAGGGTCGATTTTGCGGTTCTTCAAATGGCGCCGTTGCCGGGGACACAGCTCATTTCTTGTATTTTTGGATTTTTGTTTATTTAATTTCGTGTTTCTTTTATAGGTAATTTGTTCATCCATTTTGCATCCAAAAATTTTCTTTCTTATTTTGATCTCTAACCTTCGTTTTTGTGGCAGCGCCCTTGATCACTCAAGGAGGCGAGGAGCTGGTGCTTCCCGCTGCGAGGAGCCGCAGAAACCTGCTTGGAGCAAATAGGGAAGAAAAGAAAAAAAAAGTGTGTCTCGCATTTTATTTTTGCTTGTAATAAACTCGTCTTTTACAACGGTCTTCGATCGAAGACTCGCGAATGTAATCGAACGATCGTGGTTGTGTGGGGATCGTCCCCACTTGAGTGTCGACTTAGGACCAGGCACACAGCTCTTTGAGCGGCTTTTCATTTTTATCTTTTACGTGCTCGTTCGTAGGTAGGACACACCTTAAATAAAGACGCACGTAGCATCGCCTCACTTAGCCAAATTAAAAGAAATTTTTTTCCCCGCTAATAGAAGCATGTTAGGTGCGGCGTTTTGATCGACTTGCATACTTTGATTCTTGGTTTTCAAAACAGCCCAAGTTTTCACGTGTTTTCGTCAGATCACTGCATGTTTTCTCGCTTAGCCTAGATGGTGGTTTTTATCGAATACGCGGCTTTTCTCGGTTTCTTTTTCCTAGCTTGATCACCTAGGATTAATGGGAAATGGGAATGAACGGTAGACAATGATTTCTTGATTTATGTGCTAACCATAATTCAGTGATAAGCTAAAATAAAATTGGGACTGTTAATTGCAAGTCAACCTATAATGGAGTAAAACTTCGGTTTTGGGAGAGCAATACCCGCGCTTACGCATTGATTTTCACTTCACATTTTTTTCTCCGCGTAAAATATTTAATGTTTTATCACCAATAAAACCGACAAGATAATAAACCAACCTCGATTGGTTTCATGTGTGTGTTGGTCCACATGGATGCAAAGGAACAACTTTGGGTCAAATAAGTCTTCATTTCCAATACGGCTTTTTTGTAATTTTTTAATGCAAAATGAATGCTAATGCAAATGCGGTTGAATTAAATTAATAAGAAAACATAAAACTTAGCCAATTAATTTTAATGTAAAATTAATCCAATTTAGACAAATTATATTTTCCTAGAAACTTAATCCAAGGATGATGCAAATTTTTTTTGGAATTTTACATATTAAAAGGCAACAATGAAAAATGCACAATTTTATGGGTTTTTACACAAATTTTCACTCAAGTAGAATGCAAAATAATGAAAATTTTACTAGAAGTTAAACACGATGAAATGAGGCCCAGTAATTTTTTGGAATTTTTCGACAATATATGAATTTTTATGAATTTTTTTAATTAAAAAAGAGTGACAGTGAGTATTTAATCCTATAAATTCACAATGTTAATTTATCCTGAGAGCAATTTATCACGACAAGATATTTATATAAGCATTCCATGAGAGTTTGAATTTCGTAAAAATAATTTGAATTTTGCAAAAATAATACGTATGGATTTTATTTAAAAACATTTACTGAAAGAACTCTATATTTTATTTAAAGCAAAGGACAACTCCATTTTAGATGAAATTTGGATAATAATTAAACCACATTTCAAGGCATCATTTCTAATTTCTGAGGAAGTTTTAGAGCAATCGTGAGTTAAATATGAACTTAAAACCTCAAAGTTGGTAAAATATACAATTTTTCACTAAAATAATTTTACTTAATTACCCAAAGCTCACAAAAATCCAAATAAATAGTCAAATGATAGAGAGTTAGTTGATGAACAATGTGGCATTTTTCATTAAAATAAATGATGCAAGAAAGATGTCCAGATCAATATGCAAACATAGGGGTATCTGTGCAAATTCAGAAATTAACTTTGAATACAAAACATGCATAGGGATGACTTTGCAAATATAACAAACATGCGGAATAAATTATGCAATTTTAATAAAAAATGAAGGCCTTCTCCTTGTTGTTGTGTTTAAGGCATGATGGTGGGGGGACTGGGCGGCGTATGGGAGGGGACGCGGTCGTGGTGGCAGCGAGAACGACAACGTGCGGGAAGGGCTTGGAATCACGAACTGTTGTGCGTAAAGCATCGTGGAGGGGCGGCATGACATTGGCGAGGAGAAGGTTCATGGTAGGGGTGGCGTGGGAGGTGGGAGCCAAGCGTGAGTGCGGGGCGGCGGAGGTTGGCAACGACGGTGACGACCTAGAGGACTGAGGAGAAGCAGGCGTTGGAGGCGGCAAGAGGCGGTGGACGGTCGACTAGTCATGCAAGTGGGTGGAGGTTCTAGTTCTGTTGCAGCATCAAGTGTGACATCTGTGTGACAGTGGGAAGTGGGCCGACGACCGTCGAGGAAGGATGGTCACGGGGGCGGAGGGCCTACGGTGGTTGCATCGAAGACGTAGGCAGTTGGAGGGCGGCCTATAGGAGATCCCGATGGCTACGGGAGGTGGAGGGCCTACACGAGGATGCATAGGAGGACTTGGTGCATGCAGTGGTGGGAAGTGGGGTGGGGGAGGGTCGGTCACAGTTGGAAGGCGGCGGTACAACCTGGCGGTGGTGGCCTGGCCGCTGCTGCTTTCTTTTTTTTATTTTTTTGTTGTCTTGTGATGAAAGTTTTGTTAATTTAGTTTTTAATTTTTTTTAGTTTTCTTAAATAGGGAATAAAAAGATGAAAAAATGAGAAGATGATGGTATTGTGATGATGATGATTTGAATGGGGTAATGGTGATTTGGGTGTGGTATACAAAAAAAGGGAAAATGTTAGATACAATAAAACAATAAGGAAAATGAGAGGAAATACTTACCTAAGGTTTAACGGATTTGCGGAGCAGCTACGCTGGACTCATGCCGTGGCCTCGATCCGTTTGGTGAAAAAAATCGGAGAAGCTCTACACGCTTGATGGGAAACTCGTGATGTGGTGAGATGGTCGTCACGAATCTCGCCTGAAGGAGGTCGTCACTTGGGGATGATGCTCAATCGTTTTCACAGACAAAACACTTGAAGCTCTTTCCCTTTTCTCTTAGAATGGCGGATGAGAAAAAATTATGATGGGCAGATGAATGAAAAGAAATTGAATAGGAAATTGGAGAAAATGAAGGTGGATATTAAGGAGTTGAATGAGAGATTAGAAAAGAAAATGAAATTTAATTGAAGTTATTGTAGAGAATGAAAAAATAAATGAAAAAATAAAGAAAAGAGAATGAAGAATTTACAAAATAAGCAAATGATATGTACATGTTTTTTTTACTTTTCTAATTTTATTTTTTATGTTTTTAGTAAAAGATATTTACAATATAAAAATAAAATAAAATACCAAAAATAAAATAAAATACAAAAATGATTTTCCTATTTTTTAGTAATTAAGAAAAGTAAATAAAAAATGAAGAAAGAAAGAATATTTACAATATATACAATGTACACCTAGGTCCCAAAACCCATATTTTGCAAACGAGCTCTGATTTTAACGAAACCACTTTCATTGGATAGATAATTTTCCAACTTTACTTTAAAAGTGAGTTTGGTAAATTTGGAGTTCATACGGAGCGGGAATTTGACCGGGAAGTTGGACTTTACGGCTTTTTCTCTTTGAGATCTAGGAATATTTATTTGAGGTAAAATTTATTTTATATTTTTTGTATTTTTGTATTTGTATATACTTTTTTATAAACAATTTAGAGAAAGAATTAGTTGAAAGTAGTTGAAATGAAATTATTAAAAATATATAAAGAGTGGGCTATTTACAGGTGAAAAAAATCTTTATTTTACAGCTTTTTATTATTAATTTATTTTGTACAATATAATATATAATAATTAGTGTATTTTATTTACAAGAGTCATTTTATTAATTTGTTGATTTTATGGATATTTATTTGATATTTTACTCCGAGATATTGCTAATATCAGTAGATTGAGATGATGAATCGTGGATTCGTGATCCCCCTATACCTAAACTTTGCTAGTCCTCGAGCAACTAAAGGATGAATAAGTTGGATTAAACCTTGACTGTGCATGTGAATACAAGACCAGATCCATTAAAGAAGTCTCGATTTTAGAGATCCTAAAAATCTAAGCTGAACCAAGCTCTAGTCAAAAGGTATCCAATTTCCCTAATCATCATACTCTCTTTGAATACATATATAATAGGGATACGAATTTAAGTGTAGATTGCAGTAAAGTCACAACTTCACCCAAGGTTCCAGTCTAAGAGACTTTCCTAAGAACTCGATCCTCAACACTTGGGAATAAAGCATTTCTTGCATCCAATCCACCATCTATTTAGTTGTCAGACTTAAAAGTGTAGATGGAATGTCAGTTGATGGAGGGTATATGATTGTGTTATTTCTTCTCTCCCCTCTCATTTGAACAAGGATCCTCTCGAGTGCCTTACATGTATTTTTTGGTTGTTGATCAGTGTATCCGTCAAGAGAAGTTGGATTCGTCTGTACTTGTTTTCCTAGGATTACACCGGGGTATGCTTTTTTTAGTATCTAATATACTTTTTACTCCTAGACTTGTAGTATTTACGATGTAGAGCCCTTTTTGGGTGCTAGCCTGACTCCTGGTCCTAATAGCGGTGATCCAAGTGCACGCCTTAAAAAGGTTGGGAGTGCTCGCCTTTGGTGGAAGCTCTTTGATATTTGATTTTGTATGGTGCGAGATTTTCTTTCAACGTTTCTTTCTCCTTTTTTGGCTAGATCCACTGCTTTTACCAAGAGTTAGTGCACACTGATCAACAATTTTTAGATTTCATCACACTCTGGTACATAGGTAAATGTCAATAGATAGTACAAGAACCATGTTCTCATACTTGCTAAAGGTTTTGACACTAGGTTTCATGAAGTCTTCATTGATTTTATCCCATCCTCGAGCATCATAAAATCAGGTCCAAACTGAAATCCCTCATCCCAATTCCTCGAGTGAAATTTTAACTCATCTCATTATAACGGCAGTCATGCATGTAAGGTATTGATCATATTCTTAAGGTAGAGACTAAGTGTGCAATATAGCACACAAATCTTTCAAACTAGGAAAATGTGAATAATTAAGTCAAAGACCCTAATGACTAAGGTTGATTAACTCAAAATCTCAAGGCCTCATAAACCAAGTGTTATTGAACTTCACTAGTCTTGTGTGAATGTGTAAGTGTCAGGGACTAAATCAACTTATTAGTTAGATTTTTTGTGATTTTTTATATTTTAAAAAAAGAAAAAAATAAAAAAGTTTTTTTAAAAAGAGATTTAAAAAAAATTGTTCAAAGACTGTATTTTTTTGAAAAAGGAGAGTTTTTAGTTTTTTTGTTGTTGAAAAAGTTTTGTTTTATGAAAAAGTTTTTTGTTACACATCTTATTTACAATAATTTACCCATAACCCTTATTTTAATTACAAACAAGTCAAAATACAAGCTATAGGTAAAGTATATATGTAATATATACGAACCCCCCTATACTTAGCATGTGTTATGTCCACATGGCACTAGGTGACAAAAAGGTATAGCACGTATAGAAGAGAACAAGAGTATAAGAGTGTTGGAGAATACACAACGAGTATCGGCCCCCTATACTTAGGCCCTGGTCAGTCTAAGTATTGGAGAGAACACAAGATTGGGGGAATTGGGGCAAGTGGTGCGAATCACAGTGGAAAGGGGGAGATAAAGAAAGGAAAATCTATAAGAGGAGTGAGAATATACAAGGATTAAGAAGGTTTGTGATGAACCTTCTTGCGGGAGCGAGGGGTGAGTAGTATACATATGTGTCTTATGTCAGAATAGTCCTCGGGGGGAATAATAATTACGGGTAGGGAAGGTCCAAAGAGGGTTGACACATGGTTGCTTGCTCAAATATGGCTTAAGAATAGTCGAACTGAGATCACTCATATAGATCACCGCATTTGGACCTAATGAGGACTCCTTAGAAAATTCCTTCTCTGGTGCATCGAAGGCAACTTTCTTAGTCGGTTTTCTAGAACCTGAGGCATCAACAGGAAGAGGAGAGTGATACGTCTTGAGGAGTTCGGGAAACACCTCAAGGAATCAATACTCTTCTTCTTACCAAATGATCGACTAGAGGATGGAACAACCAATGTATCGAGATTGATCAATTTGGTCCCAGTTGTCTCTTTTGGTGTAGGTCTTAGATGTAGTGAGGTGTTGACCAGAGGTTCGTCATAAGATAAGTCACCATATGCATTGTAATACTCCTATAGGGTCAGCACACATCTCCGGTATGACATTGTGTTCTCGGTTGGCTTGACAATGGTCGACTCATGCGTCAGAACATCTAATTAGTCAAGGAAATCAGAAATGATTGTGTGCGACTCAGGGGCAGCTTCTAGTTGTGAGTCCTCTCTAGAAGTTGTCACAATGGTGGTGATGCAAGCAGTGGGTGATGTGGAGTTGTAGGGAGTCCCTGAACTAATGGTCATTTGGATAATCATTATCTCAGGTGTAGTAGAGAGATGAGACTCAACTATCTCTCGGAGGTCACAGTTATCTGTGATTTTACGGGGTAACTTAGAATATCGTGTGTCCTCAAAGATTAGGTGAGGTTGGAGTGCTCCCAATGCAGTGAAATCAATCTCTCGAGTCTCACTATCTATTGTTTCCTTAGCCAAGGCTAAGGACATCTTCCCGATAATGATCGGAGACTGGGTGAACACTCCTTGATGCTCAATGTCAATGATCGTAAAATCCACATAGAGTAGAGTACCTTAGAAAGTAATGATGACTGGAGGGGTTCCTCTCGACCGTTTTATTGATCGATCATCGAGTTGAACAATCTCTCCCATCTTCCTGCTTGCCGAGTTTGAGCTTGGAAAACATAGAGGTCGGGAGGATATTTATTGATGAGTCATCATCGATTCTTGCATGGGTAAAACTAATGTCTTTGATTTCACAATCAAACCTAGGCAATCACTTCACTTTACGCCTTTTGCGTTTTCTCCCTATCACCAAAGAGATGGCCTTGGACACGATGTATTTCTCAGTCCTTATCCTCTTATTGTCCGACTTTTTTGGTATCAATTTACTTCTTACAAATATTTTGAGGTCGACAAAGTATTCAATGGACATTATTAAGGGAAGCGCAAAAATCAACTCTCTATCAATCGCTTCCCTATCTACAACGTCCAATTTTTTTAGATCTTTCCCATTTTCAATTTTTATGGCGTTTTCAGGTTTTCCAATTTTTTGGTCTTTTTGATAGGTAAAGGAGGAATAGCAGAATGTACAGACCCTAGTTTGGAGGGAAAGTGGTTGGTAGAAGAGGGAGGTAGAAGAGAATCTGGTTGTACATGACATGTGGTCAATCTGGTGTCTTCCAGGTTTTCAATATCCAATTCGTGAGATCCATGATCCACTTTCATACATGGATTCTTGATCATTCTAGAAATGTTCTCCTCCAATAAATTCTCATGACATCATGAGAGAAGTCTACTCAGTTGGAGGAAATTACTGAGAACTCGAGCTCTTATACTCAATAAACCTTGACTCAAGCGTATAATGTTGGGTTAAGTATGGCCCATCTGTTTGGAAGCTACTAGTCGGAGCCTCATCAGGTGGAGTCAGTAAACACGGGGCCTGTAAATTGGTCGCATGAATCCAATCCTCAGTACATATCGGCTCTATGAATGGGTGGTATGAAGGCTGGTCAATGTGGGCTTGATCACTAAGGTCGATCAAGTCAGGAAGAACACGTAGTGTATCCTCTCTATCGGTCTATTTGACCATCCATGTTGTACCCTAAGGTCAAATCGGGATGTGTATAGGTCAATTGTTGTCTGGTTCCAACTCGAGATGAGAATGAGGTCTGTGGGGGCAATTGATTCTGCTAATCATCCATCTCAGCAGTGGCTTGCTCTTTGATTTGTTCCTTGATTCCAGCAAGCGGACGATAATATGGTGAGTCAATCCATGGTGGATGTAGGTCAGGGGTGTAAGAATGTGGGGTAGGTGAGAAGTACGAAGAAGTGGCAAAGTCAATCGGAGTTTTGACTTCACTATTCGGGAGTGGTATGAAGAGGAATAAGAGGGTGGAGATGGTCGGAATATGATCGAAGAAGAGAACATGGATATGGTGACCAATATTCTGACATCTTTGAAGAGAGATGGGAGAATGAAGTGGATCGAGGAAGAATGTATACAAGTCCACATGATAACGCACACGGACATACGCAAAACAAACTCAAGAGCAAACCCAAATTCATCAACTCTATACATGAGGACCATGAAGGTCCGATCAAATTATCTAGTCAGTTTTAGTTGATGATAAATACAAGTCTAGAAAGATTAACGAGTTGCTAGGTGTATGTACTTCCCTACAGATTGCCTCGATTCTTACGAATAGTTGCACCACTTTCAGCCAGTATCGGAGTAAGTATGGACCGTATAAATACGATTACACATTTCTTAAGGACAAAGCCTTACACAACATCGTCTAAACCTCCCACTCTGCTAAGGAAATCCGGACCTTTTACCGGCTACCTGTAAATGCTCACTGAAAAGTGACTAATTTTTATTGTAGAACCAGTAGTCTATATGAAAATCCTATCTTGGCTCTATCCTAGTGTTCTCTCTCTCTCTCACTCACTTGTTAATAAATTCAGACAATGACAGAGTTGCTCTCTCACAGACAATGGTAAATTTTAGTTAATTTTTTTGGTCAACTTTGATTAGCAGTCTCGATTCTAAGTTTGGTTATCACTTGATTAATCCACCAGACATGGCACTCCCAACAACCAGTCTCGATTTCCTTTTTATATGAATTTCAAAACTAATGGGAAGGGAGTTGAGAAAAGCGATGTAAATAGTGAAATCCATAATGCATGCCCAGTTTAGAAGACTTACATAGATCCTATCTCTACAAGCGAGATGCAACTCATAATTGAAATTTTGTACTATATGAATGCAAATGAGAAATTTGTTTCTAGACATGCAGTTCTATTAGGGAGTGATGAACAATTTATCTTGGACTAATAGCTCTGCATCTAAGTGTGTCTTGTTAAATGTAATGTGTGGTTCTAAATATTATGAGCACAAGTAATAAAAAATAATCTTAAAAAAATAGTCTAAGAGTTGCGAGTGTAAGTCCTATTCAATGTCACTCAACCACACGACCATGAATGGGTCAAATGTCGAGTCAAGATATAAGCATGAGCTCTCAAACAAGATCCATTGTAAGAGAGAATTACCTAAATTATTACAACATAATAATTATAAAAATTTACAAAATGAAAATGTTCTAAAAAATAAATTAATTTTCCCTGATCTTCAGCAGTCGACAGGCGTCAAGTCTATCGATCTCGGATGCACATCAAGTACCGGACCCTCGCAAGGAAAATAAATTTATTAGAGAGACAAATAACAAAATCTATACAAAAATGAGCAAAAAAATAACTAAGAGAAAAGAATGGGAAAATGAATTAATTACAAGGTGGCTCGGGGGTCAGACTACCCGAGTGAGAGAAAACCTAAATCTAATTTTCTAAATTACACCTTAAGTCGTTTGCCTCCCTGGCAATGATGCCATCTAATGGATTGTGCTTGAGTGTGTATATTAGGTACTCGTTGTAGCACGACACACAACCAATCAATCAGAATCGAGAAAAGATCTCCGTGAAGAGGATCATGTTTTTATTTATAACCCAGGCAAGTCCAGGGTCGAACACAAGGAGGCAAAGGAACAACTTTGGCTCAAATCAGAATAATTAGGTCTAGATTTCCAATGCGGATTTTTTGTAATTTTTTAATGCAAACGAATGCGAATGCAAAATGAGGTTGAATTAAGTTAATAAGAAAATATGTAACTTAGACAAATTAATTTTAATGTAAAACTAATTCAGTTTAGCCTAATTATATGTTTCCTAGAAACCTAATCTAGTAATGCATGCAAAACATATTTTTTAGAATTTCACTGGTTAAAATGCAACAATGAAAAATGCATACTTTTTACGAGTTTTATGTATTTTTTCACTCTAACAAAATGCAAAATTATGAAAAATTTATTGGAACTTAAACATGATGAAATGAGGCAACAGTAATTTTTTTTGGACTTTTTTAACAATATACGAATTTTTTATGATGTGACAGTGAGTATTTAATTCCTAATAATCCACAATATCAATTCATCTAGAGAGCGATTTATCTCAAGAATATATTTTTATAATAAATCCAAGAGAGTTTAAAATTTGCAAAAATAGTATGTGTGGATTTAATTAAAAATCATTTACTGAAATCACACTATAATACTTAAGGCACAGAACAACTCCAATTTAGATAAATTTGGATAGAAATTAAAGCACATTTCAAGGCATCATTTCTAATTTTCGAGGAATTTTTGTAACAACTATGAGTTAAATATGAATTTAAAACCTCGACGTGGGTAAAATATGCACTTTTTCACTAAAACAATTTTAGTTAATTATCCTATGCTCACAAAAATCCAAATAAATGGCCAAACGATAGAGAATTAGTTGATGAATAATATAATATTTTTCATTAAAATAAATGATGCAAGAAAGATGTCCAAATCAATATACAAACATTAGGTATCTGTGCAAATTAAGAAATTAACTTTGAATACAAAACATGCATATGGACGACTTTGCAAATATAAAAAACATGCAGGATAAAGTATGCAATTTTTAACAAAAAAATAAAATTAAAAAAAAGAAAAGGAAGATGTTCTCCTTGTTCTTGCAGTAAGGGCACAATGGTAGGGGAACAGAGCGACATACGGGAGGTATGCGGATGTAGTGGCGACGAGAACGACAGCTCACGGGAGGGACCTGGAGCACAGACTGTCGTGTGGAGCATCGCAAAGGGGTGGTGTCGCAATAGCGAGGAGGAGGGTCGTGGCAGGGGTATCGTGGGTAGCTGGAGCTGTGTAAGCAGCGCGTGGCCACTGGTGGGAGGCCGGAGGCAGGAGCAGTGTACGAGCGCAAGGCGACGGAGGTTGACAGCTACGAAAACGACCTAGATGACAGAGGAGGAACAAGTGGCGGGTAGAGGCAGTGGACGGTCGACGAGGCACGCTGGTGGGTGGACTACAGCAGCAGGTGCAACATCTGTGCGGTGGTGGGAAGTGAGCTGGCGGTCGCCAATGAAGGAGGGTCACGGCGGCGGAGGGCCTACGGTGGCTACAGCGGGGACGTCGACGGACTTGTGTATGACAATAACAGTTTAATTCATACCATTATACTTATGTATTAGAAAGAAAGTTTGCAATCCATAGGATTATTTGACTACCTTTTCATAAGAGTTGATCAAATCACTATCTTAATTTTCGTAAGCAAAACCTCTCAGCGATTCTACATTTTTTATCAATATTGTCTATCTTTTGAGTATATATAATTTCTTATCTATATTACTGTTTTTTCTTATTCTTAACTTTATCCAATACGTGTCTTATTAGAAATTGGTATGATTTAAGCATAGGGATGTGATGAGTAGCCAATCCATCATATTAAGATGCCTGAATGTAAACAAACTACGATTAAGAGACATGTGAATACATTAAATATATTCTTAATACATATATACCTTCTTACAGATACGTACATGTAATTTATAATTAAAAGCCACGAAACATACTTATAAAAAATATAAGAATATCTACGTGCACACTGTGTGTACGACATGCAAATTCCTACTAATAATAACACATCATATCCATTGTACCAATACTTAACCATTAAGGCTAAGTGTTATATGTGTGTATATATAGGGGATATATATGCTCCATAATTAGTAAAAAATATTTTCCTCAGTAAATTTTTTTATAAATTACAAATATACTTTGTAATTCTATTTAATGAAATATTTGATTTTAGCTTTAGACACATGTCATGATCTATTCTAATCTGCTTAGCATAAATGAGCCACCCATGTAGCCAATAGCATAAATGAGCCACCCATGTAGCCAATTGGAGATCGAGGGTATTATAAATACCAAAATATGTTACTGGCTCAACCAACTACAAGAGATTAGGAATGTTATGTCCAAATTGTGTCCTCATGCCTATACTATGTGATGCCCTTATTGGCTAACTAGCGAATATGACTCAATTTAGTATACTAATAGACTCAATGTTGACAAGGATCATATAATTGGTATTCAACTGAAGGCCCTAAAGAATCCTATTTAGAAGAGTTTAATGAGTTAGACGTCATCAACATGATAATAAAATAACATACAAATCACTTTATCATTTTACCAGCACTACCTTGGAGGCATTCCATTCTCATTTTTCTCCACATATTACAAATAAGGTATTAGTCGGTAAACAAGAGTTAGATCTATCCATTGCAACCTATCCATTACAACCATCAACTCAAAAAAAATCCATTTATTCTATGAATAATTAATTAGAATCACATTTAAAAATGTTGCATGTTTTGTCTATTGATATTTGGGGCTAATTTGAATTATTTGATCTTAATTCAATAGATTTTTTATTTCAATTTATCAACCATTGACCCCGAGAAATTCTTTGAGTCAAGGCTAGGTTGAGCCTCCAAAAGGGTGTTGCATGTACATGCCATGCTGAAAATGTGCATGGCAATCTGAGCCCACTTCTTTTCCCACAAGGATCAAATCTTGATTGATTCAATCCATGGTATGACACTATCATGGCCTTGTCATCATTCACCTCATATACTTTAACTTGTTATGGAACTAACCTTTGTATTAACGTCTTAACCTTTAGATTAATCGTTTTACATCAATAAACATTTAAATCAATAAGTTTTTTATTGTGTTATTGACTGATTGTCATATTTTTATCGATAATATCAAGTTTGAGATCTAGTCCGAGCTTAAAATTGTCATGCTCTTCATTAAATTTGTTGTAGATTTAAACCACGTCCTTCGATTCCATTCATCAAGTTTAATCTTTGGATGAGACGTCCTTCCATTCATTGGTTCATCCAATCTCTTATTTACTTCTAATCTAAACCACATTATAAAAATTCCACAAGTGAACCAATAACTATGCATTTGCTTGTTTCAATCCTTAGATTGCATCCAAAGGTTCACGTTTGATCTCAATATAGAGCTTCATGGAAAGTCTCATGCCCTCAGGTCTTGATCAAGCAGCTCATGCATTGCCATCTACCCCCATACAAAGTACCCCTTCCGACACTTGATGTTTACTGAACTTGATTGGGGATAGATAATTTCCATAGTATAATGAACTCAGTACACCTCTAACTACTTGGTACCACCAATGATTAGATTGTTCATTGTTCGACCCTTAGAACTCCACAAAACTCTATAAAATGGTGGGGGTGGGTATTATTTTATTTTGATCATCTAATTATTAGCTTAGCACTCCACTCTCTAGTGAGATCATAAGCTTTAGAGATTGCAGCTACATCCATTCTTCGAGACACAAGTCCATAAGAATCCATTGAGGTTTATAAACCTCAATTGATTATTATACTCTTCTTGACGATCAACTCCCTCTTCGTCATGATTTTGTGAGATTTAAGCTATCACAAAGCTCAAAGCTTCATCATATTGTCTAAAACTTATTTTTTTTGTAAAGTGATTGAGATATGGATAAGATAATCAACCGTTACATGCCCCCACCCCCCACCCCCCAACCCAAACCTCCAACCCCCAAATTGCATCAATAAGGCACAATTTATTTCCTTCACCTCTAGTTAGATTGACTTCTTGATCCTTTACATCTCCTATTCACTCTCTCATGACCAAGCCAGGTGGTCAAGCCTAAGGTATGTTCCTCGTATTCTCTTTTCTATTTTATTTTTGCGTCACTTTCCTCTCCCTCTTTCTTGCTTTCTGATGACTTTATATTTCTCCGACATCACCTATTATGACCAGCTTATCTAATGGCGTTATTGCACAACGTTAGTAGTACTTTGACTACTAGCTTCGAGAACTAACACAATGTCATCACTTTGTCTTGAGATCAAAAAATTATTATAAATACTTGATTCATAAACACGTGTTTTCAAAATGAAAGTCAAATTGCATTTTAGAGTAAAATATTATTTCATATATAAAGCAAAGTATCTTAATAGAATTCAATTTGTTGCATCATCTAGAGCTTTATACATTTTTCCAAGCTTGTTAGATACTTTTAGTAATTAGTTTTATCAAACATATTCTTTTTCACTTAAATAAGAAGTCCTTTTAAAAAGTTATGTAAGACAAAATAATTTAGTTAGTTTTTTCTACTTTAAGTCAAAATTATCATTTGGTTATAATTTTTAAAAAATATTTCTTGTTCAAAAAAAGTTTTATTCGTAAAAGGTAAAAATCAAATAGAACTATAAAAGGCCATGATCTAAAAGAAAATAAATAAAGTCATCCTTATGTTTTAACTTTATTGAATTTGTGAAATCTTTCTTCCTATTTTTTTAAAAATTAAAATATTTTAAAAACTAATATATAAAAAATTACCAATCGAAATGATAAAAAATAGAATAAAAAGATAATAAATAACTAAATGATTTTTAGTTGCCTCTGTATGACTAATCTTGTGTTCTTTCTTGGACAGTTATTATAAATATTGAAGTTCTGTTAGGATGGATTCACATCATAACGCCTTAATTCTACCTTTTAATTCAACTGTATTTCATCTTATGACGCAGAATCCCCCACCTCTACCCTAAAGGTCCTTCTCCTCCACATCATGGCACAATTGTCAGTCCATGTGGTACTCCTTACCGACAATGCTCTAAATCCCACTCTAATCTCCATCATGATGATGTCGCATGGCCTAAGTGCCTTCCCAACTTTGCCCTCCAAGTCCCTTGTCATGAGCCAACTTAAACTTGACAAGTTCAAGTGATCTATCCCAAGTTGAACCTTAACGAGTCTAATTTTGAGTTCAAGTTGGGTTATCAAGTTCGAGTTCATCTAGGAGATAACTCGACTTGTTCAACTCGATAGATAATCCTACATATAACAGCAATAAATTATAAGTTTAAGAGAAAACATACTCATTGGAAGAAGAATAACAAAGGCAAGATAAGAACATGTTGTACCCCACGTCAAATTCAGTTGCTTTCTAATGCACACAATACCAAGCAAACTTGCAGAAACGTTGTTCCTGCATTTCATCTCTGGTAAAAGTGATGCTATCCCACAACAAAAAAGGGGCAGATTGTTCAGCTCAATATCGGCAAATATCATTATTATAGAGCTTGAAACTTTTTAGTTTCAAGATTCAAGGGCTAAAAGTTTATGGTGCATTGCCGTCTTGTCAATTTAGATGCTCAATTTCTCTGTAATATCTTACGGCCTTCCTAAAGATTTAAACTTCTGAAATCAAATATCCAATAAGTCTAATTGAAACATTATATAAGCTTTTCAAAATTCACAGGGAGGTCAAAGAAATAGCTTCGCGCTCCTTCGGTTGGAGATCCAACACTTCGATTGATATAATATGAAATATAAAAGGATTACACACATGACCAAGGAAGAAACTTGTACATATTTTCAAATAGCAAACATAGCTACAATTTGGCTTCGTTGGAAGCACGCAAGTCCTTTCTTTTTTATTTCCGCAATCAACCAGTTCAATCAGTACACAACCAGTTAGTTCCATTGGCTTCACAGACAATCGGTACACCATTGAAAGAAAAGATAAGAGAAAAGGCAATTGTGAATCAATATTATTCAGGAACAGCCCGGATATTACAAAGAGATAAACTGCACAACATGCTTATGAAACGTATCGAGGAATTGCACGGATTTACAAACAGATGAACTGTACAAAATCGTGTAATTACAGATTTATCAGGAACGAACTGTATGCGTATTGTGTATGTGAGGAATATGCACTAACACAGCACATGAATCTCAGCAAAATCCCCCTCGGGTGGGCGCTCCCATGTGTAATAGGCAGTCCACAACCAATCGACACCCAATACCATCTTCCGATTCTCCTCTGCCCACTCAGCATCCATCATGCTATCGATATCGTGGCATATGATATGGGTCACGTCGTCTTCTTCATCCACACAGATTGCGCCCATCTCCTCCACGGCAACCTTCCACGGATACGTATCCACCAACAGTAGCCGGCAGCCGCGAAGGATCTCCTGCTTCAGACTCTGCATTACGCTCCTCACGTCTTTGCTCTGCTGCTCCGTGTAGAAATATTCGAAGTGGATTCGCTCCAGGAGCCCCGAAATCTTGGGAAGGATGTCGTCGCCGTTTCTCTGTCCGTACTCGTCGGGATTCCAGTGGTAACCCTTCATGTGGATCACATTGCTCCGGTCCTCCTCCTTCCAGACCCTCAGATTGTCGTCGAGAACGACGATGGTGGCGGGGTGACCGAGCACCACGTCCAGCCCCTTTCTGCCGTCCTCCGTGGAATCCTCGCGACTGATGACCTTCCCCGTGAAATACTCCTCCTCAGGGTCGAGCAGCCTCGCCATGGCTTCCGCGTACTGTCTGTCTCCCATGGTGTATATATGCAGATCGTACATGGTGCTCTCCGCCCTAAGGAACTGCCTTGCAAAAGGCCTGATCTTGGTGAGCGCCTCCGCGGACTCCACGACGTGGATTTCGCGGTCGGGCATCTGGCGGGATCCTTGCTAGAGGGGGTGGGAGTGGAGGAGGGTGTAGTCAAGGTCAAGGACTAGTAGGAGCTTCCCCGTCTTCTGGACGAAGTCGAGGCCGAGCAACTTCTTCTGCAGGAAGAAGTTGGCATCAAGGAGGAGGCCGTCGCGCATGTAGTTGAGGGCTACGAGAGGGCCCTCGTGGTGTTGGGCTACTGCCTCGGAGCCGCAGTGGAAGCAACGGGATCCGATGTAGGCGGGGCCGTGGGGAGGGAACGCCTTGAGATGCCCATCGCGACGGCGCCTCTTCAAGGAATGTAGCAGTCGAGGCTTTTCCTCTCCCACACCAGATCGCGTCCTCTTGCGGGTGGAGGCGACATCAGGTGGGGAATTTCCGTCGGCGAAGAGATGGATGCCGTAGCAACACGCCATGGAGGGAGTCGCCTTCTTCTTGCGGGGAAGATTTTCAAGACTAGGTATAGCGGAAGGGGGGAGGGATTGTTGAAGAAGCAGAAGAAATGACACGGGAGATGGGGAACGGAGTGTGCTTATATCTCACGCGGGATTCCACTTCTTGCAGGAAACGGCTACGTAAGGAGATTTTCAAATCTCCCTCCCCATCATCCCATTGGAATTAGGACTCACTTCCAATCCTACTCCAATCCAAGCGTTGATTTAAGATCAAACGGTCCTTTTTTACTTGAATTTATTCCAAGTTCATCCCGAAGGACTAATTAAATGTATGCTCAAGTTGAAAAAGTACTCTTGCTATATTTAGGATATCTGCAGATAGGACATGGGTACACAAACAGTTTTGACAGAAAATCCATTCATTTCTCTCTTGTATATGCATGCCATCAAAACCTTATCATACAAAAGTATGGGATTTTTACACGTGTGCCCATCCGAGTTCCCGTAGATACATTTATGCCTTTATCCTTTTGTAGAAATAATTGTGCCCCTACCTTTTTGCACCATTAATAGTTATGCTCCTCATGTTAGTTGTCACACCCGCCCCCTGCTAAATAGACATTAACTTAAGGGTACAAGTGTAACCGGAAAAGAATATACATGGATACAAATGTAACTATCTATTCTTCTTCCTCCTCCTTCCTTCATACCTCCCTCCCCCTTCCTCCTCCAACCCTGAGCCACCGTCCCAACCTCCTTTGCAATAGTCCTACTGCCTCTCCCTTCATATGCACTTGCCCTCCTCTGCCCTCGTCCCCACTATCTTCCCCCTCATCCTCAATACATGCCATCACCTCGAACTCCTCTACTCCTCTTCTCCCTACTGTCTGTCTCCCCCTCCCCCTCAACCTCCCTCGTCCTCCACCATGAGCCCTTCTCCTTGCACTCCTGAGTCCCCTCTAACCTAACCCCTACAACCCATTCGTGCCTCATCTCATTTCGCTCCCACCTGAGACACTATAGCCCCTGCACCATTCATCGCATACCTACAATTCCCTTGACTAGGACTAACGCTAATGTCAAAATAGGAAGTACTCCTAAACTAGATCCTTATACAAGATGAATCCCTGTTATACATATCCTTTATAAGGTTAATGTACAAGACGTTTACTCGTATCTTCTACAAAAGTGTCCATAAGACCTCTCATGGGACTGAATCATAGGCCTTCTCCAAATCAATAAAAATCATATGGAGGTTCTTCTTTTAAGCTATATAAATCTCCATTGTCCTCCTCAATAGGTGAATAGATTAAATAGTTGAGAAACATGACATCAATCGAATAAATTTTCTATTACTTTAGAAACTTGCCGCACCCTTGTTTCGACCGCATGTTCCGAAATGTTATAGTATGACTCATTAATATATTACTTATGTGATGAATCCATGATATATCACTCTAATTAGCTGAAAATAGAGTTTTGTACCCATAAATTAGGTTCATTCATATGTCTATATCTCAAAATTAACATTCATGCACTTGTAAATAATTTGCATAAATTAGCATTACATATTTATTCATATTTATTCGCCTAGCTTCATCCATTTTTAATTAATTCATCCTAGCTCCATATGACATAAAACTAACTCTTAAGTATAAATAATACTAACATCAATCAATGAAAAATCCTAAAAAAATACTAACTTGTATATATTGGAAATAATCCCAAGCCCTAATTTCATGACAAAAAGCTGTAAAAGTTGATATCTCTTTCATACAATGTCCACTTTCACTCTGCTCACTTTTGAATTAATGTACATTCAATTATCTACAAATCAACATGAAATTCAAAAGAATCCGAGTTCATTTGTAAAATATGGGTTTTGCGACATAATCGTATATTGCATTTATTCATTGATCTTTGACTTATTATGTAAATATTTGAGATAAGATGCAAAATATGAGAAGATGACGGTGTAGTGACGGTCATGATATGAATGGGTGATGGTAATTTAGGTGTGGTATAAAAAATGGAAAAATGTTAGATATAATAAAACAAATAAGGTAAATAAGAGGAAATACTTACCTGAGGTTCGTCGGATTTGCAGAGCAGCTACATTGGACTCCTGTCGTGGCCTCGATTTGATGGTGAAAAAACAAAGAAGGTCTACGAGCTTGATGTGAAACTCGTGACGCGGGGACGGTGGTCATTGTGGATCTCGCCTGAAGAAGGTCATCTCTTGAGGATGATGCTCAGTTGCTGTAACAAAACACTCCAAGCTCTCTCCTTTTTCTCCAAGAATGGCGGATGAGAGAAAATGAGGATGAGGAGATGAATAAAAAGAATGGAAAGTTGGAGAAAAATGAAGGTGGAGATTAAGGAGTTTGAATGAGAGTTAGAAGAGAAAATGGAGTTGAATGGAAGTTATTATAGAAAATGAAAAAATAAATAAAAGAAAAGAAATAAAATAAAGAGAAAAATAGAGTGGAGAATTTACAGAATAAGACAAACAATATGTACATGTGTTTTTTGTATTTTTAATAAAAGATGTTTACAACATAAAAATAAAATAAAATACTAGAAATAAAAAAAACCCAAACATGATTTTTTTTGGATTTTTTAGTAATTAAGAAAAGTTAATAAAAAATGAAGAAAGAAATATTATTACCAATATATACAATGTACACCTAGGTCCCAAAACCCATATTTTGCAAACAAGCTTCGATTTTAATGAAACCACTTTCATTGGATAGATAATTTTCTATTTTAAACCTTAAAAGTGATTTTGATGAATTTGGAGTTCATAGGAGCAGGAATTCAGCCGGGAAGTTGGACTTTGTGCCTTTTTCTCTTTGGGATCTAGGAGTATTTATTTGAGGTAAATTTATTTTATATTTTTGTATAAAATGATATTTTTATAAATAAGTTAGATAAAGAATTAGTTAAAAAGGAGTTGAAATGAAATTATTAAAAATACATGAAGTTTGGGTTATCTACAGGTGAAAAACATTTTTGTTTTACAACTTTTTAGTATTAATTTATTTTGTATAATATAATGTACATTAATTAGTGTATTTTATTTACAAGAGTTATTTCATTAATTTATTTATTTTATGGATATTTATTTGATATTTTACTCTAGGGTTCTGCTAAGATCAGTAGATTGATATGATGAATCGTGGATTCATCATTGGTGCACATTGATCAACAAAAATTTAGGTTTCGTCACACTTGGTACATCGGTAGATATCAAACGATAGCATGCAAACTTGTTCACATATTGGTTAGCGTTTCACTGACACTCAAGTTTCTTGAAGCCTTCATTAACTTTATCTCATCCTCGAGCATCATTAAATCAAGTCTAAACTCAAATCAACAGTCAGAGTTCCTCAAGTGATAACTCAACTCATCTCATCGATCATGCAGTTGTGAAAGTGATGTGTTTATCATATTCTTTAGAATGTAGAGATGAAGAAGCAATATAGCGCTCAAATCTTTCAAACTAGGGAAATATATATTATTAATATTAAAACCCTAATGACTAAGGCATGTTAACTTGGACTTTCAAGATCTCAGAAATCAAGCACCTTCAAATCCTTAAGCCTTAAGTGATAGTGAGTGTGTCAGGAACATACCAATTACAAACTTAGTGAATTTTGTATTTTTTTAGTTTTGCAAAAAAAATTTAATTAATTGTTCAGAGAGACAATGATTAGTACAAGCTCATATGAATAGTTGCATCTACTTCCAGCCAGTATAAGTATTAGTATGGACCGTAAAAATATGGCTACCTGCTACTTTAGGACGGAGCCTTACACAGTAACCTACCACCCACTCTACTAAGGGAGACCGTATTTCCTCACTAATGAGAGATACTCATTTTTAAGCCTAATATTCAGAGTCTCTACCAAAGAAATTTTTCAAATTTTTGGACTTTTATGGGATTTTTGAATAAGGTTAATTTTATTTATAAAAAAATTAGTCTCTCAATTTTTAAAAAGATTACAAAAAATCAGTTCACATGTAAACTTAAACCCTAGCTCAAAAAAGTTTGAAAATTTTTAAAAATTACAAGCTATGGCTAAAGTATATATATACAATATATACGATATACCCTCCTATACTCAACTTTTGTTATGTCCTCATAGCACAAGTGATATGAAGCCATAGCTCCGGTTAAATACAAGGTGATATAGTGGAACTGACTTGGAGGTCCCCCTATACTTAGGTCAAAGATGACCTAAGTATAAGAAGACAGGTAGAAGGAAGATAGATTGGTCGGGTCATAGGTTGAAAATAACTTAGGTATTGGATGTGGATTTTGGGCTGGGGACCCATGATTTGTTAGGATTAGAGGGGAGGGGTGTGAATTTTTACAGAATAATAGATGGTGTGGAGAGGGTGCGAGTGAATACTTAAAGATTGAAGTGTGCATGTGTGTGTGTGGGGGGGGGGGAGATCATCGAGCAATGTACTATTGTTTTCTTTTTTTAACACACTGACGAGTCTGGATATCGCTGCTTTACGAAGTTGTTTTTATATCGTTCGTGCTTAAAGAATAAAATGTCGTTCGTTGTAGGCGGCGATTGGAATTGGTCAAGAAATAACCACAAAAATTATTCGTCAATTTTAATCAAGTGGTTTTATATTTATTTTACTTGGGCAAGTCCCAAGGTCGATCACAAGGAGGCAAAGGAACAACCTAGAGTTGTGTTTATAAAGATTCGTGTGCGGTCTATTTTTTGGAATTTTTAATGCAAATAAGGGGTGCAAGATGCAATCTCGGCCTATTTTAGGGACTAAAAAGTCAATTATGCTCAAACGATGTCCGAAAAATACGAAACTTGGCCGTGAAGTGAATTATGATGAAATCAATGCACTGTAATTTTTTTGGAATTTTTGGATGCAATATGATTTTTTTATGTATTTTTAAATGCAAACAAGATGAATTTCAATATTTAATTATGATAAATACTAAACCTACTTATTTTCGAGGACCAAAAATATCTAGATCTGCCACTAGGTGATTGATCTTAGAAAAATCCTAAACCTCAAAAATGTGAGATCTAATACCTACTAAAAATAAAATAGTGAAATACGCAAGATGATTTTTACAGGATAAAATATGCATGCAAATGTAAATCTTTTTGGGCACAATGTCAAGCACAATTAACTCTACAATGTGTGATTTTTCGAGAATTTTTAAAACAACGGTTAATCAAATATGAATTTTAGAGCACAAACTGGGCAAAATATGCAAATTTTCACAGAATAATTGATTATTAATTAACCATCAATCACAAAATGCCCACAATATGTCAAAATGTAGAGAGTTAATGGAAGAACATCATGCTATTTTTGGATAAATAAAATAATTAGAAAAGAGGTTCAAAATTACTGAAGAACACAGGGTTGTAAATGCAAATACAATAAATAGAATAAATAATAAAAAGTGCAGAGGGACCTACATGTTATTACCAATATCCAAGGGGTTTTTTCTGCAAAATACTCAGGGGCACGTGCTGCGCACGTGCTCTCTGTTCTTGGACTGGAGTATGAATAAAGGATCTTTTGCGGACTTGACTGAACTTATCCCAGGCTGTCACGTGCATAGCGCGTGGTGCCCTGGATTTCTTGGCGAATCGGAGAGAGAGCAGGGGTGTTCGTGCAAGTTCCCCCGAACTCACGTGCGTAGCACGTGGTGGTGGTCGGCGGAGTTGACAAGAAAGGGCAGTGGAGGCCCGATCTTGCCGGCAATGATGGTGGAGGCCGGTGGTCTGGAGGGGCAGGCGAAGTCGGAGTGAGTCGTAGGCGGTGCAGCGTCGATGGCGATGGAGGGCTCCGCTCTTGGAGGTTGTTGATGGTGAAGGACGAAGCGTCGCCGGCGAAGCTCGAAGGCGGTGCTCTAGTGGTCGGAGTTGGTTGTATTGAAGGTCGTAGGCTCGACGGGCACAGAGGTCGGAGAAGCGCGAAGCTCGAGGGCGATCGACGTCGGGTCGACACACGGCCAGGGGACGACAATGGAGATGCGAGGCGGTGGAGACTCGAAGCTTCTGGAGGAGCAGCGGAGGCGTAGGAAGAAGTCGTCGAAGGCGGAGGAGAGCGGTCGAGCCTGTTGTTGCGTCGTTCGAAGGCAAGAGACTCGGCGGCGTGGTCGGAGAAGACGAGGTGAATAGGAGTGAAGGCGGACGTAGATGATGATCGGACGAGAGAGAGAAGATGGGAGCTTGCGGACGGAGATAAAGGAGGAGAGGCGTAGTGAAGTACCTGGGAGGATATAGGGCTCGACGGCGTTGGGTGGCCGGAGTGGGGCAGCTGCGGAGGAGCGGACTGCAACGAGGTCGAGGGGGCCTCGGATCACGCTGTGGCTTGGCTGTCACGACCAGAGGGGTTTGAACGACGGATGCCTTGGAATGAGGGCGGTGGAAGCTCTTAAATAGCGGTGGCCGGTGCGGAGATCCGGAGGTGGTTGCGACGAAGGCGGGGTTCGTTGGCGGCGCGAGATATTGAAGAGGGGTGGCGGCTGTTGCGAGAGTTGCAAGGCGGCGGCGGCTGACTCGGGGGGAAGCGTTGGGAGGTTGAAGACGCGCAGCGGCCGTTCGATCGGCCGCTGATCGAACGGGCGTGGAGACGCCATGTGGCGCAGGAGGTTAAGGGGAAAGGTTGCGGGGCACGTGCGAAGGACGTGCCTTGGAGGCACGTGCGACGCACGTGCGTCTTTTTTTTAATAAAACAAAAATATAAAAAGGCTAAAAAATGATGACACGTGGTGGCCTCAAGGTCTGCCACGTGTCAGCACCAGAAAAATCCGAAAAAAATATTTTGTAAAATAAAAAAGAAATAGTAAATAACCTCGGATCGAAAAAGTTTCTTCATGAAAAATGCTCGTCTCGAGGAGATCTACAACTTTCATGAAGACATCAAAACCAAAATCGATCAAGTGCACAAAGTAAATTTTTGACGTATCCCATGTACATAGAATACCTTGATTTTTGGGTTTTATAATTTTTTTGTCATTTTTAAATCAGATAAACAATCCGGAAAAAATATGGAGAAATCAAAGATAAATAAAGATACCTAAATCTATTTTTTTGGATTTTTATTAATTAAGAAAATATGTACATAAAATATCATGTCAAAAATCGCTAAAATACACAATGTACAAAAGAGACCCAAAACCCAACTTTCACATATGAGCTCCGATTCACTTGAACTTGGTCTTGTTTTGAAGGTTGAATGTGCATTAGCTCAAAAGTGAGTAGGATCAAATCGAACACTGGACGGGGAAGATATGTGGCTTTTAGTCCAAAAATCCTGAAACTAGGGTTTGGATTTTTGGTTCATTTATTTGGGTTAGTGATTTTTTTTGTATTTTTCATTTATTCTTGTTAGTGATATGTACACAGTGGTGGTAGTTTTGGGTTATTCGGAGTTAGCATGAAGGAGTTAAAAATCCGGGAAGTTAGGCTATTTACAGGTCAAATTTGGCTTGGATTTTTGGCTTCTTATTTTGTGCAGAAATTATGGATAAAATGTCATTCTTATGAAAACATGCATGAATGCTAATTATGCAGAATAGATGCAGATATGCTGTTGATTTTGAGGGAATTGAGCTTAATAAATGAGATTTAGAGTGATGAATCCGAGATTCATCACACACACGCACCCTCGAACGAGGACCGCTAGAAATGCAGATGATACACAAATTTTTTACAACAAATGCATGAATGAAATGTTGACTCAATTTCTTTAATTCTTCTGGATTTCTTCTACGGATCCTCGCAGCGAGAGCTCCCAACTCCACGCCTCTATGGGTCTCAAGTGTCCTCGATTTCCATGGGCCCTGCCACAAAAGAAGAATGTCAGAAAAATATCAAGAAAAATAATCATGAAATGAAGTCCTAAAATTTTGAAAATATTCACAACAAAAATAATTCAATAAAATTCAACAAACAAATAAAGATGAGTTGTGTCCCCAGCAACGACATCATTTGATGACCGCGAAAATCGCCTCTTTGATAATCTAAAGTTGTAGCATAAGAGACAAAATTCGATCGATCAAAAACCACAATCTTCGAATGTTGTGGAAATTTTGTACAAAGAAAATGTTAGTGGATAATACAAGAAATTGGCGTTACAAAATATAAGTTAATTATAATCATCATACGAATGATTAACAATATTGAATTAAATAACATTTTTATTGAGTTATTTAAGTTAGGATAATAACAAATGGATTTTAGCACGATGTATCTGAGATTCATTATCTGCGGCAATGGCACCATTCGATGAATGCGAGAATAGTCTCTTTAAGAATAAGGAATTGTAGCATATGAGACGGAATTCAATCGACCAAAAACCACAATCTTTGAATGTTAGTGGATAATACAAGAAATTGACATTACAGAATATAAGTTAATTATAATCATCATATGAATGATTAACAATA
Organism: Ottelia alismoides; assembly: GCA_037367405.1. Taxonomy (NCBI): domain Eukaryota; kingdom Viridiplantae; phylum Streptophyta; class Magnoliopsida; order Alismatales; family Hydrocharitaceae; genus Ottelia; species Ottelia alismoides. The sequence continues at coordinate 85,991 of JAZKJV010002118.1, read as the reverse complement.
TTGAATTAAATAACATTTTTATTGAGTTATTTAAGTTAGGATAATAACAGATGGATTTTAGCATGATGTATATGAGATTCATTATCTGCGGCAATGGCACCATTCGATGAAAGCGAGAATAGTCTCTTTAAAAATAAAGAATTGTAGCATAGGAAACGGAATTCGATCGACCAAAAACCACAATCTTTGAATGTTGTGGAGGATTTTTACTTGGATAGTGTACCAAGATCGAACACAAGGGAACGAAATTCTTCGTCTATTTTTCAAAAATTTTCTATTAATTTTTTGAGTGATTAAATTCATCAGGTTTTAGGTCTTCATATGCACATATAAAATGATATAGAAATGCAGGCAGAATCAACAAGAAATGATGCATGTATTTTTGTATGATTTTTATTGCAACGAACAATGAGATGAATGAATACAATATATGATGATGAGATACAAATGATAAATATATAGTGCAAATATGCCCAAAAATAATCATATCAATAAGCAATAAAATTAGGGATTGGTTTCAGAGACACATTGAGCATTAAGGATGATTAATGGTGTTTAAATCGTGAGAAGGAGACACTATATGTATCATAAAAAAATAGTCCAGTTAATTTAGTGTTAAATCAGTAAACAACACATACCATTATGTAGAGAATAAAACAAGCTTCAAAACGAGATTGAAATCATTCGATTTAGATTTAAGATGCTCAAGATATGCTAAAAACAATGCAAGAGGTATAAATGTCATATAAATGCATGAAAAATAAAGGACGAATATCACAAATAGGTCCCTAGATGGACCTATTTGAAATTAGCAAAACCAGAGGAGTCTTTGTGTAATTTCTGCTATACGTGGAGGTATTTCTATAATTCTTAAAACTGATAGGGGCTCTCCTGTAAAATACCATGTGCACACGTGAGGTATACGCCTGGCAGGATATGCTTGCAATTCGATAGATCTTTCGGGGGTGGATTGTAAATATCCCATCCCCACTCGTGCGGGGTACATGAGGGCGAGGCTCGGAGCTAGGCATGGGCGTTGTGGGTGATTCGAGCTATGTGGCTGCTCCTAATGCTTCATAACTTGGTTCGCGCTGCCCGAGCCTAAAGGATCATAACAGGTGACGTGGAAACATTAGAGTCGTCTGATCGAGTTGATCAGATGATGCATGTTCACTCATATTTCTCCTCCGCCACACGATTGGCGGTGATATTTGGGCTCCAACGAAGCACTCGGGGCTTCGCCTTGCTCCTCCGTGTGCCCAGAAGATCGAGGATCGATCCTGAGGCGGTGACGTTGAAGCTCGGACGAAGGGGGACAACCAGAGAGGTTAGGATCGACGTAGCGACGCAAGTTCATCAGAGGCAGAACTCTTGAACTAAGCTCTGGCGAAAGTCTGATCAGTGAAGATAACTGTAGAAATGGTCAGCGTGGGGTAGCCGAAGCGGGGCGAATGGGTGGCAGGCGTCGATGCGAAGAAGGTGAATGCTTGAAGTGGGGTCTCCTTCGTCGGAGGTGAAGGAGACAACCTGGGATGGAAGGAGGTTGCAGAGGATGAAGAAGGCGAGCGGAGAGGTCAGCGTGAATGATTAATCGATGGCAGAGCTTGTGGAGTGATTGCTGATCGGTGGAGTAGCGCGTGTATGCTAGATTAAATAGGAGAAAACACAAAAATAATACTAACGAGTTACTTGGAGGAACGAGGAGGAGAACGGTGGATAAAGGCTTGGGTTGAGCTCCGTTCGAAACTCGGGGCCATCGCTCGAGCTGGTCAACGACACCAACGGGCTTAGCGGTGCATGGGGTGACCACGACATGGCTGGGGAGGCCATGGGTCGACACTAGGTCAAGAGCTGCCATTATCACTAATAAACTCCTCCTCTGTCACAGGAAGAGGATAGCTATGGGGACTCCGGGATCAGTGGATGTGGTGATTAGGTGGAGTAAAGGAATTTATAGGTGGAGGCTAGGTGTTACAGGTGAGGTTTTTAGGTGAAGTTTTAATGGTTGAAGTGAGGGCGTGGATGATGGAGGGGTGTAGTGATGGTTGTGTGAAGATGAGGGGATCTAGGGCTACGTAGGACGACCGTTGGGGGTGGAGATGGTGGCTGGAGTGGGTTCCAGAAAAGGAAGACGGCAGAGAGATGGCGCTCGTAACGGACGGGGAGAGGGGTTATGCAAGGTTGAAGAAGCAGCTAAGACTATTGGATCTTGTGATCCAACGGTCCAGATGAGGTTGTTTCTGAGTGGTCCGGATCTGATCAAAGGCAAATTATCGAGATCTAATGAGGGATCATATCGAAGGGTTGTTGGGGCAGTGTTGGGGAACAATGGTGATGAAGCTAGGGGCGAGATATGATGGTTGGAAAAAGAGGGGCGATGTGGAGAACCGAAGGCCATTGGATCCAAAATGATCCTATGGTCAAGATTAGGGTAGAAAGGAGAGGCAACTATCAAAGTAGGGGGAGATCTGATAGCTGGAATGGATGCACGAATGGAGGGTTAGGATGAAGGCGAGGAATGGGCGATCCAACGGTTCATATGGCAGGCAGGTGGTGCAAGGAGATGATGTTGCATGGCAGCTCCAGAGAGCGCCATATGGCTACTCCGAAAAAATCAAAAATGGGGAAATTAAGAAAATTAAGAAAGAAATAGTAGGAGGATGAAACAATAAAAGTCAAAACATGAAAGTTGTAGATCTCAATGAGATCAACAAGTTTTATGGTGACCAAAAGAATAATTTTTTCAAGCATTTTTAATGAATAAAAACACTTGTTTTAGTGGTTTTATGATTTCTTTGTATTTTTAATTTCCTTTTAAAACCAAAATAAAAATATACGATATTTAATCTTATTTTTAGGGGTTTAAATAATTTAGAAAAACAAAGAAAATGTTAGTATTAAATACACTAAAGTGGGTTAGTGTTAATTATAGGTGATAGGTTTATTTGACAAAGATGCAGAATTAATGAAGATTTCTCACGAGGTTCTTATTTTTCAAGGATAAAAAGAGAGAATTATGATGATCCGGTAGGGATTCATCAATATGACATCTGCATTTCAAAAATATCTTAAATTGAGATGTACACCTACACAGATCAACAGAAAAAAGAAAAACCATGTTGAGAAGCACATTTTGTCAGTAACCACTACTTGCGTCATTGAGAATGTGTTTCAAAGTAAACAAAGGGATATAGGTGCCCATTATGTGATGAGTCATATTGATGACATATCATTTGCATGCACTCTCCTGGATAACGGTTCCTCATCCAATCTAATGTCAATGTCCCTCTACTCGAGGCTAAATCCATGACCTCTTAGGAAATCCAGAGCTCTGCTCCAGTTTGCGAACAAGTCCACTAAGAGGTCCAGGGGAGAAATGAGGAACATTGTCTCATTAATGGCAAGGGATGAGATTACATGGTGGACTTCACAATCCTTGATATGGAGGTTCCTCGGAATTAGGAAGATTTCTGTATCATACTTGGATGGCCCTTTTTAAGGACAGTTGGGGGCTTGTTTGACTACAAGGTTGGGAAGATTTAATTTAAAACTCCAATCAGATATTTAGAATTAGAGATGAAGCAAACCATGTGGTAGTGATCAGATTCCAAATATAGCACTAATTACAATTTATCAGAAGGAGATCACGTTCATGTAGACAGAATTGGGCCATGGAGACAGAACCTAGCCAGCACAACTGAGTTCTACTCTCAAAATATACAGGATTCAGTTTGCTAGATCCTTCGAAATCACATGACAGACACATATCATACAAAGTTTGCATCCTCCTACGTCTTCGATGACACAAAGGTCCAACTGGGAACGTCAGTCCTTTTCCCCTTAGGACAATCAAAGGATGAGGATTACGAGTCAGGTACGACTTTTGCTGATTGTTTAGAAAATTTTGGTGATCTGACTCCTGAACCAAATAAGTTGGTGGCAGCTACTTCAGAAATCGATCCAGCCACTATCAACACAAAACTAGATTTAGTTGAGCCAGACGTACTTGATGATCACACATTACATGAGCTCAAAACTTCACCCACAACACTGAAGTGTACCTCCCTTGCAGGATAGGAGAATAAATTTCCAGTCAACATCAGTTCGTGATTAACCGAGTAGGAATCTCGCTACAGATCATGGAGAAAACCGCAAGGCAATAGGCTTGAGTGTTTCTGATCCCCACGGGATAAATCTTGATCTATGTTCGCACCATATCTATTTTTAAGGATGATGCCAACCTCTCTCGTGAATTCCACACAGGCTGAATCCAAATTTACGAGAGGTCGTAGAGAAAGAAATTGAGATATTGTGCAACGTTAGTTTTATTTATCTCATCTCTGATTTCAAAAGGGGGGCACCCCTTCATGTTTCCCTAAGAAGCCAGGAATTGAAATGGTCACCACCAAAGACGGAGAGGAGATTGTGGTACGAGTACCCACGTTATGGCATGTCTGTGTGGATGACAGACGCTTGGATGACATAACAAGGAAGGATCATTTTCCTCTCCCATTTATTGATCAGATTTTGGAGAGATTTGAGGGAAAGGAATTCTTCTACTTTCTAGATGGGTATTCGGGTTACAACCAAGTAGCAATTTCTCTTGAGGATCAGGAGAAGACAATGTTCGGATACCTCTTTGGCATCTATGCTTTCAGACACATGCCTTTTGGGTTATGCTATGCTCCCAGTACGTTTAGGAGAAGCATGATTGGTATATTCTCCAAGATGGTCAATGAATTCCTGCAAGTCTTCATGGATGAATTCTTGGTACACGGTGATTCCTTCGATTCCTATTTTAAGCATTTGGAATGAGTTCTCAAAAGATGTTGTGAGGTGAATCTGGTTCTCTCATAAGAGAAGCCACTTTATAGTGATGGAGGGCATTGTGTTGGGGCATGTCATCTTTAAGAGAAGAATGAAGGTTGACCATGCTCAATGTAACTACACCATTACAGAAAAAGAGATGCTTGTGATAGTGTTAACCTTGGATAAATTCAGATCACGTCTCATTGGATCCAAGGTTGTTGTCTTCACAGATCACACATCGCTTCGGTACTTTATGGAAAAGAAGGATGCAAAGGTGTGTCTTCTTAGGTGGATTTTGCGCCACCAGGAGTTTGATTTCGACATTAAAGATAAACCTGGAGTGAAGAATGTAATTGATGACCACCTCTCCCATCTTGAAATTACCGATCCTTCTAATAATACACCTACGAACAGACCCTTGATAGTGACTCTTATTGTAAAGCCTTGAACTTGTCCCTTCTAGAATCAAGTACCATAAGATCCAACTCAACAAGAGGAAACCAACACAATTTGTTTTATGTGAATTAGACTTCATTTTGAATTGTTATGATTTTTCAAAGAAAGGGGAGGAGCTTTAAGATGTCATTAAGCCTTAATGACCGTCATTAAGACTTGTTAGTCATGGTTACGGATACTTATGATGGATTATGGACTACTAATTACCATTAGTGAGCATTAAGCAGAGGTCAACAAAAGTTAAGTTTGAGTCATAAAAGTTTAATTATTATCAGTGAAAGTTAATCACGATTAGCACTATTAAGCATCATTAGTGAATCTAGAAGCTTCTGGAAGATTCTAACTTAAGCCTTAAGTTTTGGATAAGCTTTGGCCAAAACCATGGACCGCTAGCCGTTAAGGGTTAAACTAAGATTTACTAACCATAGTTAACGATTTTATGAAGCCTATAAATATTAAACTACAGTTTACTAACCATGGTTAGCGATTTTCTGAAGATTATAAATAGCCCTCTCTGCTCATTTATTCTCAACATATTCCACTACCACTACTACCATGAGGTCAAGGATCGAGAGGTCAGGAGGAGAGAAGACGACGAGTGCTAGCGAAGTGGTACTGGGAGGACGACAAAAAGGATGGTACGATCCTCTCCTAGTTGGCTTAATGTAGGAGGTAAGTAGCTCTAACTTGATTTAAGTTCTCAATTCATCTTCCATTCCGATTTGTTTTGTGTTATAGTTCGAGGAGAAATCTGTGTAACACCCTTCTTAGGTGTAGGAAGCTATGCATGTCAGTGAACCCTGGGATTTGTCACACGCTTCACTCACCTAAGACAAGTGGTGTCTACTGATTCTCCATCACTTACACTTCGATTATATTCTTTCTGTTTCGCTTTTATAGTTTTTTTGGTGGAGAAATATGTGTAACACACTACTTAGGTGTTGGCAACTGGGAACGTCAACGAACCTTGTGATTCGTCACACGCTTCACTCACCTAAGATGCACGGTGTCTACCGATTCTCCATCGCTTGCAGTTGTGTTATATTCTTTCTGTTTCGTTGTTGTTTCCTTCTCGATGATTTTATAGAGAAAACTCTTTCCATTTTTGTTTTGAAATATATCCCAATATTAAGGGAAACTCTGCTTAATTTTCATAAAAATATGTCCCAATGTAAGGGGAAATTCTATCGCAATTTTCATAGAAATATGTCCTGATATAAGGGGAAACTCCGTCGAAATTTTCATAGAAATAGCTCTAGATATTAAGGAGAAACGCTACCAAAATTTTCTTAGAAATACCACTCCATATAAGGGGAAGTACTGCTAAAATTACGAGAGAAAATGTGTTCTTCGTGTTCTTCATTTATTCTTTGTGTTCTTCATTTGTTCTGTGCATTCTTGGCACGTTCTTAGTATTCTTGATACGAAATTGAAATTTGATCTTTTCAGGAGCTGGAAATTATTCTTTCTGAAAATGAATCATGATAAAGCATTATATACGAGAGAGACTCGATTGGGTAATGAAATCCTACCTTTTCTCATTGGGTTTTTCATACAAGACTATCGAAATTCTTGATTTTATGCCTTTTGCTACGAAGAACCCTAATTTGGATATTTTGAGAAAATATGAAAAGTTGCATTGTGATTCTCCATAAAATAACAACTAAGCATTGATTAATGCAATGGCTTCGAAAGTTAATGTTTGGGAGTTAAAATAAGTATAAATATGAATATATATATATATATATGCATAGGAATTAAGATATGTAAGTTTATACTCAATGTTGATGAATATGCAAATCAAATACTTAATGGAGGAATTACATCATGGGAACTGATGTGTATGGAAATAGATCCTGAAAAGGATCGTGTGTTATGTTAAGATTGACTTGGAGTAGATACTATAGGTCAAGCATGCAACCAGTAGGTTTGTCAGAAGAACATCTGTATTGGTAGGCCATACCTAAGTAGTATATGGTTGCCCTGTTATGATAAGTGCGCACGAAGTGAATGATTTGCAGCGCATGGTACTTGACTGTCATTAAGTGGGTTGAGTGAATGAAGATGTGGTCGTGCCATGTGGAGGCATGGGTGGTTGGATAGCGGTTGGGTCACGATAACATGTATTTAAAGCCATTAGTTTATGTGATTAAAGATTAGCCTGTGGTCTTAAGCTACCGGATCCTCGAGGACGGTGTGCTATGTTTATCAGGCTAAGGATTCGAAACCCTGGACAATAAAATAAAAGGAAACAGTCAATGTAGTATAGGAAGAATGATTGAGGTAATGTGTGACGGCAGAAGCTCACTAGATCAACGCAATCTCCAATCCCAAAGTGTCCACAACTTCGAAGTCCATTGGTGGTGAGGTAAATTCTCTGGACTAATCCTTGACGTGGAAAAGAAGGAATATTACTTAAACTAATGAGAAGAAATAAAATTTTCTAGTATAATAAGTTTTGCTAAACTACATTTTTTTAACTTTTCTCTTCTTTGTTACTTAGTTCTCGTTAATCTTCATCCTATGATTTCTGAAAACCCAACAGGCATTGGAGAGTCATCACAAGGACAGTAGCCATCTAGCCAACAATAATAGCATTTCTCCATAAAGTAATTGGTAATCTTTTTGTGTATTTTCTTTCCAACTGATGTACATTTAAATGATTACATTGGGACAACGTATCATGTAAATTTTATTTTGTAAATGGAAAAGTGTTGAATGATTCTTCTTAATATTTTTAATTGTAATCTATTTCTGAATGTTAGTTGTGATTTCTGAATAAATTATTGCTAAGTAATCATATCCGGATATGGGAGGATCCAACGACCCGGAATTGGGATCATGATAGTTTGGCATCAGAGTTAGGTTACTCCAGTAAGGTATTTAGTAATTGGCAACTATGAGCGGCATTCAGAAATTAAGGGTGTATTAAGATCCTTTGATCTCAATAATTAACTGCAGTACCATTCACAAGTCGTTATCACGTATGTACATCATGCTAGGTAAAAAAAATTTATTTGATAGCCTTAATTCACCTGAGTCATGGCAAATCAGGCGATATTTGGGTAAATGGCTGCATTGATGGCGATGCTCTAAGAAATAGGGCAAAGACAGCTGGCATTAGAGTAGAGACTCGCGTCAGGCTAAGAAACCCAAAGCTTTCAAGCCTGTGGATGCTAGAGTTGAGAGTTCTATTAACCCTCATGAGAAGAAGTCTAGATACCATCAATACATAAAATTTGTTTTCCCCTACTCCATTTGGAGGAGCAGTTGAGGGTGCCCTTCTTAGGCCTAAAAAAGGAAAAGAAGAAGAATATTTAATTCCTATTGTAAGGATAAGATTCTGATAAAAGCAAAAAACACTTATCTGATTAAGGGACCATGAGGTCAATAAAAAAATCAAGAAGATCTTAGATGACTCTGTGACACATATTGGAGGACATCAATGACCTACTTATCCGCTACTTATCGAAATGAATGATTTTTTATCTCATCCCATGGGAATGGTCTAGCTAGAAAAGCATCATGCATGCCTAGATTGGTTTCAGAAGGTAGTAACCTTACGCCTTCCCAAGGTTCAGAATGTCGATATGCGTTATTCATTCGGTCAGGCAGTCTGGAGTGAGTAAGCAGGTAGGCGGAAGTATATGCGGAAGTATATGTGGATTATGTGATTTCTATTATTTTAATTTAAAACTAATTAAAATACAATAATAATTTCAAACATTAGATATTTATGTTTAAAAAATATAACATGGAAGAAATATAAAGTGAAAACTTTTTGTACAATGTGATATCAACCAAAGCATTTCCAAAAGTCATCCATTTTCAAAAGATAAAGATGTTAAGTTAACAGTGGAGAGAGTAGAAAATGTTATAAATTGATTGAAGATAGAAAAATGGTAGATATCCTTGTCCAAATTAGAAGATAACCTTTTTTAAAAGTGTGACCTGATTAGTAAACATAACCATGAACCTTCATACTTTGGTAAATGATGTATTTGTCTACTCAAAGTCAAATATTAAAAAAATCAACCATTTAAATTAAATATATGTTATTTGTTCTGTATAGTTATAAAATTCCATGTAAATTTGAGATCTATATTCATTTTATCACATAAAAGATCTTAGATAAACACAAGTAATTTATTCTAGATTCATGCAGTTATGAGATAATGTAAAAAATAGAGTTGTTTTTGGAGAATATAAAAATAGAGAGTCATTGTTGTTGAATCAGAAAATAGAGAGATTTAGGGCTAAATAGAGCAATCAATAAACCTTTGAAGAGGAGAAAAAGATGACGGAGAAGCAACTCATGTGGAAGTCAAGAAGCTGGCGGAGGAGCATAGTTACCTCTATTACATATGTGACCGCATATGCATATTACTCGGTCGAGTATACCCCATAACCTGCATATTGAGCGAATATAACATACTCGGTGTGGTAGGGGGACCGCCTCCGCATATGCAGCCACCTGGGCCGCCTTTTCGAACATTGCACCTTCCTAACTCGATAAAGTTCCAATTCATTGGGAAGACATCTAATGATAATATCAAATACATCTCTACTCTGAAGGAACAACAGTTGTAAGAGCAAGGATGCCAAAGTTATTTAGCTTATATATCCACTACATCAGGGTCAGACAGAACAATATAAGATGTACCTATAGTGTACGATTTTCCTGATGTATTTCCATATGAACTACTTGGATGACTATCTGAGCGAGAGATTGAATTTGAAATCTCTCTCACCTGATACTCAGACTATCTCTATCCCTCCATATAGGATGGTGCCAGTTGAGTTACAGGAGTTAAAGGTGCAGTTACAAGAACTGCCAAATAAATGATTCATTCATCCTAGTACTTCACCACAGGGTGCACCTGTTTTGTTTGTGAGGAAGAATGATGGGTCGATGTGGTTGTGCATTGACCATAGACAACTAAAAAAGAGGACAATAAAGAACAAGTATCCTCTGTCAAGAATAGATGATCTCTAGTTGAGTGGTTCAATTGTGTATTCCAAGATTGATTTAAGATTTGGACACCATCAGTTGAAAATCAAATATATATAGATCTTCCCAAGACAACCTTTTGAACTACATTCGGGCATTATGGATATTTTTATGACTTTTGGATTGACAAATGCCCCAGTAGCATTCATGCATCTCATGAATATAATATTTAGGAAGTTCAGAGACCACTTTGTGGTAGTCTTTATTGACAATGTGTTTATTTACTCCAAGAATAAGTACCAGCATGAACACCTCCCAAGAGGGCACTTGAAACACTAAGGAAGAACAAGTTGTATGCTAAATATAGCAAATGTGACTTCTGATTGTCCGAAGTATCCTTCACAGGCCATGTTATTTCAAGGACAGGTATATCGGTTGATCCTATAAAGGTTACTGCTGTGATAAGTTGGTAACGCCCGAAGACTGTAATAGAAATACAATTTTTTTTCTAGTTGGGCATTATTGAAGATTTATGAAGGACTTTTCAAGAATAGCATTGCCAATGACTAGTCTGACTCAAAAGGAAGTCTCATTCATATGGTATGATACATGAGAAACTACTTTTCAAATACTCAAAGAATGCTTAACATATGCACCTATCCTTACTCTACCCTATGAGACATAAGGGTTTACAGTGTACACTGATGCATCTAAAGGACTTGGAGCATTTTTTATGCAAAATGTCGAGTTAGTGGCTTATATATCACAATAACTCAAGACACATGAGATAAACTAGCCAACCCATGACCTTGAACTAGTTGTTTTAGTTTTTTCTTTGAAGATATGGATACATTACCTATATGGTATTACTTTTGAGATTTCACCACTCATAAAAGTTTGAAATATATGTTTGACAAGAAAGAACTCAATATCAGACAGAGATGATGGTTAGAGATGTTCAAATACTATGATTGCATCATCTCTTACCATCCCGGTTAGGGGAATGTTGTAGCAAATGCCCTTTGCAAAAGAACTTATTCACCTGGGTTGGCGACTACTATCCACTCTGGGGTTTATTATCAACGTGGAAAACATTTGATAGTAGTGTTGATATTATAACTATTCCTCATCGATGCAAACCAAAGATCTTTGATAGAATAAAGAAAGGACAGAAGGAAGACCTAATCTATAAAGACTTAAGACAACAACTTGAGAAGAATAAGGTAGAGGGATTCCACATGAGTTACTTTATAACCATCATAGAGTTTGTGTACCAAAAATACTCGAGTTGAGTAAAGACATCTTACGTGAAGCACATTGCTATAGAATATCTATTCATTCAGAAATTACGAAGATGTATAAGGATCTCCGTTCACACTTTTAGGGGTTGGGAATGAAGAAGGATGTGTTGAGTTTATGAATTCATATTTCACCTGCCAATAGGTAAAGTCTTCACACCAAAAGCCACAAGTATTATTGCAACTTCTTCTGATCCTTGAATGGAAATGGGAAAGCATTTCCATGTACTTCGTTATAGGCTTACCCCATATGACCGGTGGTAAAGATAGTATATGGGTCATAAGTGATGTTAACCAAGGTAAAACATCTTCCATTCGAGACCAACTTATTGAGGTATATATTGTGCATGGGATCCATCTCTATAATATCCCAAAGGAGGTAGTGTCTGATCGAGTTTCATTATTCACCTCACACTACTGGGAGAACTTCATGAAAGCCTTAGGTACACAGTTGTGCTTGAGCACAACATATCATCCACAAACAGATGGTAAATCAGTATTTAGACTATAGAGGATATACTATGAGCATGTGCCTTAAAATGGATAGGATCATGGGTTAAACATTTGCTTCTTGCAAAGTTCATCTACAACAATAGTTACCATACAAGTAATGGCATGGCATCATTTGAGGCATTATATGGACATAGGTGTACTACTCCTCTATGTTGACAAGAGGTCAGAATAAAGAACCTTTACGATTCAAATAGACTCAATGAGACAGGAGAACCTGTATTGTAGAGCCTGCTCGAAAAAGACTAATAACTACATAGAGTCGCCAGAAAAGCTATAGTTATACCAGGCGAAAAGATCTTGAGTTTGAGGTAGGTAACTTTGTATTCCACAAAGTAGCACCTATGAATGGAGTTCAAAGGTTTGGCTTACAAGGGAAGTTGACCCACAGGTTCGTGGGTCCCTTTGAAATTATTCAACAGATTAAGAGGTTGCATATAGACATGTACTCCCTCTACATCCTTCGATAATACATGTTTTTCATGTATCAAATCTAAGAAAGTATATTAAGAATCCTAAGCATACGATAAGCTATCATGATTTGTATGTTGAGCCAGACTTGGCATACCGAGAAATACATGTGCAAATACTAGATAGGGATAGTAAGAAGTTGAGGAATAAAGAGGTTGCTCTAGTTAAAGTATTATGGTGGAACCAAAAGTTTGAAAAGGCCACATGGGAACCTAAGGTAGATATGAGAGAAATACTCGTATTTGCTTGAATGATAATATTATATATTTTGTATATCTTCATTATAAAAAAAAGGAACGTTGATTATATTTAAAGTTGTTATAATTTCAATCATCATTAAGGTCAATATGTCTGCACTTCAAGTCTCGAGGACGAGACTTCCTTTAAGATTGTAATAATTGTAAATCCTTGAACTTGGTCCTTCTTGGATCATGTATCATAAGATCCGGCCCATCAAGAGGAAATCAACAGAATTTGTTTCATGCGAATCAGACTTAGTTTTGAATTTTTATGATTTCCCAAAGAAAAAGAACGAGGTTTAATATATCATTACCCCTTAGTGACCGTTATTAAGATTTATTAATTAGGTTTAAGGAGGTTAATGATGCATTATGGACTACAAATTACCATTAACAAGCACTAATCAAAAGTCAGTAAAAGTTAAGTTTGAGTCGGGAAATTTAAATCGCGATCAGTGAAAGTTAATCGCAATTAGTATTAATTAAACAACATTAGCGGATCTAGAAGCTTCTCGAAGATTCTAACTTAAACCTCAAGTTTCAAATAAGCTTTAGCCAAAACAGTGGGCCAAAACAATGGGTCTCTAACTGCGGTTAAGGGTAAATCATGATTTACTAACCATGGTTAGCGGTTTTTTAAAGCCTATAAATAGCACCCCCCATCGTTCATTCGCTACGATTTCCACTACCACCACTACCTTGAGGGCTAGGGTCGACACGTTGGGAGGAGGAGAGGGAAGCGGGGAACGAGCGCTAACGAAGCGCTGACGGGAGGATGAGGAGGATGGCATGATCCTCTCCTAGTTGGCTTAATGTAGGAGGTAAGTATCTCGAACTTGAACTAGGTTCTCTATTCAGCTTCCTTTCTGATTCGTTTTGTATTGTAGTTCGAGGAGAAATCTGTGTAACACCCTATTCAGGTGCTGGCGGCTACACAGGTTAGTAAATCTGTGATTCGTCACACGCTTCACTCACCTAAGACATGTGGTGTCTACCGATTCTCCATCGCTTACAGTTTATTATATTCTTTATGTTTTTCTTTTATAGTTTTTTGGTGGAGAAATATATATAATACCCTACTTAGGAGCGGGTGGCAAGGTACGTCCGTGAACCCTGTGATTTGTTACACGCTTCACTCACCTAAGATGTGTGGTGTCTAAAGATTCTCCATTATTTGCAATTCGGTTATATTCTTTTTGTTTCATTGTTGTTTTCCTCTTGATGATTTTATAGAGGAAACTAGTTCCATTTTTGTTTTGAAATATATCCCTATACAAGGGGAAACTTTGCTGAAATTTTCATAGAAATATGCCTCGATATAAGGGGAAATTCTATCGAAATTTTCATAGAAATGTGTTTCGATATAAAGGGAAGTTCTGCTAAAATTACGAGAGAAAATATGTTCTTCATGTTCTTCATGTTCTTCGTTTGTTCTTTGAGTTCTTTGTTTGTTCTTCGCATTCTTGTTGATTGCTTCAGGAGGTGTAAATCATCCTTTCTTAAAATGAATGTCAATAAGCATTGTATACGCAAGAGAGAACTTGATTAGGTATTAAATTCCTACCTTCTGCTGTTGGATTTTTACACAAGATCGTCGAAATTCTTGATTTTATGCTCTTCGCTACGAAGAACCCTAATTTGGATATTGTGAGAAAAAAATATGAAAAGTTGTTTGTGATTTCCAATAAAATAACCACTAAGAATTGAATTGATGCAGTGGCTTGGAAAGTTAATATATGGGAGTAAAAATAAGTATAAATATGAGTATATATACATATGGATTAATATTTATGTAAGTCTATAGTCAATGTTGATGAATATGCAGATCGAAGGCGTAATGTAGGAATTACATCATGGAAATTGGTGTGTATTGAAATGGATCCTGAAGGATCATGTGTTATGTTAAGAATGACTTGGTGGTCGAGCAAGCAGCATGTAGGTTTGCCAGAAGAACATCTGTATTGGTAGGACATACTTAGGCAGTACATGGTTGCCTCGTTATGATAAGTGTGCACGAAATGAATGATTTACAACACGCGGTACTCGACCGCCATTAGGCGGGATGACTAACTGAAGATGTGGTCGTGCCATGTGGAGGTAAGGGAGGTTGGATAGCGGCTAGGTTACAATAACATGTATTTGAAGCCAGTAGTATATGTGATTAAATATTAGCTTGTGGTTTTAAGCTACTGGGTCCTCGAGGACGGTGTGTTTTTTTTTGTCAGGTTGAGGGTTTGAAACCCTGGATAATAAAAGAAAAGGAAACTATCTGGTTAGTATATGAAGATTGGTTAAGGAAATGTATGGTAGCATAAGCCCACCAGATGAATGCAATCTTCAATCCCAAAGTGTCCACAGCTTCGGAGTCCATTAGTGGTGAGGTAAATTCCCTGGATTAATCCTTGATGTGGAATAGATACTAATGAGAAGAAATGAAACTTTCTGGTATAATAAGTTTTTCTAAACTATACTACTTGTTTACTTTTCTCTTCTTCATTACTTAGAATTCGTTACTCTTCATCCTATTTTTTCTCGAAACCTAGCATGCATCGGAGAGTTATCACAGGGACAATAGCCATCTAGTCAACCATAGTAGTGTTTCTCCATAAGGTAGTTGGTAATCTTTTTGTGTATTTCCTTTCCAGCTAATGTACATGTAAATGGTTATAGTGGGACAATGTACCATGTAAGCTTTATTTTGAAAATGGAAAAGTGTTGAATGATTATTCTTAGTATTTTAAATTGTAGTCTATTTCTGAATGTTAATTGTGATTATTGAATAAATTATTCATGAGTAACCAGATCCGGATATGGGAGGATGAGACGACCCTGAATTGGTATCGTGACACTTACCCTTCACCAGGGTCGGGTGTTGTCGTTTTCCTCCCATGTCACCAGAAATCCAACCTATGATTGTCTCACCTCCATCCACCTACATCTACTTCTTCATTCTAAAACTAGTCATTATCAGGTGCCTTTCCCTATTATCCTCTCCTATGCCTCACTACTTCGGGTCTTAGCTTCATTATACTATAGTATTTCACCTCCTCTGAATAGGAGCTATATGCTTGGAACCATGCTTCGAATATTTGATTTTTTCTATCGACCCACTCCCATGGAAAGTTAATATAGTGCATTATCTTGTCTCTAAGAAAGTTCATAAGGATTGGCCCAAGTGCAGTGTTGACTAACACAACTCAGATTAAAGACACTACCATTGAGAGGATTCAATCTTTTTTCCAAGGGATCAGATTGTGTCTGGAGGAGGTGTATTCCTCATGAGGAATACCAGAGCATCCTTACTCATTGCCACACTTTGGAGGCGGGAGGATACCACTTCGAGAAGAGGATTGTGTGGACGATACTATATTATGGCTTATACTAACCGACTTTCTTTCAAGACAATCTCACCTTTGTGAAGTAGTGTCCAATATGCCAGCGAATGACAGGAACCGTTGATTCCAATGACGAGATGCTGATAAAGCATGTCATCATTTTTGATGTCTTTGATGTTCGGGATATCGACTTCATGGGTCCATTTCTGGTTAGCCATGAATTTGGATACATCCTTCTCGCAATGGATTATTTGTCTAGTTGGGTGGAGCCTATCCTGACCTGCAGACAATAGGATTGTCTGTATGTTTGTGACAGATATACTATTTTTAGGTTCGAGGTTCCCAATGAATTGATATCAAATGGGGGTAGCCATTTGTGAAAAGAGAAGTGAAGAAACTTGTGAAGGATTACAGCATCGAGCATCGTGTAACGAGACCATACCACCCACAGACCAATGGCATGGCAGAGATGTCAAATAGAGAGGTTAAGAGCATATTGCAGAAGCTCGTCCTCCTAGACAAGAAGCAATGGCCTCAGTTCTTGGACCAAGTCCTTTGGGCTTACAGGATGACTTGCAAGACCCCAATAAGAACCTCCCCATTCAGGATGGTATTTGAGAAGCTGTGTCATTTGCCTGCAGAACAGTGCACAAATCAAAATGGACAAATTAAGAAAGTCAACCAGAACACACAATTGAGAAAGAAACAGATAGAGATGGATCTGAATGAATTTGTGGCAATCATAAATCGAGTATATGTCAACAGTTTGTTGTACAGGGACAAGGTTAAGCGTTGGCATGACAGATTTATCAGACGAAAGACCTTTGTTTCTGGACAAAAGGTACAGTTGTTCAATGCAAAGTTAAATATTTTTCAAGGGAAGCTCAGGTCTAATTGGATGGGCACGTATCTAGTTCGTGATGTTCATCACAGTGGATGTGTTGAGATCTCAGATATTACAGAAGGAGCGCAGACATTCCTGGTGAAAGGACAACTGTTGAAGCACTTTGTTGAACTAAGTGAGCAACTAGTCTAGGTTGAGGAGATTGTATTCATACGTGGAACATATTCATAAGACCCGCACACTACCACACATCAAACCTTGCAACATTGATCTCGAGCCATAAACAACGTCACAAAGATT
The DNA here is from genome assembly GCA_037367405.1 of Ottelia alismoides. Taxonomy (NCBI): domain Eukaryota; kingdom Viridiplantae; phylum Streptophyta; class Magnoliopsida; order Alismatales; family Hydrocharitaceae; genus Ottelia; species Ottelia alismoides. The sequence continues at coordinate 68,778 of JAZKJV010002118.1, read as the reverse complement.
CATGGTCACTTTTTCATTGTACATTCTTCAAATCTCATCAAACGCCTACCCCTACATTTCTATACTTAGGCAGACTAGAACCTAAGTATAGAACGAAGATGCTCGTTGTGTATTCTCCACATCCACTTCCTCATTTTCTCTTGCCCTCGGCCGCCTCATTTTTGTCTTCTTATATACTTAGGCCTTCAAAGCCTTAAGTATAGGGGGTGGTCGACTTGTATACTTCTATGCGTCAATCTACGCTTAGTCCAAATTATGTCTTGTTTCTCTCCATGCTCTGAGGACATAGCACGAGCTAAGTATGGGGGTATCGTATATATTGTATATATACCTTACCCATAATTAATACTTTCGCTTATTCTTTGTATATAATTTAATAAATACGGGAAATGGGTTGCCACTTGACCCTAGTCGCCATCTACATATCTGGTTTACTTGTAAGTTTTACTGGGTAGGCCTTATATACCACTTTTGGGCAACCCTCCCAACAACTAAGATATACATTCGATGATAGTTGATTGAATTAATGAGCCTCTCATATTGAGAGGCTCATTACATCAATTGAGATAGTGAAAAATCATTTCATTTTTTAGGTGGACTGACTCTTGACCTGTATCCCAGATCAACATTATGTGGTATGATCTAGATGGTGGTCGGGAGGAGGCAGAAAAATAAAGGTAGAGTCAAGCAATTCGGTAGAAGCTAGGAATCAATATATCGTTGAGCGAGACCCACAGCTTCTCCCAGTATACCGAGTGCTAGTCAAATCGAAAACATCCAGTTGCAGATTGACAACAACTTGTAAGATTACAAGACCCTGGATCCTGCCCCTCATGGATCCGAGGGCAATCCGATGAAAGTAGCGACAGATTATAATCTCCTTCCACAAGCCACACCTCCACTGGGAACCTCTCTCTGACATCACAGAGTTCTGACCATAGACCAATCCTTAGGGACGGGTCTATAAACCCATAAACACACGATAGAACCAGGGATGTATCCGTGAGTCTACCGTGGAGCAACACTGACTGCACGAAACTCCCTTGGTTTCGAAGATAAAGGAGAATGCTTCATTCTTCCATGCTACGAGCTTTCCCCCTGCGCTGCCAACAACATCAGTAATGCGGTAATCCGAAAAACTCGATATCCCCATAGACTTTTGAGTAAGGTATGTCCGACTTTGTAGTTTTGCCTCTTAAAATAATAAAATATAACAAAACCACCATTTATGAGAGACCTAACAGATCTCTGCTTCTCCTGGTCACTTCAACCCCTCGCAATCTAAACTATCTTCACTGAACAACCTTCTTTTTCCCCATGCCAGAGAACGTGCCCGAGAAGTGGACCATAGTTTTTGCGAAGACGAACCTTTCAATCCTCAAAGTCAATGGAAGTAGGCTACTATTGAGCAAGCACACCCGGGCTCGGGATAAGTGGAGATTCACTGATTTGCAACGCCATCACACCCATAAATGCTCGAAGTCGACACCATGGTCAGTCTTACAAGTGGAATATTTATAAGACTAATGAGTCGATAGTTTTCAATTTCGACCGGATCCCCAGATTTAAAGATAAGAGAGATGATAGGATTGTCTATAAGTCTGAAATCCTCATTCAAAAATCATATATTTGAAGGCAGTGACGCATATTTATAATGTCAACCTCTACTATTGCCAGAACGACTTAGTGAATTCTTGTATGTACCTGACTTGACTTGTCCTGGTGCTTTTAGAAGCTTGGGTCTTTTGATAGTCATTTCCACGTCAGACTTTGTGAAGGGCGCAATAAGGTCCACCAGACTTTCAATCTAACACGGAAACTATGGGTTGATAGGGAAATCATGTCATCGAAAGCTGTTTGATCTGAAAATGTTTTTGATAGAAGTTTAGCATTACCCCTTGATAGCTTTTCGAGTCCACATTTTGAACTCATTTCTTGAGATTTCTTGTAGAGCTCAACCAGGGACCTCATTGTATCCTCTCAAATACGACCTAGATTTTCCTCAATCTTGCAATTTCCTTTTCAATATCCTATTTTTCTTAGTCAAGTCGAGGATATTATTGACTCCCTATTGTTTGACTAAACTTTTGAGTATTTGGGATTTTCGAAGCCAAATGTGAAGGGGTTATCCGATTGGATTGTGACACTAGGTTATTGAAAGTAAGTTTCTCGAGGCAGAACCGCTCGATTCTGGATAAGCATAGATCTAACATCATACGAATTTTTTTAGGCCAAAGAGGGAGAAACACTCTGTCAGTATCTGCCTCCAAGGTTATATAAATACCTATTAAAGGAAAAGAAAATGAGCTTCGATAAGCAAACACCGAAAAACATTTACAAGAACACATAAATTGACAAGGCTTGACTCACAAGGGCCATAACGAATCTAAGTCCTTGGATGGAGGTGTTCGATCTTTACTGTATGGAGATAGGAAGATAATACAGAAGATTACATATGGCACTACCAAGCTGATCACCAACTCATTACCACCGATGTAGGAGCATTGAGGCACTGCCATGGTCACTAGTAAAAGGAGTGCTTCAACAGGAATGTTGGACGTGTGTCAGATAAACTTGTTTTAATGTTGTCCGAGGAATTTGTTGCTGACACCATCAAGTCCCATGCGAAAGATTTTGTGCGGGGCACATGAGCAACAACTCGCACGACCCACTTCTAGGTTCTTTCATGAAAATGCATATGCATCATGTGCAGGCATTCTACATGTGGTCCTACGCAAGGGTCCATGCACATATAGGTCCCATATGAGAGAAAAGCGCAAACTGTGTAGAGAGTTCTTAGGAAGAACGGTAATTTGGTGGATATTTCAGAATGCAGAAGTCTTATCTTAAGAGCCACTCAACTCTAATATTGTGTCAAGAAACCAAAATATTCATTTTCTTAAAAAAAGGAAAAGGGGAACCCTGAATCTCTTATTTAAGTACATTCAAGCCCAAACTTAATAGAAGATATTAAAACTGCATTCTTTCCTTCAACAGACATAATCCTACAACCTTAAGGGCCTATTCAGTATAGTTGGAAAGAAGTATTTGATTTTTTTTCAGGTTACAAAAATAGGGATACATTAGCCTCTCCAGGTTTATGGTTGAATCATGACTATTATTATACTTTCAAATTCCAAAACTGATTATTCAACTAAATATAATAACTTTTATTATTGACAGTAATTAATACAAATATAATGTGTTGCAAAATTATTATCAATAACCATAGCAGTCCTGACACTAACCAGCTAATAACCAAGAAAAGTCAAAACTAAAACATATGCAACAAAGAGATGAAGAGAACGATTCATTCGTGTCAGAAGAAACTTTTGGGCAGAAGTTCTCATTTGTTAAAAATAATTACAGCAATTGCATACAGCATGGCCGCTTTTTTCCCAAAGAGGGCACACAGCAGAGCATATTTAAGTCCGGAAGTCCATGGGCAGAGTATCATCGGTGAAGTACTCCTTAACCGTCTCAACGTCACAAAATCTCACCTACAACCAAACAGGGAAGCAGGAATTTGGATGGTGAGGAAGCACTTGGTCTCGAATATACCGCTACATTATTAATACTTTTTTAATGCAATTGCATTACTATTAAACGGATTATCCAAATGCAATCTCGATATTTTTCTGGGGATTCAAAGTTCATTACATAATTATATGATAAAAAATCTCTACAGGCAACACGAAAAACTTTGTATAAGTTATTGACAAAACGACGTTGAGATTTTCTAAAAAAAATACTAGGGCGACCACATAACAATAAAAGCCCTGACAAAATCTTAAAGACCGGCCAGCAACTGCCTTAAGTATATAATTATTTTAAGAAGGGATGTGCACAGATATTGGTAAACACTCACTTGTATATAAATATATGCATGAAAATAATTAAATAAACCAAGACTCAAAAAGAGACTTAGGCATGTAGAATGACATTCTCCATATAGAACCGTCCATTACGCATCATATTCCCCTCACATGCCAACAATAAGGCTCAGATCAGAGTCGATGATGAGCCAATCATTGTGAGTGTTGCTTAGTTGATTGCTTTATAAAAAGGTTGTCTTCAGGATTCCAGACTTACTCGAGTTTACCTTTGAGGGTACATTACATGACTCCAAAATGGAGTACATCTCAGCGTTAAGAGCTCGAAAACTCGTTGATTAACGATATGATTAATATTTAGCATGTGAAAGGATGATAAGAAAAGATGATTTGTTGTTTATTCAAGAGGTCTAGGGATCCTTATATAGGACTAAACCCTATAGGGATCAAAGGAGAATATTCTATAGAATATGCTCTATAGAATATTCTCTTAACAAATAGCCACATAGAATATTCTGTTAACATAAAAGCCCTCGTGGGGTTACAATATAAAGAAAGAAATCTTCTGCAATCTCTAACACTCCCCCTTAAGTTGGAGCATATCCATTGATCATGCCCAACTTGGAAGATATCCAGGAAAGGCGCTTCTTTGATAAGGCCTTTGTGAATATATCTGTAAGCTGAAGGTCTGTTGAGATATGTGGTGTAGAAATCTTTCCTTCTCGTACAGCATCACGAACAAAATGACAGTCGATCTCAATGTGTTTGGTTCTCTCATGGAACACAGGATTTGTAGCAATATAAGTGGCAGATTTATTATCACAGTATAGAGGAAAAGGAGTAGTGATAGCAATATTGAGTTCTTGCAAAAGAGACAGTAACCAGGTAATTTCGCATGTGGCTTGGGCCATTACCCTATATTCTGCCTCTGCACTAGTTCGAGAAACCTGTGTCTTCTTCTTGCTCCTCCAACTAACAAGGTTACCTCCTACCGTCGTCGCATAGCACGTCGTAGAACGATGATCCTTAGGTGAGCTTGCATAATCAGCATCAGCATAAGCAGCAACCTTAATGTATCCATCTGCCCCATAAAATAGACCACGTCCAGGGGATTCCTTCAGGTAGCGAAGGATCTGAAGAACATCTTGCCAATGGTTGTAGCATGGTTTCTCCATATATTGGCTAGCTCTGTTCACAGCAGATGATATGTCTGGCCTAGTAACAATAAGGTACAGAAGTTTGCCAACCAAGCTTCTGTATCTTGTAGTATCTTCAAAGGCAGGATCATCTGGTGTAGAATGTTCTTTGGTTCTGCAGGTATGCCAGAGGGCTTGCACCCAAGTAGTCCTGCCTCAGACAGTATATCTAAGCAGTACTTTCATTGTGACATATGAAGCCCCTTCTTGGTGCGTAAGACTTCTATACCCAGAAAATAACGAAGTTGCCCGAGATCCTTGGTGACAAAAACCTTTTGCAAAAAAATCTTCACTTCTAGCACTCCTTTATCATCGTCACCTGTAACAACCATGTCATCCACATATACAGCAAGTATGACAGTACATGTTGATCGTTTTTTGACAAAGACAGAATGGTCAAATGTAGTTCTCTGAAAGCCCAGAATGCTAATCTCCGAACTAAGTCTGTCAAACCATGCCCTCATACTTTGTTTTAGACCATAAATTGCTTTGCGAAGTCGGCAAACATACTCCCCCTCGACTTCGTAACCTGGGGGTTGCATCGCGTAAACCTCTTCCTCAAGAACACCATAGAGAAATGCATTATTGACATCCAGTTGAAAAATAGGCCAGCCTTTGTTCACAGCTACAGAGAGGATAGTGCGAATTGACCCCATCCTAGCAACAGGTGAAAAAGTTTCGAAGTAATCAACTCCATATATCTGTGTAAAACCTTTTGCCACAAGTCTTGCTTTCAATCTGTCAATAGAGCCATCTGGAGAATGTTTCGTAGTAAATACCCATATGCAGGAAACAGGCCTGACACCTTGGAGATACTTAACTAGATCCCATGTTTCTGGAATTGAGAGCATCCATTTCTTCATTCATAGCTTGTCTCCACCCGTGGTCCTGTAATGCATTGTGATAGTCTCTTGGAACAGAGATTGTCATAAGAGCATCTGCATATCTTTTATCAGAACATGATAGGCTATCAGTGGACGTGAAATTAGACATAGGATGAATAGTGCATTGCCTTTTTGTTCTGCGTAGGGTAATGGGAAGCTCCTGAGGATCATCCGGGGTAGTGTTGGTGGGGGTACTTGAAGATGGCATATTTTCCTGCAACAAAGGAACAGGTAGAGAAACAGGAACAAGAGAGACACATGTTTCCTTTTACACACAATTGGTGGAGGAGGAAGTTCTAATGGTATGTCAGACACATCTTGATCGAAGAAGCGAGTTAGTTCGAAAAAGGTGACATCATCTGATATAAAATAGTGTTTACTACAAGGATCATAGCATCTATATCCTTTCTTTGTTTGGGAATAACAAAGAAAAACACATTTAATTGCATGTGACGATAATTTGTCTGCAGTATGAAAGTTGTGAACAAAGGCGGTGCATCCAAAAATCATCAGAGGTAGAGGAAATGGTGAGTCATTTGGATACAATAAGGCAAAAGGTGTGGAGCCATTTAGGGAGACAGAGGGAACTCTGTTGATAAGATGGACAGCAGTGAGAATAGCATCTCCCCAATAGGTTTTGGGGACCTTCATTTGGGTAAGAAGAGAGCGGGCAATGTTGAGGAGATGTCGAAGTTTTCTTTCGACTACCCCATTCTGTTGGGAGGTATATGGGCAAGAGGTTTGATGGATAGCACCCTGGGAAGCAAAGAAGGATGTTAAATCATTTTGTGTAAATCCAAAGCATTATCAGAACGAAATATTCTAACAGTGGTGGAGAAGATGTTGACATAGTAAAAGAAATTCTTGACAATATTGGTAATTTTTGAACGTTTCTTTAACAGGAAAACCCATGATGATCGACTGTAGTCATCCACAAAGACAGGAAAATATTTATGACCACTTAGACTTCAAACCGGACATGGTCCCCAGATATCACAGTGATGTGCAAAAGGAGTATGGCGACGAGGCTCAGTTCATGCAGGAAAGGAGGCTCGATGATGTTTCCCGAACTGACATGCTTCACACTCAAAAGGTTTCAGCATAGAAAGTTCAGGGAACATCATTGAGAGAGCTTTAGCAGAAGGGTGGCCAAGACGAAGGTGCCATAGAAAAGGATCTTCAAAGATGGAGACCGCACCAGCAAAGTTGGAATCAGAAGGGATGTCGAGGTAATAAAGGTCGTTCCTCTCATGACCCCCACCAAAAATCTTCCTCGTCCGGATGTCCTGAAAATAACAACAAACATCATCAAAAATAACACGACAGTTAAGTTGACAACATAGCTTTTGTACTGATAGAAGGCTGAGAGGAAAAGCAGGGGCACAATGAACATCTGTTAGCTGCAGCTTCGAAGAAAAGTTAACAGTACCAACAACAGTCACTGGGGAATGATCCCCATTAGCAACCCGAACAGTCTTCACAGAGGAAGATGGCTGGGAGGAGGTTAGCAAACTTCCTTCTCCCGTCAGATAGGTAGAGTCTCCAGAATCAATAATCCATGCATGCTTAGAGGCAGAAACAGAGTTTGCTACTGTACCTGAGGTAGTAGCCAGGCTAGCAGTAGGGGCAGAAGCATTACTATTAAAAGGACTAGATTCTTGCAGCAGTTGTCGTAGGCGAGCATATTCAGAAGTAGTGAATGGTGTTTGTCCCTCGTTGGTTTGCTGAGTGGATGTTTCTGCAGTTGCATCATACGATACTTCATCATAGGCACTGTTGGCATAGGTTGCATACCAATCGTTGCCTAGCAGCAATCAGAAGGGTGATTCCAGCGTCCACAGTGTACGCATGCTGGATACCGAGCAGAAGAATCACGACCACGTCCATGATCGCGTCTGCGTCCAGAGTCACGGCTTCGTCCAGATTCACGACCACGTCCACGTCCTGAGTCACGTCCCCATCCTCCTTGATATTTATGACGCCCTCTATATCCTGAGGAGGTATAGTGGGCCATCGTCTCTGTAGAGGTGTGAGTGGTAGAGTGCTGAATTGGAGCCTCTAGCTCCTGTAAGCATCCGAAGATTGTCTCAAGAGTAGGTAAAGTATCAGCCGTCAGGAACTGATCTTTCACAGGCTTATATTTTGGATTTAGTCCTGAGAGAAATCTGTAAACCTGTCATTTAGCACATTCTCCTACTTGTTTATCACAACATGCAGGCTGAAAAATAAGGAGTTCATCGAAAAGGCATGTAAGAAGCCTGTTGTATTCAATAAGACTTGATTCTCCCTTATTAACAGACCAAATCCTTGTGTATATGTCTGACAGACGAGACTTAGTCGTCTTCTGAGAATATGTACGCTCAAGGTTTTCCCACATTGCCTTAGCGGTGTCTTTATAAAGTAGATTCGCAACAATGTTTGGATTGACATTGTTCGTCATCCAAGTGATAACCTGACGAACAAACCAAGTTTCACATACTTATCTGTTTCCGTAGGTGGAACTTTCGTAAGAACGTAGCTCTTGCGCTGGCCACCAACAAACACTTTGAAAGACCGAGACCATAGAACATATTTTTCGGAGCCCTTCAACTTGATAGAAGTGCCTTGTACCAGCAAAGAAGAAGTAGGTTATGTCGGGATGATCTCGACAGACATCATTGTGGCGGCTTAGGTCAAGAAAAAGTGACCTAGAGAGTATATCTTGCCTCAATTTATCATCAAATATCTACACCCTCATCAAGGAGTAAGAAGGATAAGGCAGTGATCGTTTGATGCCACAAGAGGGGGCATGGCGGGTCTGGCGGAGTCGACCTCCACACGTGAGTAGGGCCTGACCTTCCCGCCTGGCGGCGCAAGGAGGTCTTGGGAGGGCTGGAGCGAGGCGGGCCCCCAGAGCAGCCTGGCGACGCTCAGACTGGCCCCCTCGCATGTAACGAAGACGTGGCAGGGCCTGAGGACCCGAAGCGGCGCGGGCCTAAGGCAGGAGGTGCGGAGACCCGAGGTGGCTGCAGCGGGACTTGGAAGGCTAGCAGTCGCGGAGGGGTGATTAGGTCAGAACACCAGCCTAGGACCTCTGCTCTGATACCATGTGAAAGGATGATAAGAAAAGATTATTCGTTGTTTATTCAAGAGGTCTAGGGATCCTTATATACGACTAAACCCTACAGGGCTCAAAAGAGAATATTCTATAGAATATGCTCTATAGAATATTCTCTTAACAAATAGCCACATAGAAAATTCGGTTCACATAAAAGCCCTCGTGGGATTATAATATAAAGAAAGAAATTTTCTGCAACCTCTAACATAGCATTTATTCGAAGACATCCGATCATGAGAAGATGATCCAGGACATCAGAGTAGTATCAGACTACCCATGTGTTACCAGGATTGCCACCTAAGAGAGACTGAGTTCGAGATTACATTAATACCAGATACGCAACCGATGGCTCCTTACCGCATGGCAGCAGCAGTCGAGTTGAGAGAGTTGAAGGTATAGTTGCAGGAATGCTTGACTTAGGTTTCGTGAGACCGAGTGCTTCACCTTGGGGTACTCCAGTTCTTTTTGTCAAGAAGAAAGATGGATCGATGAGATTATGCATTGATTATAAGCAGTTGAACAAGATAACAGTGAAGAACCGTTAGCCTTTGCCATGCATCGATGACTTATTTGATTTGTTTCAGGGATCTTCGATGTTTTCGAAGATTGACCTTCGATCTAGCTACCATCATCTGAGGATTCGAGAGTCAGATAGTCTGAAGACAGCTTTCAAGACTCGATATGGATACCATGAGTTTGTGGTGATGCCATTTGGAATCACTAATGCCCATGCAGCATACATGGACATGATGAGCAAGATTTTCCATCCATACTTGGACAAGTTTGTGGTGGTACTCATTGATGATGTGTTGATTTAATCTTGACATGAATGGGATCATGCAAATTATCTGAAAATAGTCTTGGACACATTGCAAAAGCCCAAGTTGTATGTCAAACTGAGCAAGTGCGAGTTTTGTTTATCCCAGATATCATTTCTTGGGCATGTCGTTTCTAGAGCAGGTTTTGATCCTGTAAAGATTGAGATTGTTATGTCTTGGGAGCAGACCAAGACAGTCACTCAGATTCAAAGCATCCTTGGATTAGCGGGCTATTGGAGACGCTTTGTCAGCGGATTTTCACGAGTTGTTATTCCCTTGGCACGACTAAGACAGAAGAGAGTTCCTTTCATTTAGGATGATTCAGGTGAGCATGCCTTCAAGACATTGAAAGAAACATTGACTACTGTGCCTATTCTTACACTTCCTTCAGGCACCTAGGATTATGCAGTCTATATAGATGCCTCAAGAGAAGGTTTAGAAACGGTTTTGATGCAACGAGATCAAATGATTGCTTACGCATCATGTCAGTTGAAACCGCATGAGCGGAATTACCCCACTCATGATTTAGAATTGGCGACAGTTATTTTCGACTTGAAGATTTGACGCCACTATCTCTATGGGGTGAATTTTGAGATTTTCACATATCATAAGAGTTAAAAATATATCTTTGATCAGAAGGAGCTAAACATGAGACAACACAGGTGGCTTGAGCTACTGAAAGATTACGACTGCACGATCTCTTACCATCTTGATAAGGGAAACATGGTGACATATGCGCTTAGCAGGAGAGCTTATGCAGAGGGTACGACAAAGCGGTTATACACATGGGATATGCTCGCAGCTTTGACTGATTGTCACCCTCAGGAGAGTGCATCCGTATATACCACCGAACCTCCACAATTCAGCAATCTGTGAGATCGCATAATAGAAGGTCAAAAGTTAGATCCTTGGATTCGAGATAGATATATGTGTGCCATCAAAGATGGATGTGATTATTTTGTTATGACATAGTCTATTTTTTGGAAGGTTGGTCGGGTCGGTGTGCTCAATGATGAGAAGTTATGCAGAGATATTCTTGATGAGGCGCATGATTCACGATTATCTATTCATCTTAACAACACAAAGATGTATTGTGATTTGCACCAACATTTTTTGTGGGATGAAATGAAGCACGATGTGGCACATCAGTGCAGATGTTTGATCTGTCAGATGGTCAAGGCTAAGCATAGGAGACCACCAGGGTTATTGCAGTCTTTCCCCATTCCCGAGTGGAAGTGTGAGAGTATCTTTATGAATTTTGTCACCGGACTACCGAGGACACCAGGTGGCCATGATGCTTTTTGGGTCATTGTTGATAGGTTGACCAAGTCAGCCTATTTCATACCTGTCAGCATGACCTACACTCTATCTATATTGGTCATGCTATATGTGCAAAACATTAATAGGCTTCATGGTATACCAGGTGAGGTGGTGTCTGATAGAAACGCGAGATTTACATCACATTACTGGCATCAGTTCATGTCAGCACTACAAACAGAGCTGAAGATGAGTTTTCCATACCATCCGTAGACCGACGGAGAGAGCGAACGTACCATTCAGACACTTGAGGATTTTCTACGTGCATGTACCCTGGAATGGAAAAGATCCTGGAAGGACCACCTGTTTTTGGTAGAGTTCACGTACAACAACATCCATCATTCCAGCATCGACATGGCACCATTCAAGCCCTATACAAGCGGAGATGTCTCACACCCCTCAAATGGCGTGAGGTAGGTGACTGATGAATCGACGATTCATCATCTCAATATCTTGATCTTAACAAAATCCCCGAGTAAAATCCCATAAAAATGTCCATAAAATCAATAAATTAACAAAATGACTCTTGTAAATAAAACACACTAATTAAATGTATATTATATTGTACAAAATAATTTAACAAGTAAAATGCCTCCAAAGAAGAAAGAAGAGGAAGAAGAGAACAATGAAGACCCAATGAGAATGATACTTGCCAGATTAGCTGCATCTGAGCAGCAACATGCACTTCTCAGAGCTCAGTTAGAACAGTTGAATGTTGGGGTCCAACCACCAATGGATGCGGCGTATAACCCCGGACAATATCAAATTCGGAACTACTTGAGTCCGGCCGAACCCGAGATTGATTTTAAATTGAAGCCGCATTTTCTGAACCTGTTGCCACACTTTGATGGGAATGCTTCTGAGGAACCATATGCATTCCTAAGGGACTTTGAGCTCATCTGCGCTAACCTCAAACATCAAAAGGTTAGCCAGGATTATATTAGGCTCAAAGCCCTTCCATTTGCCTTGGGGGGCAAAGCTGATTACTGGGTAAAGAATCTTGGGATCGCCGTCACCACATATGCCCAGTTCAAGGACCTGTTTTTGAAGAAGTTCTACCCTTTGAGTAGAACTAACATGATGAGGACGCGCATTACGAGTTTTTCCCAATTACCCCATGAAGCTTTTTGTGATGCTTGGGAAAGATTCAAGGATATCCTACAGAAGTGTCCCTGTCATGGACTAGATAACATCTTGGTCCAATCATTCTTTACTGGTCTCAACCTTGAGATGCAGGGTTTGGTGAGCGTTGCCTGTGGAGGCAGCTATACATCTCGAGGAGCGGATACCGTCTGGAGGGTATTCGAGAAGATGGCTGAAACTAGCCGCTCACAGATGGCCAGCAGGGCCTATACACCATCCTCCAGTTCACTCTCACTTGGAGGGGGAAAATCAGCTGTAGTCGATCTCTCTCAGGACGTGATACCTAGCATGGGACTCCTTGCTGACAAGCATACTGTAGTTGAGAGGATTGACAAGAGAATTGATGAATTGGATAGGAGTGTCTCCAAGATCCCAAAACAAATGGAGGAGTTGACTGATAGGGTATCTAAGATAAAGATACCTGCCGTGATTGCACCATCTGCTCCCGTATACCGAGTTCACCATGTTCAGGAGCAGTTGGTGTCAAGGCAACCCCAGCCGTAGGAGCAGGACCAATCCTACACCCACTCTTTCCAGCAGCCACCTCCATTAGCAGAGACAGTCCAGGAGGAGCCTCCACCGGTTTGGGAGGTGAATGGAGTATGGTATACTCAGGACCCTGCCAGGCAGGGAAGTACGGGAGATCGACAGATCTACCAGCGTCCCCCGACCTTTCACAACACCGCATTCACCTCCGCACCACCTCCTTCACAGCAGAGCCTTGGATTCCAGCCACCCGAGCAGCAGAGGCAGCAGTACCAGCAGTATGGCCGACAGGGCCATTACCAAGCGGACCAGCAGGGTCCGCAACCCCAGCAGCAGCAGCAGAGGCAGTACTCTGGCCAGCAGGGCCAATCTTCCCGTTCTTCTTCCCAGTCTTATCCACTTCCTTCTTCGTCTAGTCCTGTGGATATACAACAGCAGATACTCGACGAGCTACGTTCCTACAGGAACGAGATTCATGACTTACGGGTGGATGTCAACCGCCTGTCTAGATGGCGAGACGAGCAGACTGCACATTCTACCTCTATCCCAGCCCAAGTTCAGGCTAACCCCAACAGTCTGAACAGATCTAGTTCTCAGCAGCACTTTGGTCAGGTATACTATTCAGCATCTCCTAGATCTGAACATGAGATTCTTTCGTGTGATGAGTCTAACTACATGTCACTTAGGAGCGGAAGGACCGTGACCGTACCTGACCGGGCGAGGGATACGAGGAGGGGCATCTCTGAAGCTCTACCTGAGGAGTCTTCAGAGGACGAGGAGGAGAGGCATCATATTTCGGAGCCCCATCAGCATCATTCGAGGATTTCTACTCAGGGAGCCGAGAGGAGAAGGAGAGCACGTATGCAGCATCGGCAGCATGGATACACTTCTGAGTCTACGGAGGACCTTGCATCTCCGGTTGTGGCTGATACCATTCCAGCTTCTATTCCACAACCTATAGTAGATAGATTTGATTTCGATCCCATGTTGCATCAAAAAGATTCATGTATGAAGAACTCTGTTTCCGTTAATGCCAAGAATGATCTTTCAGTTCATGATTCAGACTCTTCATCTTCTGTTTCTCTAGCTTCCATCCCTTTCCCCCGTGCTCTTACGGCAGGAAAGCGCATCAAAAAGATTCAGAAAGATGACCCCGATATGGCACGGTTTTGTAAAGAAAATATCACAGTTAAGGTGCCATTTGATGAATATGTGGCTAACCATCCTGCCTTCCGAAAATACCTTAAGGTGAGATGTACACCTACAAGGGTTAGCAGGAAGAAAGATAACCGAAATATAAAGACACATGTCTTATCGGTAGCCACAACCTATTGTCTCAAGAATCAGACTTTGCCAAGGAAAAAGAGAGACATGGGTGCTCATTATGTGGAGAGTCGTATTGACGACATTGCGTTTGCACGCACACTCTTAGATAACGATTCTTCGATTAACTTGCTTCCCTTAGCATTATATCGGAAATTGGAGTTGGGACCACTTCGCAAATCTAGAGCCTTACTCCAATTTGCTGATCGATCAGTGAAGAGACCTAAGGGAGAAGTGAAGAACGTAGTTATCTCGATTGAGGGGCAGAACTATCAAGTTGATTTCACAGTCTTGGACATGGAGACCCCCAATCATTGGAGAGAATCTCAGATCATTCTTGGGCGGCCCTTCCTTAGGACCGCAGGCGCAGCTTTTGATTACGGTACGGGAATGATGAAGTTCCGTTCTCCAGGCGGAGAAGTGAACCTTGAGATGAAGCAAACCAAGTGTCAGCGATCCAATTCAGAGAGTAGCACAGAGTACTCATCTTCAGAGGCAGATTGCAGTATGATTACCACAGTTGGGATTTGGGGACAGATTCCTTCAGGACAGAGCGAGTCCCTTTCATCTGGAAAGGGCATAGTGGATGATGCAATTTGCCAGGTATTGTCTGATCTTGTGGGAGATGCATCAACCTATTCTCATGATGACATAGAGATCCATCCAAATCTGTCAGTTCCATCCTCTTCGGAACAATCATGAGACATAGATGATGAGTCGGACGTGGCTTTTGCCGATTGTTTGGATATTTTTGACGATCCGACTCTCGATACTTCTGATTTGATGGCGAGTACTACTCAACTTAGCCCACCTTCATGCAGCACAGAACCAGATTCAGATTCAGTTCAGCCAGATCTGCTTGATGATACCACATTGCCAGAACTGAAATCACTACCTCCTACACTCAAGTATGCCTTTCTTGCGGGACCCAAAGAGAGATATCCTGTCATCATTAGCTCAGACTTGACTTTAGAACAGGAGTCTAGGTTGTTAGAGGTCTTAGAGAGGAACCGCAAAGCAATAGGTTGGACAGTGTCGGATCTCGTGGGCATCAATCCCGCTCTCTGCTCGCACCACATTTTTACTGAGGATAATGTGAGACCTTCCCGTGAGTTCCAAAGGAGACTTAACCCCAATCTACGGGAAAGGGTGAAGAAAGAGATTGAGAAATGGTGCAAGGCAGGGTTTATATACCCTATTTCTGACTCCAAGTGGGTGGCCCCACTTCAAGTTGTCCCGAAGAAGTCAGGAATTCAGATGGTCACCAACGAGGAGGGGGTAGAGATCGCGACACGAGTACCTACGTCGTGGCGTGTCTGTATTGACTACAGGCGCTTGAATGTCGCGAACAAGAAAGATCACTTTCCCTTACCTTTTATTGATCAGATCTTGGAGAGACTTGCAGGAAAAGAGTTCTTCTGTTTTCTTGATAGGTACTCAGGCTACAACCAGGTGGCCATAGCCCCTGAGGACCAGGAAAAGACCACATTCACATGTCCATTCGGCACTTATGCTTCAGGCGCATGCCATTCGGGCTCTACAATGCCCCGGGCACATTTCAGCGGTGCATGATAGCCATATTTGCCGAGATGGTGGGAGATTTCCTGGAAGTGTTCGTGGATGACTTCTCGGTCCATGGTGATTCTTTTGATACATGTTTAGCGCACTTGGACCGAGTCCTCACGAGGTGTAGAGAGGTGAATCTGGTACTCTCCTGGGAGAAGAGTCATTTTATGGTGACGGAGGGTATCGTGTTGGGGCATGTCATCTCCAAAAGGGGAATGGAGGTTGACCCTGCCAAGGTGGAGGTGATCAAGAAACTCGATCCACCTACCAACGTGAAGTCAGTGCGGTCATTCTTAGGGCATGTTGGATTCTATAGAAGATTCATTCAGGATTTTTCAAAGATCACCCACCCACTGACTGAGCTCTTAGGGAAAGACACAGAGTTCATTGTAGATCACAGGTGTCTGGAGGCCTTTGAGCTCTTGAAGAGGAAGATTTGTGCCTCGTCTATCCTACAAGCTCCTGACTGGTCTCTCCCCTTTGAGATCATGACTGACGCTTCAGATTTTGCTATAGGAGCTGTGTTAGGACAACGACGAGAAGGGATTCCGTTTGCGATCCATTACGCGAGCAAAGTATTAGATCCTACACAGAAGAATTATATAGGGATTGTTATGCAATATTAGAAACTTTACAAAAAAGTTATACAATTTTTACAAAATAATAAAAAAATTAAAAGCTTGTCAAAAAATTCCAAAAAAAATACTGTAGTCTCCTTGCATCATGTTTTAGTTCCAGTAATTTTTTCAGAATTTTTGCTTACTGTTTGTGTGATAAATTGCGAAAAAAACATAAAAGTGCGTATTTTTCCTTGTTGCATTTTAACCCCTAAAATTCCAAAAAAATGTGTTTTGTGTTCCTCTCTGGATTAGTATTCTAGGAAAAATATAATTTGGCTGAATTGAACTGATTTGGCATTAAACTTAATTTGGCTAAGTTGTATGCTTTCTTAGTATATTAGTTCACTTGCATTGTGCATTTTGGCATTCGTTTTGCATTAAAAAATATAAAAAAATTGCATTGAAAATCTAGAACTGAATTTTCAAATTATCCTGAAGTTGTTCCTTTGCCTCCCTGTGTTCGACCCCGGACTTACCCGGGATAAAATTTAAGCCGAGACACTCTTCACGGAGATCTCCTCTCGGTTCTGACTGAATCGCTAAGTACATGTGCTACAACGTGCTCGAATTAATCATCGTATTTAGCGACTCGTCAGTGACCACAATACTTACTTCGTAGATCACTTAGAGGAGATCGCAGGACTGTTAATCTTGTAAGGCGGAAGCTTCTGATGGCACAGAGTCATCATAAGAGCTATGCAGATCATCGAAGAAGAGATTTGATGTTCCAGGTAATCCAATCTTCTTCTCTTAATGTATTTGAAAAAGTGACTTATAAACATTCAATATAATCTCGCATACTAATGAAATTCCTGTAAATCCAGATGGAAACTTGGGTGTTTCTACGAGTATCTCCCATGAAGGGAGTACAAAGATTCGATATTCGTGGCAAGTTGACGCTACGATACATTGGACCATTTGAGACTATTGCTCATATAAGGAAGGTGGCGTACAGAATAGCCCTTCCTCCGCACCTTTCAGCCATACACTATCCAATCTGAGGAAGTATGTGCGCGACCCTCGATATGTCATCGGTTACGAGAACTTTGACATGGAGCCCCACTTGACATAGGAGGAGAGGCCAGTGTAGATACTTGACAGTGTTGTAAGGAAGCTTCGCAACAAAGAGTTTCCCTTAGTCAAGGTGTTATGGCACTAGTATGGTGTCAAAGAGACAACATGGGAGACTGAAACAGACATGTGCACACACCTCGTTTCAGGTAATCACCAAAATAATCCAATTTAATCATATATATATATATTAAAAGAATATGGCGTATTTTTCCTTTGAGATTTGGTTCAAAATCCTTTGAGGTTTTTCGGACAAGGTGAAACTCAGACAAAACATATAATGACTCCAACCTGAGTCTCGAGGATGAGACTCCCTTTGAGGTTTTTATATTTGTAACACCCAGATCCGAATAACATGAACCCGGTCGGATTAATGTCTATTTGATATGATAAAACTATCGACCAATATTAAACGATATGAATCGATCAATAGATCGTAAATCAAAATTTATTTAGGATCAATCATTTGCATCATAAAGCGTGCCATCAAAAAATCCGTGACACAACTGAAAATCGTAAAAATAATGCGAGACCATCAGAAAATTCGTCTCGATGAAATGAGACCAACGAAATAAACCATTCGTAAATCGAAAGCCATTTGATATTTTAAAATCGTAAAATCTGATCAAGAATCAAAACTGTAATTTGTCAATTTCTGTATCCATCTTTGATCAGAAGAATATGAAACTAATATCGTTTGATCTTCATGCGTAGACGGTCAAAATGAGATATTGTGCATCTGAATCGAAAATTTGAGGTGCAAATACGAATGACTTTAGTATTTCAGAGAAAAGAGAGATAAAGGTTTTAAAAATAGATATATAATAATAATTTTAATTCACAATTCCAGCCTTTTCTTCCCTCCCACTTGGCTCTTCCACTCCACCACTTGTCAACTCCAAAAGCCCTTCCCAAGGTTATATACCTGCAAAAGATGTTGTCCAGCAATTTGAAACCACTATTGCTGCCCCCTTGGGTTGTTCATGGCTACTATCCAGCCGCCACCGATGGAAATTCAGTTGCCGTTGCTTTAGCAGCAGCCCCTTGCTGCTATTTGGAGACCTCCCCAGGAGATTTCTGGAGGTCTGGAACTGCTTCACAAGCAGCAGGAAGCAGCCGCTGCCAATCACATTTCTTGGACCTGCTACACTCAGCCAATTGCTATTCCAATTGAAACTCAAATTGCTTCACAAGACACGTTGATCTTGAAGCATTTGATGCTCCAATTTCAAGTTGATGTTGCATGCCTTGTTGCATGCAAGATCAAGCCCAAGCTGGTCTCCAAAAAAGAAAGATATAAAGGTATAATTCTTTCCTCTTTTTGTTGTCATCCATGTCTCCTAAAAACTCAATTCAAAACCCTTAAATTGCCACTGTTTTCACTAATTTCGTATCATTAGATAGTTATTGATTTCATGTTTAAGGGTGAGAATTTTTAGGGTAATTAGCATGCATTAGGACAAAAAATCAAATCAATAATATCAACATGATTTATAATATGAAATTGATTGAGCTGCTATTAAATTTTAGTTTAAAATTTTAATTAAAATTCTAAATTTTTAGTTTTAAAATTAAATGGAATTCCACGTTACAGTTAATTTTCTAGTTTAAAAGTAAATGGAATTATGTGCTTTAAAAAATTAATTGAATTCTCCTACTTTTAAATTTTAGCTTAAAAAATTAACTAAACAGAATTCTGTTAATTTTTTTATTTTAAACTTTTCATTGGAATTCTCTGTTACTGTACATTTTATTTTTTAAAACTAAATAAATGGAATTTTCTGTTAACTTTTTAGTTTAAAACTTTAATTGGAATTCTATAAATTTTAGTTTAAAAATACATGGAATTTTCCACTATTATTATATTTTAAAATTTACTAATTGGATTTCTCTTTTACTGTTAAATTTTTAATTTAAAAATTTTAAACGGAATTCTCTACTACTACTACTGTTAGATTTTTTGTGTAAAAATTTAGATGGAATTCTTTGTTTAGTTTAAATATTTAAATGGAATTCTCTACTACTATTAAAATTTTAGTTTAAAATTTAAAATGCAATTCTCTACTACTGTTATATTTTTAGTTAACAAATTAAATGAAATTCTCTGCTACTATTAAGTTTTTAAAGATTTAAATGGAATTATCTGCTATTATGTTAAATTTTTAGTTTAAAATTTTCAATTGAATTCTCTGTCCTCAAATTTAATTTAAAAAATTTGAACTTAAATGGAGGTCTAATGGGTAGCTCCTAATCTCATAAATTAAAATGTTGGGAATTTTGCATTGTTTTGAACTTAGATCGAGATCCAATAAATGACTTCTAATCTCATAATTTTAAAATAAGGTAATATGTCATTAATGACTGAAAATCTTCATGATCAATCCTTTAGGTATGAATCACTAACTATGGATCACTTATTGAATAAAGCTGTCAACAAAGGACCTAGATATGTACAATCAATCACAGAAAGGATTGAGAAAGGAATGCGTAGTCAAGCAAGTGAAAATGTTGGGAATCAGTGATGACTGATAATTAATAGTGTCGGTCAAGGTCACCCTTACACTTGACCGTGCAAGGGCGCGGTGACCATCAGCTAGGCGGGAGATAGGAAGCCCAGTTAGGGCAGCCGCCGCCTAGAGTGCAGGTCTAAGATTCCAGTCCTTTTTACGATTTTTACACGACCTCGCAGTGTTTTTACGCTTCATTGGGATCCAGGTTTTTGACCAGTTCCACTGACCCTATTTCAGTAGGATGCCTAGGCAGGAGGACCCTCGGTTTTGGTTTTTAGCACTCTTTTTGCCTGTACCGGTTGGGTCGATTTTCTAGAGTGAGTCCGGAAAGTCTCTCCCACCAATCCCAAGGACGCAGTTTCAGAGTGTGCCTAGACCTCTCCTAGACTGCATTTCCACTAGCAGGGCGAGACGAAAAAGTCTCTTAAGAGTCTTTCTCACTGCTTGAGTTTTGACTACTATTCTGCCAGTAGGTCCTAACAAAGAAGAGATCATTGTTGGCTAGAATTAAGGTCGGTTACAGTTGAGTTTGGTTTTATTCCTAAGTTTTGGTTATTGTTTCACCAGCAAGTCTGGTAAGGAAATGATAGTGAAAAGAAATCATCAATGATCATCAATCATCGTCATTTGATCAGAATTTACAGCTACTACTACGGATGTTAGGAGAAGCTATTGGATGTGTTGGGAACTTAGTTAGGATGCATTATACTCCACCACAAACCTACGGAGGCACCCCAACCCTAAGGTATTCTTCACACCTTAGAGTCATAGTGTGAGGTCACACTCAGACCAAGACCACAAGCTATCCACTAAGCTTGAAAAATTAGATAAAGATAAAGATTGGACTAGAGATTCATCATCTACAATCCCAAGATCCATCAACTGAGTTATATGTGATAAAAAGATGATAATTTACGCATGGATCATGTAATCAATAAATGAAAATGTTATTTATGAAGAGTTAAGGGGTGATGGGTGAACAGGGGATTCACATACAAAACAACTTGAAAATTAATTTCCACACAAGTACCTTATTAAATTTATATGACAATAATTATCTACTTGCTTTCTTTTGAAAGCACTGAAATACATTTTATTTTTAATAAATTAAATTGCACTCAACCTTTATTAACATTCTTTTCTTCCTAACATGTATGGCAGGCAAGGCGTCTGCAACTTAGTAGAATGACAGTTGGACGTTGAGCTTACGCAGTTTCTGTTACAGTACACGTGTTATAGATTTTGTACAGGATAATGTAAATGCTTTTCTCTTCTACATTTTGGGATACATGTACATAATGTAGTTTTTTTGTTATATGTAACTTAATATGAAAATTAATGCAATGTGAATTGGTGACACTTGTTATTTCTGTGGCTTATGAATGTCATTTCTGTTATAAAATATGAAGAATGCGGAAGCGATTGATAAACAGAGCATAAACAAGAAACATAAACATAGAACACCATGATTTTACGTGGAACCCTACTCCGTGAGGAGCGGGATGAAACCACGGGAGAAGCCCTCTAAGGGGCATGTTTTTCTATTGCTTTTCTCCTCTGTTACAGGAGGCCTGGGGCTCCTTATATAGCCTCTCCAGAGCCTCCAAGTCCCATCACTTGACAATGTGGGACTAAACAACTTGGTGGGGTAAATGGATCTTCTCCGGGATCCATTTACCCTACTATACCTCATGACGCATACAACCAAGTACTCCAATACTCCCCCTCAAGCTGGAGCATGCAATGCTCAGCTTGGATAAACAGAAAGAAACTCAACTCAACACTACAGGACACTACGGACAATATCAACCCAACGCGCACATTGCTGCAGTCGAGGACGTTGCTTCTCATGCCGTGCAGGTGAGGAGGACGAACTGGCTGGAGTGTGAGTCTGTTGAATCTCCTCGTCGGAGAACATGTGCTCTGAACTGCGCCTGTCAGAGTCACTGCAACTGGAAATGAGTTTCCTCGTCGGAATACTCTGGTCCGCCACAATAATGTGGACAACTGCTCCATCTCTGAAAAGGGCCGAACTGAAAAGGTCGTGGTTGTGCAATCCTCGTCGGAGTCCACGGTCGCTGGAGAATGGAGTCTGAAAAGTCTCCTCATCGGAGAACTGGGTCTCTCCCATCTGGCTCAGAGAATGGTGCACTGCTCTGGTGTACCTATGATACCACATGAAAACCGTTGCCAACATGGCATAAGGAATGGTCCTCTACTCTGGAGTCCCTATGGCTCACATGAAAACTCTGGCCTATAAAACAAGAATAATTATGGGGACCACGATATTTGATGGCATCTATGTGCTCATCTGAAAATGACCGTATCCATGTGCGTGTCTGAAACTAGAGTCTCTTTCTGGAGATCTCGAAACTGGGCCTCTCATCTTGGAGTGCCTCGAACTTAACTCTGACCAATCCGAATGTCGAGTCTGAATCTGCGCATCAAACTGGGACCCGGAATCTGAACGTCAAGTCTGGAATTGCACATGAAAATCTTCATCTGAACTGTAGAGTCTGAACGAATGGCTGGTCTGGAAATCTGCATCTGAATCTGGAATCCGGATCTAGACATGTGACTCTACACATACTCCCCCTTTCTCCCATACTTGTCAGAAAATGAACATCGATAAAGTTGGAAGAAGACAAGAAAGATGGGGAAAACAAAACATGAAGTTTGCGGCTTTCCATTTTTTAAGCCGTCTGTTTGTTTTTTCTCTCTCTCTCTCTCTTTGTTTAAGCCGTTTCATTTTTTTTACGGCTTTTCAATTTTTTTCTCATTTTTTTTGCAAATATTTTATGTACGGCTTTTCTTTGTATGTGCCCTTTTTTTAAATTGGAATTTTTTAACAACTCGTTCACGATCAAAAGAGCCCAAAATAGCCCCCCTCTCTCTTCTTTTTTAAAAAAAAAAACGCAGCTCCCTCTCTTTTTTTAAAGCACTTCAGCCCCCCTCTTTTTTCATTCAAATAAACATGCCAGTTTTTTTTACAAAACAGCCATCCAAACCCCTCCTTTTTTTAAATAAACCATGGGCAATGGGTCCATTCGGGTCTTAGGGTTCCCCTTCCCACGGAGGGGAAACCCATCGACCCGCCGCTGCTGGGAGGGAGTGGGTCGAAGGGAGCGTCGCGGGGTTGGAGGAGGGCGCGCAGCGGGGCTTGCTTTGGGAATCGCAGCCGCGGGGCTGGAGTGTGCGCGGCGCTTGGAGGTTCTGCCATCACCTGGGAGGCGCTCTGGAGTGCTCGCGCCGCCTGCGTGAGATAGAAGGAAGGGGTGCTGCGAGGCGCTGCTGTGTGCGCGAGGCTTGCGCGAGGGGCCTAGAGCTCGCGCCTCCGCGCGATGGGAAGGAGCTGCGCGTGAGGGAAGGAGGCTCCGCGCGATACCGCCAGACCTCTGCGTGCTGGAATCACGCGCCTCGTGGAGCGTCGCCTGAAGGCTGAAGGAGAGGAGGTTTCGAGTGTGGCGATGGATATCGCCTGGACTTGGACTGCACGCCGCCTGGGCCTGCGCCGACCTTGAACAGCCCGCTTGCGCCCCTCGAAGGGGCTTCGACATCGTCGGTTCACGAGGGCTTCGCCTAGACTCTGTCTGGCGATGATGGGGCTTCCAGGGCTTCGGCCTGGAGTCGTGCTGCCTGGAGAAAATTATTGGACGTGATGAATCCACAAGTAATCAAAACAAACAGGAGGTTGATGAAGGTTGATGCGCTGCAAAAGCAGGGTTGCCCTCGACAAAATGCTCGATCAGGGCCAAAAATTAGGGTTTTCAGCAACAAACCCTATCATTCTTTCACAAGCATGAACTTGAATAATCCCATATATGATAATTTTCATCAAAATCGACTCTCAAAAAATAAGCAAAAATTAAGAACAAATCTCCGAGAATCGAACCCGCTCTGATACCATGTTATAAAATATGAAGAATGTAGAAGCGATTGATAAACAGAGCATAAACAAGAAACATAAACATGGAACACCATGATTTTACGTGGAACCCCACTCCGTGAGGAGCGGGATGAAACCACGGGAGAAGCCCTCTAAGGGGCGTATTTTTCTATTGCTTTTCTCATCTGTTACAGGAGGCCTGGGGCTCCTTATATAGCCTCTCCAGAGCCTCCAAGTCCCATCACCGGACAATGTGGGACTAAACAACTTGGTGGGGTAAATGGATCTTCTCCAGGATCCATTTACCCTACTACACCTCATGACGCATACAACCAAGTACTCCAATAATTTCGAATTGCGAAAAATTTTCTCTCAAATTTTGTAACCTAATGTGATCTATAGCGAATGAAATACTGTGACTATTGTGTAAACGGGTAAGCCAGATCCGTGGGTGTGACACAAAACATGTAAACACACAAATATACAACATTCGCCCATGACTAGACTACGTTCTTGGGTGACGGTAATCGATTTCACTATTTTGGGAGAAGAAAATACAAAGGATGCCGAGAATCTGAAAGACAGGTGGATCCAAATGTCTAATAAAATTCACTTCAAGATGGAGATAATACCCCATGCTATCCTTGTGAACATATTGGTTGGATTATATGTTATGCCAACCTTCTTCACCTAGATCCTCTTCTCATAACGAATTAAGTGATATCTAACACCTATGTGCATGGTCCTCTCATGATGCACATGATCCTTAACTAGGCATATTGCACTAAGACTGTCGCAATATAGTGATCATGGTGTAGATTGAGATTCCAACTATGCCTTTCAGGCAGAAGCCTTCCTTTCAAGCTTCTATCAAAATCATATATTCTGCATCTGTAATAGACAAATTACCTGATAATTGTAAAGTAGCCTTCCACCTGATGACAGAATTCCCCGCGTAAAGACATAACATGTCATTGATCTCTTCTCATCAACATCTACAACATAGTCTGAATCTGAATACACGATAATGTTCCTTCTCTGCATTCCATACGAATTAGCTAACAAAGCTCACAACATGAGTAATATCTAGTTATGTGCATAACATTGCACAAATAAATCATCGAACTATGTTGGCATAGGGAACATGTGACATGTGTCCCTTCTTTATGTTTGAATTGACATACAAAAGTAATTAAAAATGAAAATGTGTAGTAGATGTATGTAAGACCACTAAGTACTATATCACTCAATCTCATTTTCTGACCTGATACAATATCCAAACCAAACAAATAATCACTCCTCTTGTAGTAGTTGTTGAGGCATTTCCAACAAGTCCAAGAACACCAAATTAGACATCATATGAGAAAGTTACACATGTTACAAGATCGATTTAAAGCTTTTGTATTTGATTCAAACCCAAGATTCGAACCCTATATAAAGGGTCAAGTGGGTGGTTAAGCCAAAAGGCTAACCAGGTCGATCTTGTCGAAGCTTTTCCTCATTGTTGAAGTTTTGCCACCAAAAAAATATTAGACAACCGATCAAAGATCTGAGGACGTAGTTGCGAAGAGCTCGACGCGAGGATTGACATGGGGCAAGTGTTGCTTGAAATGCCTTGGAATGGTCATTGCTGGTGAGGCAAAATCATGGGGGAGCAACCCCATAACTACAGTTTCGACCCCCTCCTTATTTGATCTTCACGATGTGTGGATTTTGGACGTTGTGTGCTACCCGGGGAAGGTGCTTTTTATCGCAATCGGACGAATTTGTGGTGGATTTCCATTCCGAACCGCATCGTGTTGTGGACGATTCCAAGTGATATGGTTATCGCATATGAACAAAATTTATACCAATGTGATTTGGGAGAGATAAGGATCACATGTACGTACTTGGACGACAGATTTGTACTTTCGCATGAGGTATATTTGGGGGGTTATCCAGTTATCCTGACATTTTTCGGGCAATTTCAAGAGATAGGAATATTGCATGTCGATAAAAACTATATCATTGTGCTGTGGGCGAGCTGAGGATCATATGCACATGCTCGGATAGAAGAACTGGGCAGTTTCGTGCAAGGAGTATTTTCGGTTGTATCAACTTATCACGAACATGTTTGGGGAAATTTTACGAATACGAGATTCTTGATCTGATTATTATCATCAAATACTTGAGTTCGATGAATAAGTTATTCATGCGATAAATGTACTCAAGTAATGGGGGTATATCATGTCTGAATATAACGATTCACATGTACAAGGTTATACTTCCCTAGGATGGAGTAAATGCAATTTAGGAAACTTAAGCATAGAAATGTGAGGATGCACATTAAAGTCCTAATGATCCTAAAAGTAGATACGCTTAAGATAAATTTATAAATATGTGTAAGGATCTATGAAGAAGTGGAAGTGTTAAGGAACTTAGTTAAGATGTAAATACTTCAATGCAATGCCTACGGAGGCACCCCAATCCTAATATACTAAGTAATTTAGAGTCAAAGCATGAGACTCGACATAGGTTAAAACCCGCAGACCTTCCATTATATTGAAAGGAATAATGAAACACATGGAGTGTCGGGAACCTATTTAGGATGCACACAACTTAATGCATGCATATGGAATCACCCCAACCCTAAGGTACTAAGTACCTTGGTGCTAGCCATGTGAGCCTGGGGCCAACTATTTCTACGATAAATGTTATTGTAAACTTTGATATATCAATAAAGGTTATGGTTTTTTTTTGACGCTCATAAAGGTTATGGTTTATTTCACTCCTTATCTGAGATTAAATGTAAGGTCCTTTAGTACAATTAGTCTTATATATTGTTGGAGTAGTTGTTATATATGTCACATGTATGGGAGATGGGTAAATGGATCTCTCCAGGATCCATTTACCCCATCCAAGAGTTTAGTCTCACATCTACCAGTTTGGAGATGTGGGTGCTATGTATAGAGCCCCACACCCATGTAGTCCAGTGAGAAAAAGCAATGCTACATTGGAGGCCTTCTCCTGTGGTTTCATCCTGCTCCTTAGGGAGTAGGGTTCCACGTAAAATCCCATCTTATGTTCGAGTTTTGTTATTTTATTCCCGATACGCTTCCGCATTCTCTATTTTCTAACAAGGTATCAGAGGTCTGATTCTCGAGGAAATTTTTCTTGAAGATTTATTTTTGTAATTGGTTCGAGATTCGATTATCACTAATTATGTTCCGAGATCTTTTCATATTTGTTCGAAGACATATATATTCTAGGGTATTCAGAAACCCTAATTTCTGTGAAGATGATGAAGAATCTTAGACCTCGTTCGGGTAGAGGGTTAAATTCCCCTTATCCCCCTTACCCCACCCTTTCTCACTCATATGTGGGCCCACTGTTTATCTCTTAAAAAATAAATCAATCAATTCTCCACCACCAATTCCATCAAAAAAATAATATATTATACCATCATATCATATAAAAATTATAAACTACCCCACTTCTGCTCACTTTTTCAAACTTCAATACAATCACATCACAATAACTACTCACTTTTTCAAACTTCAATGCAATCATATCACAACAACCCACTTCTAACCCACCCCCAGTTTAACCCTCTATCCAAACACCAAAACACAAAAATGGGTTACCCCCGACTAGTTTAACATGCCTTAACCCGCATACCAAACGCACTCTTAGGGTTCATTCTTAGGAACCCTAGATCTGGTTCTACACCTAAACGCTGCTCGGCACCCATCCAGCAGTTCTGTTCAAGTTCCACTTCCTGGAACCGCCTGGGGGAGATGTTCCAGAGCGCGACATCCAGGTGCGCATCAGGCGCATGCACCTAGGGCGGCATCTTCCTTCAAGGAAACCCTTGACGATAACCTTCTGTCGAAGGCGGCACTCCATGTGATCGTGCCCCTTTGAACATCTCTGCGGCCGATCTCCACCAGGCAGCGAGCCCTAAGGCTTCAGTCGAAACATCATCTCCATCGACAGCCACTGCAGCCTCCTTCCAATGCAGCACTTCCAGACCCTATTCCTCCAGTGCTACCTCCAGGCGGAGCAGCCTAGTCGAAGCAGTACGTTACCTCCAGGCAGAGGAACCCACTCACGCGACCCCATCAGGTTGCGCGCATCCCTTTGGCGGCGAGGACCAGTCTCTTCAAGCCGCACTTCGACCTCCAGGCGATGTGTATCCCAGGCCGCCGCATGCGGGCCTCGCGCGTGACGCCCCATCGCTACCCTCGACCGCGCGATCCCCCCAGCCGAGCTCCGCTTCTCCGAGCGGCGCACCAACGAGGCGATCCTCTCCGCCCTTGATCCCAAGAGGCACTACCGCGACCTCCCTCTCCAGTGGCTTCATGTGTGTAGGGGCCCCATTTGGGGGTGGCAGGAGTCGTGAGAAAGGGTTCCCAAGTGGGAACCCCAAATAGAAAAGGGGGACTCTGATTGAGTCATGGCTCCTTAAAAAAATTCACTCTAAATTTCAATATTCTATGTATCTCTTTCTTATTTTTATTTTTGTTTCCATCTTATGTAATTTACACATAGCCCTCTCCTCTACATAAGAGAGCCTAGGGTTCTCAAAAATGATAACGCACTCATTTCTTCCAACATGGTATCAGAGCAGCGGTCCTAGACCGAAGCTCGTATACCCTAATCCTAATCCCTACCCGTCAGCCCTCCCTCTCTCGATGTCACCGCCAGCAACGCCCCCCCCCTTTCTCGACGTCGCCGCCCATAGCCCCCCTCCCCCCTTCTCAGTGTCACGACCTCCCCAGGCCTGTCGCCGCCTCCCCGCGTACCTCCAGCTCGTCGCCCCGACCATCATCCCTCGCTTCCGCTCTTCTCCCTCTTCGTTCGTCTCAATTGATGGATTTGATTGCATAGGTCTAACTTTGCAATCAAATCTCCACATGTCATTGTAGACATCTATCTATCAGTCTACAAACCATGTGATCTTCATCCGGCATCATGTCAGAAAACAAAGTCGATGTACCCGCCACCGGTGCCTTCAGAGGTCTGGCACCGATTGTCAAGATGGACGGGACGAACTATGAGCTCTATGTGATGCAGTTCATGAGCCTTATAAATTCTAACGGTAAGAAACATATTCTTACCGAAGATGAACCGGTGGAGAAAACAGGGAATTACGCCTCGTGGGAGATGGACGAGGCATATGCCAAAGTTTGGTTGTCAGGGACATTGATGAATAGAGATCGCCAATGCTGTGTTGCATCAGCCCACTGCTAAGGCAATGTGGGATATTCTTGCAGCGACCTATTCTCAGGCACGAAATGAGACAAAGATACTTCAACTACAACATGATATCTTCACAGTCAAGCAGAATGGACGGCATCTTCACTCACTGTACACATCCTTACGTGGGATGGTTGAGAAGCTCCATAGCTTCATGCCTCTAACGCCACTCCTGAGCAGCAGAAGACTTACAAGAATGCTACCATGGTTGGCGTATTCCTTGCTGCACTTGATCCTGAGTATGATGTCGCTCGCTCTTAGATCCTTGCGGATGCCACCATTCCTCCTATGGAGGAAGCTTTCCGTCAACTTAGCAAGATCACTGTCCCGAGCTCTTCTACTAGCCAAATGTCTTCGGCAATGGCCGCCTCTAGGGGTAGAGGTGGTTCATCTATTTTTCGTGGACGTGAGCCCCGTGGTTGAAGGGGTTGGTTCCGTCAGTACTGCACGTACTATCACCGTCTTAGTCATTCAGAGGATACATGTTGTTCTAAGCATGGTTTCCCAGCATCAGCACAGGTAGCATAACAGGTTAAGTCTCCTGCACCTCCTCCTTCTGATCAGAGATTCAATGACCTCATAGCCATACTACGGGATATCATGCCTCCTGCCTCATCTCCAAGAGGCTATTCAGGTGTGGCAGCTTCTACCTCTGCCAGTACATCCGCTACAGCTAGTACCTCAGGTAGTACTTACTCCTTATGCTTTTACCTCTTGTAATGGATCTAAGATTACATATCACCTATGTGGCGAAGAGCAGCTTGTTGCTTATAGACAAGTTCCTCCAAGGCAGACTGTGGAGATAGCCGATGGGACTCATTCCCCGATAATAGGATGGGGGAGATTAGTTTGTCACCTTCCATGCGACTACAGAATGTGTTACATACTCCTGACTTCTCTATATATTTGTTATCCATTAGTCAGATTACGAAGGATTTGAACTGTCGAGCGATTTTTGACCCATCGTCTCTTATTTTTCATTACATTCTTTCTGGCAGAGTGATTGGTTGTGGCCGTGAGCAGGGTGGCCTTTATCGCCTGGTTCGTACTCCCTGTGCAGGTGCATCCCTTCATTCCATCGGACTAGTATCTCATTATACATGGCATCTACATTTTGGCCACCTTCCTCTTCGGAAAATGTGTCGTATTTTGCCGTAAATTTCTCTGGGATCCTCCTTCCAATGTGAAGCATGTAAGTTGGGAAAGCATCATCGATCAGCTTTTCCCAGTCGCCAGAGTCGGCGCAGTAGGTCCCTTTTTGAGTTAGTTCATATTGATATTTGGGGTCCAAGTCGTGTTCTTAATCACCAAGGACATAGGTTTTATCTTATTGCAATAGATGATTTTTCTCGGCTGTCATAGGTGTTTCTATTGAAGAATAAATCTAAAGCAGGAGATGTGATTCAAACGTTTATCAATGAAGTGCAGAATGTGTTCTCTTCTTATGTGAAACTTGTGAGAACTGATAATGCTTTGGAATTTTGTACTCGTACGCTCTCCTTGTTCTTTTCCTCCCATATAATTCATCAAACATCATGTGCTTACACTTCTCAGCAGAATGGTGTTGCGGAGAGGAAACATCATCATGTACTTGACATCACTCGGACCCTACTAATTCAGAGTCGTGCCCCACATTCGTTTTGGGGTGATGCAGTTCTTACAGCATGTTGTCTAGTAAATTGCATGCCCTCATCTATCTTAGGTGAGAAAATTTCTTTCTCTATAACCTTTCATGGGAAGGAGTTGTTCTCTCTTACTCCCCGTGTATTTAGTTCTGTTGCATTTGTTCACCAGTTGGCTCCAGGTCTTGACAAGCTCTCTCCTAGGGTTGTCAAATGCGTGTTTGTGGGGTACTCCAAGACCGAGAAAGGATATCAGTGTTATGATCCATTACGTAGAAAATACCTTATCAGTGTTGACGTCACATTTTCTGAGTATGTGATGTTTTTCTCTCATACAGGTGACAGGTTGGCTTCTTCAGAGTCTAATACTTGATGAATCCATATTTCATCATCTTTATTCTATCATTTTGGCCACAAAAACCCTACCAAATGCATGTAAATATCCTTAATTCCAACATCTTAGCATTCATGCATGTGCACGTAAATAGTCTATAAAATACTGTAATTAAAGCCAAAATTATAGAATAAAGGAAAGAAAAGAAAAAGAATAAAATATTGTAAATATTTTATGACCCGAAACCCCGAGACCTAGGCATCTCGATGACCAGGTCGACAAGGAATAAAGTAGAGGGAGATAAGGGCCAAAATACAAGAAAACCCCTCGTTATTTAATTCATTCTTTCTTCATTTTGGGACCTATTTTTGGTTCCACTTTTTATACCTCAAATAAATAAACTTTGAACATGAAAATTGTATATAATTACATATAGAAAAATACAAAATTGATTTCACCCAAAAATAATGTACAGATAAAAAGTTATGATCTGAATAAGATTCCAGAACTCCAACTTCCCAGACCCGTATCTTGCAAATAAAAACTCGAAATGTACCAAACTCACCTTTAATTGTATATAGTTTAAAATAAGCTATTTAATGGAGGTGGTTTCGTATTTTTAGGAGTTACGGTTTGAAAGTTGGGTTTTGGACCCTACTTGTATATTTATACCGATTAAAATATTCAATTTATTTATTATTCATTATTTTTACAATTTTATATTTTTATAATTTTGTAAATATTATTTGTAACATATTTGTACATTAAAATCAGAATAAAAATTCAAAGAAAATACAAAATAAAATACTTGTATATAAAAGACAGGTATAATACCTCTGCACATACCTATATAATTAATACTTTTATTAAGTATACAAACACTTCAGAAAAATAAAATAAAAATACTTTTAAGTATATAAAAATAGTTTACAAATTCACAAAAAAAAATAAATAAAATTAAATATACAAAATAAAAATAAAATAATAAAATACATAGATAAATATACCTACATAGACCTAAAATAGTAACTTGTATTTTTATACCTCATAAAAATAATTAAAAATCACGATAAAATACCTTATAAAATAATAAACATTTTTTATTTAATAACCTAAAAATAATAAAATCATTTTCTATTTTTAAATGATTGAATTAACCTTTTACCAAGGATTTTCCTGGTTAGTCCACGTGGACCAACCAGGTGCCGACCCTAGTTGACCTAGGTCAACTAGTCGCCCTCCACCCATGTGCGCCTGTCAGAGCGTTGTTTTGACTCATATTGGCGGATTTTTCGAGGGCGCCACTTACATCATCTTGTAATGGAGCCTTCTTGACTTTTGTTCGTCGTCGATCGAGGATACACACCCTTGTGTTTTTTGGGGGAGAGGGCCATCGATTCGCCCGATATTCCTTGTTCCTTGAGCCACGTCGGTCAGCCATACAAAAACCACCCTTCATCCATTTTCAAAATTCGAACCCCCTTTTTGTCCCGACTTTCTCCCTCTTTCATGTGCTCTTGCGACCTGGAGGTGACAGCTCCAGATTCAGCTGACCAAGGAGGAGTTTTCGTCGCGGATTGGGCGAGTTCCAGCCACCTCCGGCCACCCCGCCGTCGAGGTATTTTCAACCTCAGGTTCAGACCTTCGAGGTGCTTGTTTCCCTATTTTTCTTTGCTACTTTTATTCACCATAGTCGTAGGAACACGTAGCCATCTTCATCATCGATTTTCATCGATCAAGTCCCATCATCGACCCTCGCCGGAGCACACCTCTGGCGAGCATCCTTCTCACCGCTCTCCGCCGATTTTCGACCACTGGTGGGTTGCGGCAATTTGCCCGCAACCGCCTTTAACTCTCTCGTGCAGGTCAGGAACGTACGAAGCCACTGGGGGTCATTTTCCCATTCGCCGAAGGTATCTGGAAGGGCGGAGCTCCGCCGCCCTCGTGCCCGCACTGCAAAGCGACTCCGACGCTTTTGAGAACTCTAGGACCTGGAGCAGAACTCCATAAACATTTGCTTGTAGTGTAATATTTCTGGATATGTTGCAACTAAGCCCTCCGTAGTTTTTGATAATTGCATGTAGGTCCTTCCCAGGCGCGCGAGCTCTCGCACATGGATTGGGATTTTTGTACTTATACCTCTTCTGGTTTGGGTATTTGTAACTAGTCCAGAAACTTCATTAATTAGTTATATATTTTGCGTAAAAGTTACACTTTGGCCCCTGTATGTTTGCTTATTTGCACTTATGCCCTTGCTAGTAGTGTAGTTTCTTGATGTTGTATCCTTTTATTTCTAGCATCTATAAATTGCTAAAAATCACCAAAAAATTTAGTTTAAGCTCTTGTTTGCTTGCTCATTCAAGCCATATTTTTGTATTGTATTTTTATTGCATTTTAATAATTATTAAAAATCAAAAACATGAATTTTCAGCACTGTTTGTATTAGAAAATCCATATAAATTAGTAAAAGTTTTTGAAAAATTCCAAAAAAATTATATTTTGCTTATCTTATCATATTTTAGTGTCAGTCCAAAAATCATTAAAAATTTCAAAACAAAAATCTTAAAAATTAGAAAACTCCTAAAAACATCATAAAAGTCTAAAAAATTCTAGAAAAATCCTAAAAATATAAACTCAGTTTCTATAGTTTCCTTAGTTTATTGTCTTTATTTTAAAATTAATTTGAGGAATTTAATACTGTTTGATAATTTTTATCCTCATTTTAATTTCGGCCAGCAGCTTAGTGTACTGTTTTCGTGTATTTCGACTTTTAAAAATACCAAAAATATTCAGAAAAATTCCCAAAAATCACAAAAACAGTATAAAATCATAAAAGGATCAAAAACACTTGATTTCCTGATTTTTGAGTATTTTCACCTATTTTTATAAATACCTTGTCTTCCTTTTTCCTACTTTGTTTATATTCTAGTTATTGAAAAAGAAAAAAAATATAATATAAAAAGAAAATAAAAATCAGAAAATTAAAATCAAAATACAAAAAATACAAAATTAAAAGTTAAATAAAAAATATAAAATTAAAAACCCACAAAAAATTTGCATATTTGTAGACACTTAATCACATTCACATTTTTGCATCTTGCTTGATATATCATGTGTGCTCCATGTGTTCGACACTCTACACATACTTGCACTATACACATTTTATGTAGAGTTAATAATAAATTTTAACTCCACTTTTGCTTGTCATTGTTTGATTTCATATTGTGGGTTAATTGCTGATTAAATCCGGATTTTTGAGAGGTCAACACACCGACTGTGGTTTCGCCTTGTGAAACCGTACGACCCTCGGATCACCCGTCTTATCAAATGCCGCTGTTGCCGGGGAGCAACAGCATTTAGATCATTATTTTGTGATTGTGATTATTTGTTTAAATTATTGCTCATTTTATCTCTCCATTTTTGGATATACATTGTTGAATTATCTGACCACCTTTCTTTCTTGTCTTCTTGCAAGGGACCGTCTAGCGAGGAGGATCGCCTAGGGGATCCTGAGCAGCCTTGGGAGGAGGAACCGACTATTCTACCCTAGCCGGCAGGAGAGAGCAGGAGATTTGAGAGATAGTTAGTTAGTAGTTTATTCTTTTTGTGAGAGAGAGATTTGATTAATTTGTAATAATGCAGGTACCTTGGAGACTTGGACACTCGGGCCTAATTTCCCAAGTAATTGTTCACTTGGGGGGCTCACCGCGGTTTTTGTCGGCTTTCTACCACTTGTCATTTTCCAGTTTTGTTTTCTGCCTTTTAATTTTGTGGAATGAGCCCTTAGTTTTTAGGCTTGCTTGATCGTGTAGTCTAAGGCCAAACACCTAATAACCTTTGCATGTACCTATAGATTCGTAGTTTGGACTAAGATTTAATTAATTGTTAGGCACAAAAGTTGAAACCACCGTGCCGGGAAGGGTCGTATACAGCGCGTGCAGGATCCATTGTGGTGGACACCGATCGGCCCCCAAGACCGAACACTTAGGTTTCACTTGTGTGTTTAACATTTGGTTCTTCACGCTAGCAATCGCCTGCTTATGACGATTTCCGTGTGCATATCGACATATAGCATAGGTTTAAAAATTCCTATTTTGCATCCCGCATGGAGAGAGCTGGGATTTACTGTAAGTCTTCTATCTTAGCATCCATCATTTAGGTACTAAGGTGAGATTCCATCTTAGTGCCGACTTGCATTGGCTTTTCCGATTTTCTTCCATTGTTTTTAGATCAAATAGGAATCAAATAAAAATACAAAAACGTTAGGCGCTTGTATTGAATTGACTCAAAGCAAGTGATAACACCAAAAAAATTAAAAAATGGACTGCTAAAGAAAACTTGACCTAAATAAAATTGGTTAATTGGATTCATTGCTTGGGGTGAGTAATACCCTCATTTGTATTCAGGTTGCATGGGATGGTCTCCTTCCAAGTGAGAGACCGGCTTCGTAGGATTAGAGCCAAAAACCCAGTCTGTGGCTGCCTTGTGTATCGCCTGGATTTCCGAAGTATTGGCGCTTCTATCGTACATGGACGAGTAGGGCTTGGTCACCATTGATGACTATCTATTGTGTATAGCATCGACCTTGTCCGAAGTATCGAGCCTAGACCACGCCTTCACGGGGGTGTCTGTCTCATCGTCTTGCGTCCGAGTAGGGTCTTGCACGCTTACGGGTGATTCCGTTGCGAGCGAGATCCGAAGTATCAGTTTCGCCTATTGGCTTCCTTTCTCTATTTTTTTGGCTGAGTAGGGATCCAGGAAAGGTTACAAGGACTTCAAAAAGTGCAGACTACAGATTATACAGGAGGAGGACAAGTATGGGATAGTCTTCTGGCAGTACTCTCTCCTATAGGCGTAGCGCTCTAAGGACTCGTTCAAAGATAAATACCTGAATTCATCTAAAAACTACAAAGATAATAGCCGAACCTTCACGGCTTCACGCGTTGTGTTGGTGAACCCCTTGCATTGTGTTTGATTGACTAGTCGCTTTAGGTCAAGATCAAAAACACCGCACAATTGTGCGCAATTTTGCCCCCCTCTCTTCTTCATTTCTCAATCTTGCTCCTATCAATAATCACGATGATGGGAAGGAGGTCTCTTAGGTCGTCTCTGTCGGCACCGCTATCCAGCACTCCTCCCTATTCATGTAGGATAGTTTCGGGGAGTCTAGACCCACTCTCCGAACTTGAGTTCACTTCCACCCTGTTCCCCCCCGTCCACCCTTCTTCCTCCATCAGTCCAGCAGTTTCAGAATTTAGTGCAACACAGAGCTCAGATCATTTGATGGCACCTGAGATGGGTTCTTTTACCTTTTCAGAGAATCCAGCCATGCCAGATAGAGGAGAACACCCAAATGAGCAGGAGCACCCTCCTTTCCTGTATGACCAAGCTCCCATCAACAATTCACTTTTAGCCTCCCTGGAGACAATGCAGAGACAGATCAGAGACCAGGGAGTTTTCATGGGTGACGTCATGCGATAGCTGACGCAGATGCGAGCTGATAGAGAAAACAGAGCTGCAGGTGGTGGAGGAGATATACCTGATGCAGAAGGAGGAGATCCTAACGCTGAGAGACCGCCACAGACAATCATGAGGGAATTGCACAATCCTGCAACTTCCCTCACTCATCGATGGATCTGACTTCCTCCCGTTCATGGAGATTTCGAGCTTCGGCCCCACACTATTCAGCTACTGTCTAAATTCCATGGGCTGGCGATCGAAGAGCCACACCTCCATCTGCAGGAATTTGAGATGATCTGCAGCACAATCCATGACAGGCTGGTGACAGAGGACACCATCAGGATGATAGCCTTCTCGTTTTCTTTGGTTGATAGAGCCTCTTACTGGTTGAAACATTTGGGAAAGTTCGTCGATACTTGGGCACAACTCCGGACCGCATACCTCAACAAGTATTATCCTCTCGGTCGGACCAACGCAGCACGAGCCATGATCAGCAATTTCACAATGATCCCTAATGAACAATTCCATGAAACCTAGGATCGATTCAGAGAGCTCATTGACCGATGTCCACACCATGATATATCCAAGCTCAATCTGTTTCAGAGTTTCTTCTGTGGACTGACACCGTAGCTGCAGGGGCTTGTAAATGCCTCTTGTGGTGGGTCATATTTTTCCAATGGTGAAGACGACGTCTGGGCCATCTATGAAGGAATGGCAGAGAACTCAACAGTTATGGCCCAAGTCCGAGTCTACACGCAGCAGAAGCCCCCCCAAGGAGC
The DNA here is from genome assembly GCA_037367405.1 of Ottelia alismoides. NCBI lineage: Eukaryota > Viridiplantae > Streptophyta > Magnoliopsida > Alismatales > Hydrocharitaceae > Ottelia > Ottelia alismoides. Next base: position 31,595 of record JAZKJV010002118.1, on the reverse strand, counting down.
AGGAACATTTCAGAGGATCGTCCGCATCGATGCTGGTCCCCACACTCCGTCGGCAGCTGCAGCTCAAGCTGAATCCGTCGCAGTCGATATGGGCATAATTAGCGAAAAGTTGGACCGCCTCGAGATCCTCGAGAAGAAGCAGAGTCAGAGTCTTGCCCAGATGGAACTGATTACAAAGAACATGAGTGACCTGAAGACGCAGATTCTCTGCATTCAGGAAGCACAAACGTATACTCAGCAGCCTCCCATGTCACGGGCTGATCCCAACATTAGCAGCTCCACCCAACCCTCTGCCTCACACCGCCAGGTCAACCACATTTAGGCAGAGCCGGTCCAGCAGCTACAGTATTACCCGTCTCAGCAACCATCTCAGGACACTCAGATGGTAGTCCATCAGCCAGATCAGCCACTGGCAGTTCTTCCTCCACCATCCTTCGAGCAGGAGCATTGATGGAAGTCAATTGGATATGGTATGACCGATATCCACAGCCAATCGGAATTCGACGTGATCATCCCGGATTTGGATGGACCACCGGAGGGACCTCTTCCCAGCAGCAGCCTCCGGCTCAGTGACAGCAGAACAGCCAGCAGCAGCAGCAGCCCCAGTATACCCAACAGCAGTACCAGCATGGTCCTCGTCCCGCCTATCAGGGACAGCAGTGGCGGCAGCGTCAGCAGCCCCACCAGTCATACCCCCAGCCTCGTGAGCACTTCTCCCAACAGCAACCTCATTTCCGGCAAGGGAATACTTCCGGTTCTCAAGCACCTGCCTTCGAGAACCCAGCATTAGATGACCTCGCCCGATTGCTTTCTGAACATCGAGCATCCATCCGGCAGGAAATGGATGAGTTCCGGCAGGAAATGAGAGATATCGTCAAAGGCAAAGCCGCCATACCTGCATAGATCGAACATAATCCGAACAGTCTAAAAAGAAAATCTGAGCAGGTACAGTTTACAGAGGATACTTCTCCTAGTGATTATTTGAGTGACATGTCTTCTTTGTATGATGCTGATTTGTGACTACTAGGAGCGATAGGATGCCAGCCGACGACACCTCATTTGAGCGACGGCCACACGAGGAACCAGGAGCGCCAGATGAGCAGAGTAGCGGTGTTGATGCCTCTAATGACGATGTTGATGACGGTGGTGCTAATACCACCAAGGATGGAGACCCCGACGACGGTGCTGAGGCCGTCGTGAGACCAGATGCAGACGGTGGTGCTGATGCCACCATTTTTGATGATGTGCCAAAGCGCGGTGCTGATGCCGCGAAGTCAGATGCCGTTGGTGGTATTGAGGCCACCACTTCCACTTTTGTTGAGCTCCCCCATGTTGTGTTTCCACCTTTTGTATCTAAGGACTGTGGCAATAAAAAGAACAAAAAAATGAATAAAGGAAAAGTTTATGTATCTACTTCGAGTCCATATGTGTTGAATGATGATCAGTGTATGGATTCCATTCCCTCACAGGCACAGAAACCTATTCATAGTCCTCCATCTGAGGAGGCCCCTACCATCCCCTTCCCCGAAGCACTCCGCTTGACGGAGGAGAATAAAAAAGAAAATCCAAAAAAGACACAACAGGTAGAGTTCAGCAACCAGATGATTGATAGATTCCAGATCCAGCTGACTCTACGGGAGGCACTTGAGCACATCCCCCTCTCCCAAAAGAGCTTCAAAGAGAAGACTATAGTCCGCAGGAAGAGGAGGAACCACAGAGATCAGATCCATGTGCTCACCCACTCTACTTGCTGCACCATTCAGAACAGATTGCCAGCCAAGAGACCTGACGCAGGAGCTCCCTATGTCAGATGCGAGATTCAGGAGCAACGGTTCGATCGTACTCTATTAGACAGCGGATCTTCGATCAACCTCCTCCCGGCAGCCTTATTTGACCGATTCGAGTTTGGTCCTCTTCTTCGGAGCAGGATGGTCCTTTAGTTTCTAGGTCGACTAAGAGGCCGAAGGGGTTTTTAAGAGACGTGGTCGTTACCATTCAGGGCCTGAAATTCCCTGTGGACTTTGTTGTACTGGACATGGAGATCCCTGAGTCGGTAACAGATGCCCCTATCATACTTGGACGTCCATTCTTAGCCACAGCCAAGGCGGTGACCGATCATGATAATGGGAAGGTGTGCTTTCGCGTAGAGGGAGAGAGTATACAAATAGAGATGATCGACGAGACCAGAGCGAGAGAATTAGTATGCTCAGAGCAGTCCAGTGATATCGAGCAGATGACAGAGGCCGAGCAAGACATCCACCAGGAGTGTGATTTTGTGATGACAGATGATGAATCTATTTGGACAGATCCGGTAGCACAGACCCTAGCCTTGCCTACAGATTCACTATACGGCTTATGGCAGTTGAGAGCCTGGAGAGCACATCCCTGCATGAGGATACCTTTGAGGCTGACAGTTCTGTGACGAGTGGTACAATAGAATTTCATTCATGTTCTTCTAGTTCTGATCCCTCGGATTCAGACATTGATTGGGATGATTTTGATGACTATTTGCCATGTCTGATTCCTACTGAGCCGACAGCCATGACGGAGTGCGAGCCAGTACAGTTTATTGATGATTCAGCAGGGTTCCCTTCGTTATATTCTCATGCGCAACGAGAGTTCTCTCATGCAGACCTGGTAGCCTTTACACCGACATATCAGAAGCCAGATCTGCTACCTCCTAGTTGTCCAGAGTTGAAACCATTGCCGCAGTCGCTGAAGTATAGGTTCCTTGCGGGTGAGCCAGATATGCACCCAGTCATTATCTCAGCAGGTTTGACTGGAGAACAAGAATCTCGTCCGATGAAGGTTCTTGAAAGAAACCGCAAGACGATAGGATGGAGTATAGCTGATCTCCAGGGGATTAGTCCGGCTCTTTGCTCCCACCACATCTATATTGAGGAGGACGCTAGACCTTCGCGTGAGTTCCAGCGACAGCTGAACCCGAATCTTCGAGATGTGGTCATGAAAGAAATATCAAAGTGGTGGAGCGTCGATTTTATCTACCCCATCTCCGACTCCAAGTGGGTTAGCCCATTACATGTGGTACCCAAGAAGACGAGTAGCACTACAGTTGTGAATGAGTCTAGAGAGGAGATAGCTACCCGGGTACCAACTTCTTGTAGGGTCTGTGTGGACTACAGACGATTGAATCAGGCCACCAAGAAGGATCATTTCTCACTGCCATTCATTGATCAGATTATCGAGATGCTAGCTGGGAAGAGTCACTACTGTTTTCTTGACGGGTACTCCGGTTATAATCAAGTGGCCATTGCGCCCGAAGAACAGGAGAAAACGACATTCACCTGTCCGTTTGGGACTTATGCTTTCAGACGGATGCCCTTTGGTCTATGTAACGCCCCCGCGACATTCCAAAGATGCATGTTGTCCATTTTCTCGGACATGGTGGGTGATTGCTTAGAGGTCTTCATGGATGACTTCTCGGTCTATGGCGATGGGTTTGATGCTTGTCTTGACTACCTAGACCGTGTGCTTCAGCGCTGCATAGAGGTCAATCTTGTCTTGTCTTGGGAGAAGAGTCACTTCATGGTGACTCAAGGGACAGTCCTTGGTCATATCATCTCCGACATGGGCATGGAGGTTGATCCGGCCAAGGTGGATATCATTAGAAAACTCAATCCACCGTCCAATCTGCGTCAATTGCGGTCTTTTCTGGGGCATGTCGGTTTCTACCGACGGTTTATTCATAACTTAAGTCGAATTTCCCGACCGCTTACTGATTTGCTGACAAAAGACACCGAGTTCATTGTAGATGATAAGTGTCTTGTATCTTTTGAGACTCTCAAGAGTATGGTTATCACGGCTCCTGTCCTTCAGCCACCCAAATTGGTCTCTCCCATTCGAGATCATGACGGACGCTTCTGATTTTGCCGTAGGGGATGTGCTTGGACAGAGGAGGGATGGTTTGCCGTATGCCATTCACTACGCCAGTCGGACTTTGGATGCCGCTCAGCGGAATTACACTGTGACTGAGAAAGAGATGATGGCCGTAGTCTTTGCTTTGGATAAGTATCGATCGTATTTTCTCGGATCTAAAGTGACTATCTTTACCGATCACACCGCCATCCGGTACCTAATGGCCAAGAAGGATGCCAAAGGTCGCCTTACCAGATGGATCCTTTTGCTCCAGGAGTTTGATATTGAGATTAATGATAAACCTGCAGTTAAGAATGTGGTGACGGATCATCTCTCCCGCTTAGAGAACCTTGAGGAATCTGAGCCCAGCGCACCTATTACAGAAACATTTTCAGACGAGGCGATCTTGGCTATCGCCTCACTCCCATGGTACGCCGACATTGTGAACTATCTTGTCGCCAAGACTGTCCCACAAGGTTGGCCCGGGCAAAAACTTGAGACCTTCCTAGCTAAGGTCAAGTTTTATCATTGGGAGGATCCCGTCCTTTATCATGAAGGAGGGGATAGCATCTGGAGGAGGTGCATTCCTCAAGAAGAGCAGCATAGCCTCCTCACATACTGCCACAAGCTTGAGGCAGGAGGACATCATTCTGGGAGACGGACAGCACAGAAGGTGCTTCAATCCGACCTTTGGTGGCCTACTCTCTTCAAGGATTCAGATGAATTCGTGAAGAGATATACTGACTGTCAGAAAATGGGTACTTGCGGACAGAGAGACATGATGCCCATGCAGCCCATTCACTTTTGTGAGGTTTTTGATGCATGGGGAATTGATTTCATGGGCCCATTTCCTAAGAGTCAAGGGTTTGAGCACATTTTGCTTGCTGTAGATTATGTTAGCCGTTGGGTTGAGGCCATCCCCGTCCGAGTCGCAGATGCTAAAACCGTGTGTCGCTTTTTGAGGAAAAATATCATTTCACGATTCGGGGTACCTAGAGTTCTGATTTCAGACGGGGGGTCTCATTTCATTAATGATAAAGTTAGGGCCCTTGCAGACGAGTTCGGCATTGACCATCGTGTTGCCACGCCGTATCACCCTCAGACTAATGGTCTTACCGAAAGATCGAATAGGGAGATCAAGACTATCTTACAGAAGGTCGTCCGTCCAGACCGAAAGGATTGGTCACAGCTTTTGGATTCGGTCTTGTGGGCCTATCGGACCTCCTTCAAAAATCCATTAGGGACATCTCCCTTTCGCCTCGTCTATGGCAAGTCGTGCCATCTGCCAGTGGAAATCAAGCATAAATCATTTTGGGCAATCACTGAGTTACTGTTAGATTCCGAGAGTATAGGAGAATAGAGAAGAGCAGAGTTGGCAACCCTGTAGGAGTTGAGAGATATAGCCTTTTCTAGCAGCCTGCAATACAAGGAAAAAGTGAAGACATGGCATGATTCGCATATCAGCCATAAACAGTTTGAGCCCGATCAGCGTGTATGGTTGTTTGATTCCAGGCCGAAGTTATTTCCAGAGAAATTACAGACTAAGTGGAAAGGTCCGTATGTGGTCAGGAAGGTACATGACAATGGCAGCATTGATATATCCGAGCCGTCATCTTCCTCTACCTTTCATTTTAACGGTCAGCGCCTGAAGCTATATCTAGACCATGATCCGCCGGCCATTGACGTTGCCCCCATCCATCTGGTATGAGATGTGCTCTTCGACTCAGATCATTTGCATCTCATACATGGTCATCACTTTCATCTTTCGTTGTACAGATCCATATGTCTATATCATTCTCTCATCTGTTGATATCTTTTCTTCTTTTCTTCTTTTCTTTTTTTCTTGTTCTATCCTCTGTATCTATCAAAAAAGTGTCGCCCCTTTTTGTCAGTCTTCTATACTTAGGACGTACTTTGTCCTAAGTATAGGGGGGTGTGCACCTCGAGTGTTCTATTCTTTGATCCTCTCCATTGTCTCCTCTTCTTGTATATACTTAGGGATATCTTACCCAAAGTATAGGGGGAGACAGTCCGAGTACGATCTGTTCATTCCCACCCTTGACCCTCCCTGCTTTGTGTACAGATTGTTATACTTAGGATTATTTGATCCTAAGTATAGGGGGGACGGTCAACTTCTCATTGGTTTATTCATTCAACCTTATTCATTTATTCTTTAGACTAATCTATACTCAGTACGAGTTATGTCTTCTCTTTTCTCTCCGATCTATGAGGACAAAGCTCAAGCTAAGTATAGGGGGGTCGTATATACTACGTATATACTTTAGCCATAACTCGTACTTTCATATTTTTACTAATAACTATGGCTAAGTATACTTAAAAAATTCATTAAAAACCTTAATAAAAAGATGTTTCATTCCTCAAATTCTTTTTGTACTTACTGATTAATAAATCAGGTGAAAATATTTTTTGCAAAATGTTTGAAAAATAGTTTGAAAATCTTCGTGAAAAATCTTTTGAAAACTATTTGGAAAATGTTTTGTTACATGTTTTCAACCTTTGTAAAAATATTTTGACTGTAAAAATGTATTTTCCTTGTGTGAAATAAAATGTTTGAAAAATGATTTGCAAATGGTTTGAAAAATGGTTGCAAAAATATGAGGAAAATCTATATATACTGTTTGGGAAACCTTTGCAAAATGATTTTCAAATGTGGGTACATGTTTCTAAAAACTGTTTGTAAAAATTATTTTGGACTAGAGTTTTCAAAATTGTTTGAAAAACCTTTTTCAAATAAGTTTGAGGAATACTCACATCTCACCTAAAATTCACTATATATACTTATAAAATTGACCACCTACCCTGTAAATTCTTAAAATCCACTTCTTGTATATACAAGATGCATCCCCGTGTAAATATTTGTACCTAGTTTTTGGCCAAAACCTTTTTGTTTTCAAAAATCCCAAAAACATTTGCAAAATTAAAATCCAAAAACATTTGAAAAAAAATTTCCAAAAATCTAAAAAATGCATAGGCATCATCTTTTCAAAAACCCATAAAAAGTTCAAAATCTTTGAAAATTGCATCACAAAAATACTTTCTACATAGCATTTGCATAGCATTCACATTTTTCGAATTGAGTTTGATAGTTGAACGAGTCTAAGTAAAATCTGAAGATTGGAGCTTGGTTGGACCTTAAATCTACCTAATTAACAGGAATCTTATGGGAACTGGGATTGAGGTACTTAAGGTCTAGTTGACTTAATTCTTTGAGAATCATGGGACTCGGTTCAATGGATTCTTGACTGCCTAAGTAGAGTATTTCGGAGCACACGCACGACTCTTCTTGATAATGACCTAACTTGGACACCTGCACCTTTCACATGGCTCAACTCAGTTGTAGTGGTAAGGGGGATGGATTTGCCGGTATGAGACGCACACAGATGGAAACACTTGTCCTCCTCTAGGGAATGAAGTGCACCCCAACCCGTCCAGTGATGATGAGTTTCGAGGATAGGAGATCGTGGGTTGCAATAAAGCTTCAAAAGAGGGATAGTCGACTGGCTCAAGAGGAAAAACTCCCTATGTAAATGATGTTGTATATAGTATTCAAAAGAAATGCAAAAAGTAAAAACTCCAAAAAAGTGGACAGGCCTGTACAAAAATAAAAATGCTTGCCGGAGTGTACATATGTGTAAAGTCAAATAAGCAAGCTTGAGCTTCAAAGTCAAATCATGTGAGCCTGCAGCTGGATGACTTGACTACACTGGTCTTGCATCCTAGGATAGGTAGCTACACTGGCTACCGTCTATTCTTCTCTTCACCCCCTCCTCCTGAGCTCGTTGCCACTTGAACTTAGAAGGGAATACCCTGCTCCTTGAGGAATGAGTTGTTAGATTGGGGAATCATTGGGTTGTCATATTGGAGAAGTCAATCTCTTTGTCATTTCAGTTGGGAGAGCCACCATTACTTACACTATACGAGTCAGATTCATAGTCATAAGGGTTTGCGTATGAGTTGAAATATTTCTGACTTGGCTATTGAGGAGACTTGAGCAGAGTTTTGGTATTCTCGAAGGCTGTTGGATTTCAAATACGGTTCTCATTAAGGTTCCACCCGCACTAAAAAATCCAAAGGTCCGACTTAAGCTCCAAACTTTGATTTTGTGAAGACAAGTTTGATAATCAAATTTAATCCAACTTCTTCTTTTTCTTTTCTTTCTTTTTCTTTCTGCACTTATGGCATAAGTATTTGCTAGGGACTAGCAAAGGTAAAGTATAGGGAGATGATGAATCCACATTTCATCATCTTTATTCTATCATTTTGGCCACAAAAATCCTACCAAATGCATGTAAATACCCTTAATTCCAACATCTTAGCATTCATGCATGTGCACGTAAATAGTCTATAAAATACTGTAATTAAAGCCAAAATTATAGAATAAAGGAAAGAAAAGAAAAAGAATAAAATATTGTAAATATTTTATGACCCAAACCCCGAAACCTAGGCATCTCGATGACCAGGTCGACAAGGAATAAAATAGGGGGAGATAAGGGCCAAAATACAATAAAACCCCTCGTTATTTAATTCATTCTTTCTTCATTTTGGGACATATTTTTGGTTCCACTTTTTATACCTCACATAAATAAACTTTGACCATGAAAATTGTATATAATTAAATATAGAAAAATACAAAATTGATTTCACCCAAAAATAATATAGAGATAAAAAGTTATGATCTGAATAAAGAACTCCAACTTCCCAGACCCGTATCTTGCAAATAAAAACTCGAAATGTACCAAACTCACCTTTTAATTGTATATAGTTTAAAATAAGCTATTTAATGGAGGTGGTTTCGTATTTTTCGGAGTTACGGTTTGAAAGTTGGATTTTGGACCCTACTTGTATACTTATACCAATTAAAATATTCATTTTATTTATTATTCATTATTTCTACAATTTTATATTTTTATAATTTAGTAAATATTATTTGTAACATATTTGTACATTAAAATCAGAATAAAAATTCAAAGAAAATACAAAATAAAATACTTGTATATAAAAGACATAGGTATAATACCTATGCACATACCTATATAACTAATACTATTATTAAGTGTACAAAACACTTCAGAAAAATAAAATAAAAATACTTTTAAGTGTATAAAAATACTTTATAAATTTATAAAATAATAAACAAAATAAATAAAATTAAATATACAAAATAAAAATAAAATAATAAAATACATAGATAAATATACCTACATAGGCCTAAAATATTAACTTGTATTTTTATACCTCATAAAAATAATTAAAATCACGATAAAATACCTTATAAAATAATAAACATTTTTTATTTAATAACCTAAAAATAATAAAATCATTTTCAGTTTTTAAATGATTTAATTAATCTATTACCAGGGATTTTTCCTGGTTGGTCCACGTGGACCAACCAGGTGCCGACCCTAGTTGACCTCGGTCAATTGGTCGCCCTCCACCCATGTGCGCCTGTCAGAGCGTCATTTTGACTCATATTGGCGGATTTTTCAAGGGCGCCACTTACATCATCTTGTAATGGAGCCTTCTTTACTTTTGTTCGCCGTCGATCGAGGATATACGCCCTTGTGTTTTTTGGGGAAGAGGGCCATCCATTCGCCCGATATTCCTTGTTCTTTGAGCCCAGTCCGTCAGCCATACAAAAACCACCCTTCATCCATTTTCAAAATTCGAACCCCATTTTGTCCCGACTTTCTCCCTCTTTCGTGTGCTCTTGCGACCTGGAGGTGACAGCTTCAGATTCAGCTGACCAAGGAGGAGTTTTCGTCGTGGATTGGGCGAGTTCCAGCCACCTCCGGCCACCCCGCCGTCGAGGTATTTTCAACCTCAGGTTCAGACCTTCGAGGTGCTTGTTTCCCTATTTTTCTGTGCTACGTTTATTCACCATAGTCGTAGGAACACATAGCCATCTTCATCATCGATTTTTATCGATCAAGTCGCATCATCGAGACCCTCGCCGGAGCGCACCTCCGGCGAGCATCCTTCTCACCGCTCTCCGTCCATTTTCGACCACTGGTGGGTCGCGGCAATTTGCCCGCGACCGCCTTTAACTCTCTCTTGCAGGTCAGGAACGTACGAAGCCACTGGGGGTCATTTTCCCATTCGCCGGAGGTATCTGGAAGGGCGGAGCTCCGCCGCCCTCGTGCCCGCACTGCAAAGCGACTCCGACGCTTTTGAGAACTCTAGGACCTGGAGCAGACCTGCAGGAAGCGCATAAGCCCATTTTGGAGCTTCACACGCCGCGGAGGAGGTGTCTGGAGGCCGGGGAAGTTCGCCTACCGCGGTGTTCCTCCCCGTTCGTCGTCGTCACCCTTCTGCCATCCGATCAAGGGCGTTCTTTCAGCCGCACAGCAGCCGTAGGATCCCCTGCAGTCCACGTCGTTCGATCAATCAGGGTCCTTCTAATCCGGGCCGTTGGAGCGAACCGGTATGGAGCGTCCTCGGCGTGACACGTGTCCAAGCTATATCTTTCAGCCGTTGGATCAGCTTAGCGAGGGTATTTTGTAGTTCCCATCCTCGCTCAATTTTGTATTTAAATTTTAAAACTCAAACTTTCATCTGCCGCTTTAATATTTTGTAATATTTATATTTAGGCCCCTAAACGTCCCCTAATTGCATTTAGGTCCCTCACCACGTCACCTCACGTGTCTTTGCGCGTGAGGTGCGGGCATTTTGCAGGGGGACCCCTGGTTGTTTTGTTATTTAGTTTTACTCCATAAAAATTTGCTTGTAGTGTAATATTTCTGGATATGTTGCAACTAAGCCCCCCGTTGTTTTTGATAATTGCGTGTAGGTCCTTCCCAGGCGCGCAGCTCTCGCACGTGGTTTGGGATTTTTGTACTTATACCTCTCCGGGTTTGGGTATTTGTAACTAGTCCAGAAACTTCATTAATTAGTTATATATTTTGCATAAAAATTACACTTTGGCCCCTGGATGTTTGCTTATTTGTACTTATGCCCTTGTCAGTAGTGTAGTTTAGTAGTGTAGTTTCTTGATGTTGTATCTTTTTATTTCATGCATCTATAAATTGCTAAAAATCACCAAAAAATTAGTTTAAGCTCCTGTTTGCTTGCTCATTCATTTCCTGATTTTTGAGTATTTTCACCTATTTTTATAAATACCTTGTCTTCCTTTTTCCTACTTTGTTTATATTCTAGTTATTGAAAAAGAAAATAAAATTCAGAAAATTAAAATCAAAATACAAAAAATACAAAATTAAAAGTTAAATAAAAAAATATAAAATTAAAAACCAAAAAAATTTTGCATATTTGTAGACACTTAATCACATTCACATTTTTGCATCTTGCTTGATCTATCCTGTGTGCTCCCTGTGTTCGACACTCTACACATACTTGCACTATACACATTTTATGTAGAGTTAATAAAAAATTTGAACTCCACTTTTGCTTGTCATTATTTGATTTCATATTGTGCGTTAATTGTTGATTAAATCCGTATTTCTGAGAGGTCAACACACCGACTGCGGTTTCGCCTTGTGAAACCGTACGACCCTCGGATCACCCGTGTTATCAATACTCCTCCTACGAGTCAACAGTCTCCTCTACCTGCCATACCACCACCGTCGTCACTTATACCACTTCCCTCTACACAGACACTTGTGATCGTTGTTCCACCATTACCAAATTCTATACCCGTCGGTCGTCGTCTGCTCATGGTCATCGCCCGTCATCCAGTATGCCCCAGGTTTGTTCTGATAACATGGTTTTTAATGATGGGTCTGGAGATGTTTCTGTACAAGGATCAGTGCAGGAGGAGGTTCCCGAGGACCTGGACTTATCCATTGCTATTAGGAAGCAAAAGCGTACATGTGCATCATATCTGCTTGCTTCTCAGGTGTCTTTTCATTGCTTGGCAGGAGATTTTCAGATATTTGCAGTTGCTATCTGCTGTGGAGATTCACGGACTTACTAAGAGGCCTTGAAAGATAGTCGTTGGTGTTTAGCTATGGAAGAAGAGATGGTTGCTTTGCAATGACGTGGTACCTGGAGTTTGGTGGCTGCTCCTCCCGGTGCATCTATTGTCAGTTGCAAATGGGTGTCTAGTGTTAAACAACATGCAGATGGGAGCCTCGATCGTTACAAGGCAAGATTTGTGGCATGTGATTCATACAAACCTATGGTGTAGATTATATGAACACATTCTCTCCTGTTGCTCGCCACTCCACTTTACGTGTTCTTTCAGTCGTTGTAGTACGTGACCGGTCCTTGTTTCAACTTGATGTTAAAAATGCATTGATCTACAGGAAGAGGTCTACATGCAGCAGCCTCCGGGGTATACTGCTGAGGGGGAGTGTCTACAGGTTTGTAGACTCCATGAGGCAATATATGATCTTAAACAAAGTACAAGGGCATGGTTTCAAAAGCTCTCAGATTTGATCGAACGACAGGGGTTCAAGAAGTCAAATGTAGACCATTCTCTATTCGTGCAGAGAACACCTAGAGATAGAGTTGCTATCGTGGTTTATGTTGATGATACAGTTATTACAGGAGATGATGTGCAGGGAATAAAGATGGCAAAAGAATTTATGGGCAGTCAGTTTGTTATTAAGGATCTGGGTACCCTAAGGTATTTCTTAGGGTTGGAATTTGCTGGGAATACGTAGGGTCTTATGATGACCCAAAGAAAATATGTTACAGACATGCTTGTTGAGACGGGCATGATTGGGAGTCGACATTCCACTACTCCTATAGATCCTAGTATGAAGCTATACGATGATGATACAGATGATGTTGATAAGAGGATATACAGAGAAATGGTGGGAAAGCTCCCTTATATTACTATTACCAGACCGGATATCTCTTTTGTTGTGAGTCGAGTGAGACAATTCATGGAGCAGCCTCGACAAGTACATATGGATGTTATATACATGATATTGAGATATCTAAAATCTTCTCCAATAGCAGGACTACTTTTCAAGAAAGGAGAAACTCTCTCTGTATCCGTGTGTGCTGATGCAGACTATGCAGGGTGTCCTAAGGATAGAAAGTCTACTTCGAGTTTTACAGTATTTGTTGGCAGTTCTCTTGTTTCTTGGAGAAGCAAGAAACAGACAGTTGTGGCTAGATCAAGTGTCGAATCTGAATATAGGGCTATGGAGCAAGCAAGTACAGAGATGATGTGGGTTCGAGCAATGTTAGCATATTTGCACATGGATGTTTCTCTACCCATGCAGTTACAATGTGATAATCAGGCTACCCTATTTATTGCAAACAACCCTATGTTCCATGAGAGGACAAAAGATATTGAGGTAGATTGCCATCACACTAGAGATATGATTCAGAATTGCTTGATTTCTACTTCTCATGTCAGTTTAGAAGAGCAAACAGCAGACATCTTTACCAAGCCATTGCCCAGAGGACTATTCCAGAAGTGTTCGTCCAAGCTGAGCATGATTGACATCTATGCTCCATCTTGAGGGGGAGTGTAGAGATATTTATATTTCCATATTCTCTATGTATCTCTTTCTTATTTTTATTTCTCTGTTTCCATCTTATGTAATTTACCCATAGGCCTCTCCTTTATATAAGAGAGCATGCAGTTCTCAGAAATGATAACGCACTCATTTCTTCCAACAGTCCCCATCATTCTTTTCGTTGTTTACCAGAGTTTTCATATGAGCCATAGGGACTCCAGTGTAGAGGAACATTCCCTATGCCATGTGGGCAAGGGTTTTCATGTGGTTTCATAGGGACTCCAGAGTAGAGTACCATTCTCTGTACCAGATGGGAGAGATACAGTTCTCCGATGAGGAGACTATCAGACTCCATTCTCTAGCGACCGTGGACTCCGACGAGGATTGCACTTCCACGACCTTTTTTCCAGTTCGTCCCTTTTCAGATATGGAGCAATTGTCCACATGTTATGGCAGGCCAGAGTACTCCGATGAGGAAACTCATTTTCAGTTGCAGTGACTCTGACATACGCAGTTCAGAGCACATGCTCTCCGACGAGGAGATCCAGTAAACTTACACTCCAGCCTGTTAGTCCTTCTCGCATGCATGACATGAGAAGCAACGTCCTCGACAGCATCCGATAGTTATGCACGTTGAGTTGATATTGTATGTAGTAGTGTCATGTAGTGTGAGGTGAGTTTCTTTCTGTTTGTCCAAGTTGAGCATTTCATGCTCCTTTACCCCATCCAAGAGTTCAGTCCTACATCTACCAATTTGGAGATGTGGAGACTCCGTGGGTGCTATATATAGAGCCCCACACCCCTGTAGTCCAGTGAGAAAAAGCAATGTTGCATATGACCCTTTGAGGCCTTATCCCGTGGTTTCATCCCATTCCTTAGGGAGTAGGGTTCCACGAAAAATCTCGTCTTATGTTCAAGTTTTATTACTTTATTTCTGATACGCTTATGCATTCTCTATTTTCTAACATATACCATGGCCATCTTAATAATCATACAGATGTTGATTCAATGGTTGAATCATAGAGGACGATATTTGGATGATGTCTAACGAATTAGATTGACGACTCATCAAGCACCATCAAATGATTGCTAAGCGATGACCTCCAGCCTAAGAAGATGGCAATCCCTCTCTAACGGTTGATATATGATTGACCTCTTGATGTAGATCCCCTGCATAGGAATAGAGATTCGAATGTGTCAGATAAGTTATGTCAAAGAGTTGACTTACCAAGATCGAGATAACCAAGACATATATCGTATGTTGTCACGATATACGCATGCATCATCTGACCGGAGACATGTATTACTATATGTCTAAATATGTACATTAGGCCGACCACTAGGTTGATGACCTAATCAATGTATATACACCGACGAGTTGGTGTGCACATGAGGGTATATGAGTAATACGATCTCTCAAAGGGATCATACATGTTCATTACTGAACCGGAAGACATGAGCTCAGTCATGAGATATTGGGACTAAATTCTGTACACGGTCGTCTCGCTTTGTAAGCTTTACTGAATTTATAGGTATGATATATGATTTTGGAAAGTATATGATCGATACCAATTCCTAATGATCAAACGAGAAACTTAATGATAAAATCTAGAAAGTCTAAATATGATCTAAAACTTTGGGTTTATTCTAGGTCATCCAGTATGCAGGATATACGGGTAGTAGGAATACTCGAGGGTCATGTGATAGTAAACGATTGTATAACTATGACGCTTCCATTATGATGGAGTGATAAAACATGTTTTGATATTAGTGACTCCTCTCAATAGATTATTAATCCAATCTCAGTCCAAATGTTAAACATTGGATGTGATTCAGATGCATGAAGGTTAGATTCACAGTTTGATTTAATCAAACATTTTTGAGAGGTCTTCGAGATCCAGATTTGTGATATGATCTTGTTGGGAAAAATAGAAAACTTGTTTATTCCAGAAACCCTATGCTCTCTTATATAGAGGAGAGACCTATGAGTAAATTACATGAAAAAGATATAAAGAAATAAAATAGGTGACAAGGTACACAGAAGCATATAAGTATCTTTATACTCCCCCTCAAGATGGAGCATAGATGTCAATCATGCTCAGCTTGGATGAATACTTCTGAAATGGCCCCCGAAGTAATGCCTTGATAAAGACATCTGTAGTTTGCTCTCCTGAACTGACATGAGAGGTAGAGATCAACCCCTTCTGGATCATCTCTAGTATAATGACAGTCTACCTTAATATGTTTAGTTCGCTCATGGAATGCAGGATTGTTTGCAATGAACAAGGCAACTTGATTATCACATCGTAGTTGCATGGGTAGAGGAACATCTACATGTAAATCTGCTAATACTGCTCGAACACACATCATTTCTGTACTTCCTTGTGCCATAGCTCTATACACAGATTTGGCACTAATCTAGCCACAACTGTTTGTTTCTTGCTTTTCCAAGAAACAAGAGAACTACCAACAAATATTGCAAAACCTGTTGTGGACTTCTTATCCTTAGGACATCATGATATAGTCAGCATCAGCACATGCAAATACCTTGAGAGTAGGTCCTTTCTTGAAGATTAATCCTGCACCTGGAGAAGACTTTAGATATCTCAATATCATGTATATAACATCTATATGTACTTGCCGAGGTTGTCCTATGTACTGACTCACGCGACTCACTGCAAATGAGATATCTGGTCTGGTAATGATAACATATAGGAGCTTTCCCACAATCTCTCTGTATCTCCTCTGATCTACTTCATCTGTATCATCATCGTATAATTTCATGCTAGGATCCATCGGAGTAGTAGAGGGTCGACACCCAATCATCCATGTGTCAACAAGCATGGCTGTAATATATTTTCTTTGGGTCACTATGTCCAATCCTAAGAAGTACCTTAGGGTGCCCAGATCCTTAGTCACAAACTGACGGCCTAGATATTCTTTATCATCTTTATCCCTTGCATATCATCTCCTGTAACAAGAATATCATCAACTTAGACCATTATGATAATAGTACCTCTAGGTTTCCTCCGCACAAAAAGTGAATGGTCTGCATTAGACCTCTTGAACCCTCGATTCTCAATCAAATCTGAGAGCTTCTGAAACCATGCTCTTGGACTTCACTTAAGACCATATATAGCCTTATGGAGTCTACAGACCTGTGTACACTGCCCCTCAGCAGCAAACCCAGGAGGTTGTTGCATGTAGATTTCCTCTTGTAAATCTCCATATAGAAATGCATTTTTAACATCCCATCTGAAATAAAGGCCAATCGCGTACCACGACCACTGAAAGTAGGATATGTAGTGTAGAGTGACGAGCCACTGGAGAGAAAGTGTCCAAGTAATCCACGTCATAGTTCTGAGTGAAGCTACGAGCCACTAACCTTGCCTTGTAGCAATCAAGACTGCCATATGCATGATGTTCAACAGTAAAGACCCATTTGCAACTGACGACAGATGCCCCAGGAGGAGCAGACACCAAGCTCCAAGTACCACGGGATTGCAATGCGGCCATCTCTTCCTCCATGACTAAGAGCCAACGACTATCCTTCAATGCTTCTTGATAATTCCGTGAAATCTCCACGGCTGGTAAGGCAACAACAAATCTCTGAAAGTCCACTTTTAGACGATGAAAGGAAACCTGAGAAGCAAAGGGATAAAGGGCACAAGACCGCTTCTGCTTGCGAACTGCAATAGGAAGATCCAAGTCAGTACGAACCTCCTCTATCTGAAGGCTACTTTCCTGCATAGAGACATCTCCAGACCCATCATTAGAAATTATGTTATCAAAACAAACCTGGGGCACATCAGATGACGAACCATGACCATGAGCAAAAACAGGTCGACGAGTATAGAATTTTGGCAAAGGTGGAACAATGCGTGAATGGGTAGAGGACGGTAGTGGTGGAGGTAGAGGAGGCGGTGGTATAGGTGAGGCATCAGGCACATGTATAGAAGGAGATGGAGCTATGGGAGAAGGCACATAAACCTCATAACGGAATTGGACAAAGCCAATCTATCGCCTGTAGGAGAGAAAAACATCGCATACTCAAAAAATGTGACATCAGCACTGATATACTATTTTCTGCACAATGGATCATAACACTGATATCCCTTATGTGTTATGGAGTACCTAACAAAGACACATTTGATAGCCCTAGGAGAGAGCTTATCAAGACCTGGAGCCATTTAGTGTACAAAAGCAACCGAACCAAAGACATGAGGAGTGAGAGAGAATGTGGGGCTCTCCCAAGACATCAGGAAAAACAATGGAAAAAGGGGCTCTCCCAAGACGGATGAGGGCATGTGATTAACTAGATAGCACGCCGTAAGAACAACATCACCCCAAAACGAATGTAGGGCACCAGTCTGAATAAGAAGTGTTCGACTGATATCAAGTAAATAACGATGTTTTCTCTTTGTCACACCATTTTGCTGAGATGTGTAGGGACATGTTGTTTGATGAATAATGCCACGGGATGATAAGAAATGGGATAGATGATGAGTGCAGAATTCCAGGGCGTTATCAGTTCTCACAAATTTAACAGATGAAGAGAAAACATTCTGAACTTCATTGATAAAAATTTTGATCATATCCCCGGCTTCAGATTTATTTTCAATAAGAAAACCCATGACAAACGAGAGAAATCATCAACTGCAACAAGGTAAAAACGATGCCCTTGATGATCAGGAACACGACGAGGACCCCAAATGTCAACATCAAACAACTCAAATGGGAGCAACTGCTCCGACTCTGACGACTAGGGAAAGATGAACGATGATGCTTCCCCAACTGACACGTCCCACACTGGAATGTAAATCCTGGAAAAATCTGCAGCAAAATGACTCATCTTCTACAGAGTGAGATGACCAAAATGTAGATGCCAAGGGAAAGGAGAGACTAGTCCTGACGAGATAGAGGACGCGTCTGCATATGGAGTTTGGACCCGTCAATAGAGATCACCCTGCTCAAGACCACAACCAATCACCCTGCTCGTAAGAATGTCGTGAAAAACAAGAGATGATGGGTCAAATATAGCTCGATTATGCAAATCCTTCGTAATCTGACTGATAGATAATAAATTCATAGAAAAATCAGGGGTGTGTAACACGTTTTGCAGACATATTGAGGGTGTTAGGGTAATCTCCCATTGATCTGCGATCAGGGAATGAGTCCCATCGGCTATCACTACAGTTCTTCCTGGAGAAACCTGTCTGTAGGAGGTTGTAAGTTGTCCTTTATCTCCACATAAATGGTGTGTCGCCCCAGAGTCCATAATCCATTCTGGAATATGAGATCCATAACATGATGTAAAGGCAAAGGTGCTACCTGAGGTGCTTGCCGTAGCAGAAGTACTGGCGGAGGCGGAAGCTGCAACATCGGAATGGCCTCCAGCAGATGATGAAGAAGAAGGCATGATGTCACGCAAAGAGTCTAGCCACAAGATCATCAAACATCGCATCTGAAGTAGATGTGACGGGTGACTCGACCTGCTTTACTACACGGGCTGATACTGGAAAACCATGCTTAGAGTAGCATGTCTCCTAAGTATGACCTAGGTGATGGCAAAACGTGCAGGACTAACGAATGCATCCTCCTCTATCACAAGGTCCACATCCACGAGAGAACGAAGAACCTCCTCTGCCTCGGGAGGCGGCCATAGATGAAGATGTCTGACTGATGACAGTAGATGGAACAGTGATTCTGCTGAGCCTGTGGAAAGCTTCCTCCATGGGAGGAATAGTAGCATCTGCAAGGATCTGGGAGCGAGTAGCATCATATTCAGAATCCATGGCTGCTGGGAATACATCGACCATAGTAGCATTCGGATATGTCTTCTACTGCTCCGAAGTGGTTGTGAGTGACATGAAGCTATAAAGCTTCTCAAACATCCCATGCAATGATGTATACAGGGAATGGAGAGAGCGTTCGTTCCGTTTGATGGTGAAAATGTCATGCTGAAACTGAAGTATCATAGTTTCATTCCTCGCCTGAGAGTATGTAGCCGTGAGGATGTCCCACATAGCCTTAACAGTAGGCTGATGTAACACGTCATTGATGATCTTTGTCGTCAATGTCCCTGAAAGCCAGACTTTGGCATATGCATCATCTGCCTCCCAAGAGGTGTGTACTCCAGTCTTCTCCATCAGTTCCTCCTCGGTAAGAGTATGTTTCTTACTGCTCGACTTCATGAGACTCATGAACTGCATTGCCCAGAGCTCATAGTTCGCCCTGTCCATCTTGACAATAGGCGTTGGACCTTACAATGCGCCAGTAGAGGGAACATCGACCTTACTTTCTGACATGATGCTGAGGGAGGAAGACTAGGAATAATAGACGTCTGAGAATAATCTTCTACACGGACATGTGAGGATTTGGTTGCGTGTGTAGACTAAAGGCGCAAACAATCCCATCAACAACTGGAAGAGCTCTGGAGCACCACTTATGGATCACGTGTCAGTGCACGCATGAGTCGCGCTGCACGAAACCGCACGCAAGAGCGCGTAGGCGCACGCAGGTGCACTGCGCGAAAGCAGGCGACGTGCGAAGCTAGGCTGGAAGGCGCCGCACTGGGCTGGGGGTCGACGCACGAGGGTGCGCGATGCCGAGGGTGGAGACGCGGCGAGGCTAACAGCGGCGGTGGAAGCGGGCGAGGCGGCATGCTGCGCTGGGCTGGGAGGTGGGGATGGGACCGATCTAGGGCACGAGAGCTCCAGTCTAGGACTGCCGCTCTGATACCATGTTGGGAAAAATAGAGAACATGTTTATTCCAGAAACCCTAGACTCTCTTATATAGAGGAGAGACATATGGGTAAATTACATGAAAGAGACATAAAGAAATAAAATAGGCGACAAGGAATATAGAAGCATATAAATATCTTTACAGATCTCAATCCAAGTCACTATACACGGAATGTACAATCTTCATGTTCTTATCTCCAAGTATCCGTAGAGAAAGCGCATAATTTTTGAAAGAGTTCGAGAATAGTTCCATTGTTGATAATATATCTGAGCATTGGGAAATTGATGATTAAATGTGATTTAATTCTAATGAATAATATGAATATGATTCATACTGTTTGGACATATGACTATGAGAATAGTCATCCAAGATAATTAAATATAATTTAGTTATCAACGATATGATTAATGTGGATAAACTATCCATAATAATCATAAATATTATAAGTCTGATTTATAATATGTTGGAGAGATCTAATTGTAAAAAATATTTATAAATTAAATGTGGATGTGAATTGGATTCACATTGAACAATTAATTGCAAATACAATTTACAATTTATATTGGATGAAAAAATATGATTCATAATTGTTAATGGCATGATCGAAATTATCACAAAATAATTTGGAATTATTTTAGTGAATATTTTTGCGACAAAAGTTGTTGCACATATAGAATATTTGGAGATATATGAGATCTCTCAATTAAGGAAAAAGAGAGCCACCTTCCTCTTTAAGAGGATAGACGGCCATGGGGTCTTATTCCTTGTATGGTCGTCCACTATATTAAGGGAAGGAGGCTTGTCATCTTTCCTTTATTTCCATATGAAATTGATTTGAATTAAATTAAGTGTGTTCAAGATTATTTGCAACATAATTAATTTTTTTATAATGATCATTTGTTGTTGCAAATTTATGCAACAAAATCATGGTCATTGATTGAAAGCACAAAATAATCTACACCATTGATTATTGTGTGCACATGAATTGAGATTCATGGACATCCAATTTGTTATAAAAGAAACGCAAGTCTTTGCTCTTTCTTTACAAGAACTACAAGAGCAATAACTCTCTCTATTCTCATACTCGCCCCCATCTCTTTCTCAATATCGTGGTCGTCCACCTTATTGACCTAGCGAGCCTTACAATCGTCGCGACGCCGTCATGTTGTCGAACCGATTGCTCATGGATCTACGCCTTCTTCGGTGCATCTTGCTCAGACAACAATCGATTTTGTGTGACAAAATCAGGAGACTCCGCATTCGGATCTTCAACTCGGATTGCGGGAAGTGCACATCTCATCCACGTACCCGCAAGTGCATCCTTTGTCAGATCAGACTTGAGACAGGAGGTCTCTTCGCTTAGAGACATACGCAATCGCAAGCATACTTCAAGAGATAATCATATTACTTGTTTGTGATATTGATCAAACAATATGAAAAGTGTTCTCATATCATGTGATTTCATCTCTTTAAAAATTTTAAATTCCGTTGCCTCAAGCAACTAGTGTAATTAGTCGCTCTTGATCGCATTGATGCAATCTTCATGCTTTCATAATGCACAAAGGTCCAAACCCTATCCTTCAAGTAGTATCGGAGCCTTGGTCAATGGTCTTAGATATGATCCAAACCTTAAGTGAACAAGGCTTTGAATATCGATTGCGCGGAAACTCGTAGTATTTGCATAAGATGCAAGATTCAAATTGTTTTTCGCTAAAATAAAAATCCCTTGTTTATACATTGTTTGGAATTTTTTAGATAATAAAATGTATATAGAATGTCTAAATATGTCCTCAAAATAGTAGCCAATTTTTGGCACCAAAAGTTCATAAATTAAAATTTGCAAAGTTCGCACAGTGAAATTGTTTTTGCGTATATTCACAGTTCTATAACAAATCAAATTTTAGTTATTATTTTCTCATCATGAAACATGAATTAAACACTTTAATTAAGTAGAAAAGTAAATCAGCAAACCGCTCAAATTTATTTCATACAATTCCAACTATGTTTCCCCTAGATATTCCATATTTTGTGGAGATGGGTTGGATAATGATTGGATCATCAAGGTTACTTTCTTAATGTATTTATCATTCATTGTAAATCAAGGATATTATGAATTTGACATAATTAATTGATGCTTAATATTTATGAAAATATTTGATTAAACATCAATTGACATTGAATGATTGTTTCATGACGAAATCCCTAGTTTAACCAACAATACTTGTAGATCAACTTTTACATGCAAAACATGTTAGCTTAATATGACTAGAAATTTAGGATCTTTAGAATGTTTTAAGATGCCTAAGATTTCTGAGTGGTTACTATATACTTATCATGACGATCGCCAAGAGCATGTAATCGATAAAAACTCTTAGTACAATTTGTACCAATTATGTTGTCTTGAATCAATTCGGTAATGGTGTCTAAGCCATGGATATGCTAATAGCTTACTTAATTGGCACTCTACACTGCAGTGGAAATGCTCCATATTAGCGTAATATGTCTGACCTCCTTGTGCACAGTTCGATTTTTGTTCTCTTTTATTAATTGCAATAAATAGTGGATTAAATCCAAAAATCTCCTAAAAATTACATGTAGTTCGTGCCCGTGTTTTCTTTACATGGTAATTTTCGTGTTCTTTTTCTTTTATTTGATATTATTAAAAATTCAAAAATAGCACAAAGACCCCCTATTTGCCTTAGAAAATTCAAAAAATGCTTAAAAAATCTAAAAACTTAGATTAGCTTTATTTTGAATTGTTTGAATTTCTGTTCAAGTTTCACAATAGTTGCTTTTATAAAACTCTAAAAATTTGTAAAACCCTAAAAACACCATAAAAAATACATAAAATCATTCCAAAACCCAAAATTTGTGTTTCTTGTCTCTATTTGAAGATGTTTAAATACACTTTTTTATAAAAATAGCTCCCATGAATTTTGAGCTTATTTTGTATTTTTAATTCGAAAAATATTCCTGGTTGTGCACTGTTGGCTTCTTTTCCAGTTTTATTTTATTTTAAAAATTCTAAAAAACTCTGAAACTTACAAAAATAGTAAATTGTCAATAACAGAAAAACATTTTTTTTAAATTTTCTGGATATTTTTACTATATTTGAAAAATACAAAAAAATAGTATTGTGTGTTCTTTATTTCATTATTTTTATTTGTGCTTTCTTTGAAAAATTAAAAATATAAAATTCTGCAAATTAAACATCATTAAAAAAATTTAAAAATCATGAAAAACGTAAAAAATTAAAATTAACAATCATAAAAAATTAAAAGATAAAATTCAAAAAGCGAAGAGTATTATGCCTTGATTGCTTCTTTTTTGTCTTTGATTTTTCACTGATTTGATTGATCCTTGTAATAATAGTTGCCTCCTTGTGTTCGACCATGGTCGTTATAGTAGGTTAATAAAAGTAGCTTTTAGACCACTTGCTTTACTTGCTTGATTCGTTTCGTGGTTGAATAAAATCTTCTCGATAGCTAGCCATAGTTCTGGGGTGACAATGACAACTTAATTAACCAACTTAACCCTAGTGGCTCGGGTGCATTATTAGTATCCTATTACTTGTTTTTGATCTTGATGAAACGATATGGGAAGTATTCTTATATCATGTAGTTTCATCTATTCAGAAATTTTAAATTCTATTGACCGGAGCAACTAGTACAACTACGCTCTTGATCGCAAGTGATGTGATCCTCATGCTTCCATGATACACTAAGGCCCAAACCCTAGCCTTCACTTGGAGTCAAAGCATGAGATCCGAGACGAGTCAAGATCGCAAACTATCCATGGTAATAAAATTAGATAACTAAATGGGCATATCATGGGATGTTAAGTGTAAGTGAGGATCGACATACTGGGTTGCGTAGAACTTTGAAAAAAATTGTATGGCTAAAGATATATGTTTGGACCTTGTGGACAATTATATGATAATTGACAAGACATGTGATGATATAATATGAGATGTATGGTGATTTGAAATAGAATGAAATGATTATGAGATTTAATACTGGTATCATGTACCATACTAAGCCTTCTCCCACTATAAATAGGGTCGGCTACATGGATTCTTGCTCAAATCCATGTTGAAAGATTTGACTATTTATTAAGCCGACCATCGACTACCTAACGCAACCCCCACAAGAGTGGAATATGAACCCTGGTCTTTTGTGTGGTAGACACATTGTACAGCCAACCGTCGACTACCTAACGCAACCCCCACAAGAGTGGAATATGAACCCTAGTCTTTTGTGTGGTAGACACACTGTACTACCACTAGACCATTAAGTGTGTACAATAATGGTATCCGAGAAAAATAGAGATAATCGTAAATTCTCTCAACTACTAGGTATTGAATTATTTATATGATCAACGTGTATGATCTTATGCCTTGACAAGTGCCCTATGCCATCGTGGACCTTATTCATCGATGGGTATTGGATTTGGTTGTAACCATCATAGTTCTTGTGTGAGTTGTTGTTTAGTTCACTTGTGGGAGTTAGACTCAATAAGAGGATATGTATATAATGCAAGATCAATAATAATGTTCCACTTGTCGGAGTTAGTTCCAGTGAGATGATAATTATCAGATGGATGAAACTAAGCTTGTAGGCCACTCTAAGAATGTTTGTTTGCATGTGTTGATATACCTGAGAGTGTGGCGCAGCTCTTGTGATGCCAATAAATCCTACATGGAGTGTTAGTTCTAGTTCTACGGGTCGATCGGTGTGTTATGCAACTCTGTTGGTTGAGTATAGTGTTACGGGTACAGTCGATGTATCTACGTCCCTAGTACAGTACTTGTTGAAGACATGTATTTTTTCATAAGGTTGTATCCAATGTTGTCCCGTTAGGTCATGGTGTACTTGTTCCCAGATATTCCCCTTGTGGTGGGTAAGATGGGCAAATGATTTGAGGTGTTGAGGTTTGGTTTACCAGAGTTGGTGTGTCTAGTGCACGGTTTGTGATTGTTGATGTGATCTATATGTATTGAAACTCAACAATTAAGGATGGAAGTTGCCTTGTATTGCACAATGAGCTAAGCACGTCGTACCATTGAGAATTTTGTTCTATGGACTTTGGTCATCACATGTTCGCACCTCGTCAACTAGAAGAAAAAACTTTACCCTTAGAAGGAAGCCTCAAAGATCACATTAAACTACCATCTCAAGCTAGACCAAGATCAAAAATCAAAGGAACAGAAAGGACCATATATGGCTTCTTAACAAAGAAATCTCCACTAAACCAAAGTTACCAAACATTGTGGTTATAGCCATCAAATGGCCCCTCCAGTTCCTTAAGAGATTCTTTTATCCTAAGAAACTCCTACATTTGCTGCTCTGATTAACCAGAGATAAACATATATGCACGCATACCATTAAGCCAATTATCTATGATGTGTTGCTCTCACCTCAAGATGGAGCATAGATATCAATCATGATCAGCTTGAATGATGAATCTCGAATTCATCATGTTAAAAGTCAATAATTAAACCTCTGGCTTAATCAAATCAATAAAATTCACCAATAATTTCTCCTTTTTATATTGTATTATATTGTGTATAATTAACCCATAAATTATTGTTTATAAGCTATTATTTGTTTTGTAATTATTTTCTCATCAAAAACCCCAAAAAATTAGGTAGATCAATTGTCTATATCACTAACCTTTAAAAAAACTAAAAATACAGAAATAACCCAAAAGATAAAAATTAGTGTTTTTACCCTCTTAAATATACCCCAAAAAATAGTTTTTGTATAAATGACCTCTTTTGGCTTTTCGTCCAACATGAAACTTGTACATCTCATCGAGACGAACAACTTTCATGTTTTGACTTTTTCCTAATTTTGCCTCTGACTAATTCTTTTGTATTTATCTTTATTTTCGCTTTTTCTAATTTTCTGATTGGGCCACGTGGCGGCCTCTGGGCCGCCTACGTAGCCCGTCCCCCTACGCCACCCGGCGCTCTCCTTGACCGCCGGATCTCCTTCATCCCGCCTCCATCTCGACCATTCATTCGTCGCTGGCTCCCAGCCATAGGATCTGATCTCATATCAGATCCTAGCCGCTCTTCTCCGCCTTTCTCTCAACCGCCCGATTTCCCCATCATCCAACGGCTAGGATGAAACGCCAAAACCCATCCACGTCGTTCATTACCTCATCGCTCCCTGTCGCTGGATCAAATCTGATGATCTGATCTCAGCCCTCCACCCTCGCGCCCATCCCAACCGTTGGATCGAAGGATCCAACGGCCTGCCGGTCGTCTTCCTCCTCCGTACCCCCCCCCCCTTCTTTAAATGTTACGCCGCCCGCCGTCCCTTTTTATTTTTACACCACTCTCCGATCACCCCTTCCTCTCGTAATGCCACCGTTATTTCGACCGTCCATCCGCCATCTTCGCGCACCTCATTCCGATACCACCTCATCACTACACGTCCTCATCCATGCCCTTCAAACCTTTGCCTGAAACCCTTATCTCCACCTATAAAAGTCCCTCCCCCGCCGTACTTCCAAGCCATCCACCATTCAGGGGGCTTCGGCCCAGCTTGCTCCGTTCCTCCGGTGACAGTGGAGGGCGGAAGCCACGGCGAAGACAACCGCGAGCCCCAGGTGCGATCCATGGTCCCTTGACCATGCTGCGGGCGTCACCACGCACCGCCGAGCTCCGTGCAAGGCCAAGCACGTCGGGCGACGACCCGAGCTTTCTGAGAAGCTCAGCACATGCCATCTCCTCCACAGGGTTCCCCTCTCCAATGAGGTCCCCTTCCCCTTTCTTCTTTTAAATTCTACTTCTCTTAATTTTCCCACCATCTCCGATCAACTTCATCATCGCCCTACCACCTTACAAGCTTCGTTACGCCACCCGCATCTTTGTGCCACCCTCCGCCATCACTTTTCCCTTCTCCACAACCTTATCTACCCTCCGCCACCTCCTCCTCTGCTCCGCCGGAGAAGAAGTACTCAGGCCACCACTCCCGTCGCCCCCACGGCCTCCATATCACTCACAAAACACTCTCGCACGTTCACAAATGCACGCTTCGGCTATTCAACCTTCGTAGGACTTCAATGGCCGGAATTCGCAACGCTTCGCCGATCCAAGCTCTAACTCCGACGATGCTCCTCTGCCTTGCTCTTCCAGACATCAATGGAGCTACACCGTCGTCCGAGCTTCAACGCCCAGCCCTCACGGAGCTACCTCAACCATCAGGCAGGCCGTCAGAGCACGGTGGAGCTCCATCGAGTCCGCTGAAGCCCTGCCTCCTCCGGTGGCCTACGGCGGAAGAAGACACATGTGTCGTCCGATCATCTGGATCGGATGGTCAAGATGAAGACATGTGGCGTCCCGAGCCTCTTCTCCGGACTCCTCGGCTCGAGTCATCCGAACCTCATACCGAGCTACCATCTCGTGCCACGTCAGTCCGAGCCTGCGAGCCTCCCGAGCCTAGGCCCCTCACGTGCACCCCACGTGAGGGTGTGGGTAATTTGCATGAAAGACCCAGGAAGTTCTGATATTTGCACTTTGATCCTCAGGCGTGTGCCCAGCACGTGCGCGCATTGGTATTTACAGGGAGGCCCTCGAAGTTTCATAGAATTACAATTTGATCCCCACGCTTATGGAAATATTGCATAAGTAAAGGATACGAGAAATCCTTAAGCGCATCACGGAAGCGTGATGATCACATCCAATGCGATCGGAGCGACTAGTTGCACTAGTTGCTCGGTGAAGCGAAATTTAAAATTTTTATATCATATGATGAAACCACATGATCCAAGAACATTTCTTGGATTGTTTTATCTAACCACAGAGTATTAGAAATACCTCTTGAAGCGTGGTTGCTATCACGTGATCTCTAAAGTAAGAGATCCTCCTTACTCAAGTCCGATCTACGAAGAAGGCACTTGCGGGCACGATGATGAGACGCGTGCTTCCCGCAATCCAAGATGAAGATCCAAGCGGTGAATCTCCTGATTTCGTCCAACGAAATCTGACGTCTTCTACTTGTGCTAGAAGCACCAAGGAAGACGGAGATCCATGAGCAATCGAGGCGACAGCACGACGGAGTAGCGACGACTGCAATTCTCTCAAGACTTAAGGTGGACGGACACACTTAGAGAGAGACGGAGATGGGATGTTAGAATGAGGATAGAGAGAGATTAGGTATGTCCTTTGAAGGGTTAGGGTTGCCCTTTCTTATATAGTAGTTTGGGAGTCCATGGATCACAATCCATGGGATACACAAAATCAACGGTTAGATTGATTTGTGTAATTAATCAATGACCATGATCATTGTTTAATAAAGCAACAACTATTAATTTATATTAAATTAAATATATGTCGCATTATCATCAACATAATTTAACTTAATAAAATTAATCAACACAAGATAATAAAATCCCAGTGGTCTTCCATGTTTATTCTCTCTCTGATATTACGCTTCCGCATTCTTCGTTTTATAACATGGTATAAAAGTGGATTCGATTTGCGTGGATTTAATTTATGCTCGTTTATTATTTGTTCGAGATTCGATTATCGAAGCAAGTTTGATCTTGAAGAATTATTCGTGATGATTATTTCTTCAAGATTGTGACTCGTCCATGTATTCCAAAAATTCTAGGGTTTATTTTGAAACCCTAATACTGTAGAAGGTTCAACATCACTGTGGCAATTTGCTCCAGTTCGAGAGCAAGAAAATAGGGGTTACTGGAACCCTATTTCCTCAATATCAACACCGTCTGATTTCTACAGACTCGGGCAAGGCAGTGCAGATCTTGATCTCCAGGCGATGCGTGAGGCATAAACCTCCCTACGGTTTTGTGACCGATCAGGTTCGGTTCTCCGATCCAAAACAGAGTTTGCGATTAATTTTGCGATCAATTTTGGGATCGATCATCAGGAAGTGCATGAGGCATAGCCTCGTCGACCTCCAGTTCAACCCAAGCGGCGAGCAGGCTCCGAACGAAGGAGAGCCTCTTCGCATCACGTCTCCAGGGCGCATCGTCCATCACGTGAGATATGGTTACGTATAACTTCAGGAGAAGAAGTAAAAAGGAGTGAATGGCCCAGCCGATCCAAGGCGATGGCACAGAACCCACTCTATCCACCTTTGAACTCCCAACAGCAGCTTCTAACGACGTTAAAGGAACCCCCTTTCCAAATCTGTCACGCTCGGTGGGACGCGAACCCACAATCTCCTAATTAGAAATCAGAATCGTGGCACCCCAGGCGACATCCCTCTCCGAACCGCATCGCAACTCCAGAATCTTACAACTTCGGCGACAGCAGTTGCAGCATCACGAAACATCCGTTCCAAGCCACTGCCACGAGCAGCACCATCGGCTCCACTTTCTCGCACAAACAACAAGATCTCCTCTTCTCTCGGTGATGGAGGCGGCGGACACACACGATGAGTTCCCTCAAACCCTAAATAAGCAGCATCAACAATGAGAGGAAGGGACCAATGCTCTCTCTATTGGGTTTCCAAAACCCTCTTAGATTGTTCTCTTTGTTTGTTGCCATATTCAGGCCTAATGGGCCCAACAAAAAATGAAGAGAATCATGCAAAAAAAGATAAAGGGGCCAACAAAAAAGATGTTGGTTATAAAAAAAGGGGGAAAATAGCAAAAAAAGGGGGATCGTACAAAAAAACCGCACAGAAAAAAAGAAAGATGGAAAAAAAGAGAATGGAACGGCTTATTAAAAAAATGAGAGATGGCTATAAAAAAGGAAATAGTCGTGAAAAAAAGTCATTTGAGAATGTTTTGTTTTCCTCATTTCCTTGTCTTCTCCCAACTTTACCAATATCATTATTTTTCGAGAAGTATGGGAGAAGGAGTATTGTGTGGAGTTCTATAGGTCAGATTTTCATATTCTCCATATTCAAGGCTAGCCAAATTTCACTCTACAAAGATTTTCAGTTTCAGACTCGATGTTCAGATTGGTTATGAGTCTGCAGTTTAATGTGCACATACTTGCTATCATTTGTGTGGTCCCCATGTTTTGTGTTTGGTCTCAAAGTTTTCATGTGATCCATAGGGACTCCATAGTAGAAATCTTATTCTATATGCTATTGTGGGCTAGGATTTTCATGTGATTTTATAGGGACTCCATAGTAGATATCTCATTCTCTGAGCCAGTATGGGAGAGACCCAGTTCTCCGACGAGATTTTCAGACTCCCTTTTCCAGCGACCATGGACTCCGACGAGGAGACTCATTTAATTCCAGTAACTCTAGCAGGTGCAGTACAGAGCACATGTTCTCTGATGAGGAGACCCAGTTCGATTCACACACCAACCCATTTGTTCCTTCTCACATGCACGGCATGAGAAGCAACGTCCTCGACAGCAACCGGCAGTTGTGTTTGCATTGAGTTGATATTGTCTGTAGTGTCATGTATTGTGAGCTCAATATTTCATTATGTTTGTCCAAGCTAGGCATTGCATGCTCCAACTTGAGGGGGAGTGTTGGAGTATATGTGTTACTCTTGTGTATATGGGTAATTAGATCCCTCCAGAATCCAATTACCGCATCCAGTGGTTTAGTCTCACATCTACTATCTGTGTAAGTTGAAGGGTCGGTGGGGGCTATATAAGAAGTCTCAAACCCATTATATTATATGAGAGAAAGTGCAATGAAACACGATCCCTTTGAGGCATTCTCCCGTGGTTTCATCCCGCTCTTAGGGAGTAGGGTTCCGCGTAAAAATCATGGTGTTCTTCCATGTTTATTCTGTTTCTCTGATATTACGCTTCCGCATTGTTCATTTTCTAACAATAAAATTTGTGGAAACAGAAATTACATGCAATAGAAGTCACACATAGATGTAACAGTTTTATGTACAAGGGTCAACAACTTAACAATGCTTAAATAGAGAGAAACAGCATTTTTCAACAATATCTAAGAATTTCAATTCTGAATGCGATTTAGAATGACATGGTAGCAGAAAATGCAACATGTAAGTTTTTAAAGCTTTAATAACAAAAGAAGACTACTACAAGGGAAAAGGAGGCTCCAATAAATAATACAAGTGCTTACCAGAGACGCATAGGACTTCAACCATGGCTTGACAACCTGCCAAATTGGTTGAAAGACAAACGGTGCACCTACAAATAGAACCTGACCAAGACGTTTTGGATAATAGTAATAAAACACATCAATCTGCAGAGACAAAAAAGGTGACAAATAAGGCATCAAATAACGATGCTATATAAACAATTAACTGGTTTTAATAAAACTATCTATCGATTGTGCCTATAACCTTATAACACCTAACATCTGCTCGATTAAAGAAAAATAATATAGAACCTGGATTAGTTCTGATCCTTTTCTCGATTATATATGTCGAAGTTGGAATTTATTACATGACAAGTAACAGAGTGTGCCATCCCCTTTCTAGATGGACTATTATGTTCACGTTTTATAAGGATTATTTATATATAAATACATTCTATAATGAGATCTATTGCAGCCCACCTGTAATATCCTGACCTTAAGATCCTAATCCATGACGTATTATGCATA
>JAZKJV010002117.1:0-79484 GCA_037367405.1 Ottelia alismoides | reverse complement strand
TGTGTTTTTGGATGCGGCTGTGCAGGGCTTCCGCGCCGACGACCAGCGCTATTCCGTTCAATTGGCCACCGGCGCGGAGACCGGTTTCGATGCCGTCATCGTGGCCTGTGGATTCAAACCCCGCGTCGAATTGGCAAAACAAGCGGGATTGGCGGTCAATCGTGGCGTACTCGTCAACGATTACCTCTTGACCGATGACCCGGCCATCCATGCGTTGGGCGATTGCGCCGAGTGCGCCGACGGACGAATTTATGCCTACGTCATGCCGATTCGCCATCAAGCTCTCTGGCTAGGCCGATATTTGGGCGGTCAGGAATCCACCCCATGGGCGCCACCGGAATTTAAGCCGCGAGCGAAGGTGCATGGATTTACCGCGGCGCATCCGTATCTTTGAGCGCACGAATTGGGTCCGCAGGGTTGCCCGCAAGTTGCTGAACGACTTTACCTAGCTCAGAACTTCAACGCCGTGCGCCGCCTTATCCGACCCGTCGAAGTCTTGGCCGACATCCTAGTCACGACGGTTTGGGCTATCCCGGATGGTTATGAGGGAGCATCCGGTTCGGCCATCATCCTCGCCCACGGGGCCGGCAATGACATGAACCACCCGTTCATGTCTTACTTCCACGATGCGTTTGCCGAAGCCGGATTGCTCTCGGTGAAATTCAACTTTCCCTATATGGAGCAGGGACGCAAGGCGCCGGACCGAATGCCGCTGCTTGAGGCGACCTGGCGGGCCGTGGCGAAGGCCGTCACAGCCGATCCGGAGTTAGCACCAAAGCGGCTGTTTTTTGCCGGGAAAAGCATGGGCGGAAGGGTGCGTCTCATCTAACGGCTCAGGGCGTGGCATGCGACGGTCTGATTTTGCTTGGCTACCCCTTGCACCCCGCAAAGCAGATGGAGAAGAGACGGGTTGAGCACTGGGGCGGCATCAACTGCCCGGTTCTGTTTCTGCAAGGCACCCGCGATAGTTTGTGCGATCTGCGTATGCTCCAATTGGAACTGAGTCGACTGTCATTCCCGCATGTTCTGCATCTGGTTGAGGATGGCGATCATTCGTTCAAGGTTCCCAAGTCAGCCGGCAGGAGTACGGATCAGGCTTGGGCCGCGGCAGCCGCCGCGGCTATCGATTGGATTCGCGGCGCTAATTTTCGCTAGCACACCTTCCTGGCCAATTGGCCGTCGGGCAAGGCCGGCGTCTCGCGTATGCAGCGCGCCTTCAAGATCAATGCCTTGCAATTGGTTTCCGTAGAAAATCCCGGTACAATAGGCGGATAACGTCCCGCTCGCCGTCATTTTGACGTCACACGATTTTTTTGCGCGGCCGTTTTGCGGTTTGCCACGGATGCGAAATATCCGGTGACTAAACTGCCCGCCGAAAAGCGCATGACCCTTGCCCAGGCGATTTGCCCGCAGCGGTCGGCCAGGCAAAACACTTGAACGGGCCTTGCGGCTCACCCGCGCAGATTGCAGTTCCATTGATCATCATCTGTTTGATGTTCTCCGGTGGTCCTGGACCGGCCGTCGGCGCTATTGGTATTTGGCGCAGGTGTAAACCCTGAATTGCGATTAGATCCCGCGAAGTTCAGCTAAAGTTTTCCACCAGAATCCATTCTTTCAACCCCTAGAGTTCTCCCCATGACAGATTTATCGCGGTATAGGAATATCGGCATTTTCGCTCACGTCGATGCCGGCAAGACGACAACGACCGAACGAATTCTTAAGCTCACCGGCAAAATTCATAAGATCGGTGAGGTGCATGACGGTGCCGCGACCACTGACTTCATGGTTCAGGAGCAGGAACGTGGTATTACCATCCAGTCGGCGGCAACAACCTGTTTCTGGAAGGATCATCGCTTCAACATTATCGATACACCGGGTCACGTCGATTTCACTATCGAAGTGTATCGCTCGCTCAAGGTTCTCGATGGCGGCATCGGCGTGTTTTGCGGCTCGGGTGGGGTTGAACCCCAGTCCGAGACCAACTGGCGCTACGCCAACGAGTCCAAGGTCTCACGGGTTATCTACGTCAACAAGCTGGATCGCATCGGCGCCGATTTTTACCGGGTCGTCAAGCAGATCAAGGAGGTCTTGGGCGCTCACCCCCTGGTCATGACCTTGCCGATCGGCCGCGAGGACGATTTCGTCGGCATGGTTGACCTGCTGACCCGTAAGGCGTGGATCTGGGATGATTCCGGCGATCCGATGAAGTACACGATTCAGGATCCGCCGGCCGATATGGCTGACGACATCGAAGCTTGGCGCCACGAGTTGGTCGAGAAGGCCGTGGAGCAAGATGACGATGTGATGGAGAAGTATTTGGAAGGCGAGGAACCGGACGTCGAAACGCTCAAGCGTTGTGTCCGCAAGGGCACGATTGCCATGGATTTCTTCCCGACATACTGTGGCTCATCCTTCAAGAACAAGGGCGTGCAGTTGGTGCTGGACGCGGTTGTCGATTTTCTGCCGAATCCAACCGAGGTTAACCCGCAGCCCGAGGTCGATTTGGAGGGTAACGAAACCGGCAACTTTGCCATCGTCGATCCAGAACGTCCGTTGCGCGCGTTAGCGTTCAAGATCATGGACGACCGTTACGGCGCCTTGACCTTCCTGCGCATCTACTCCGGCAAGCTGGAAAAGGGCACCACGGTTCTCAACACGTTTACCGGTAAGACCGAACGTATCGGCCGAATCGTCGAAATGCACGCGGACAACCGCCAGGAAGTTGACGCGGCGCAGGCAGGTGACATCGTCGCCGTGCTAGGCATGAAAAACGTTCAGACCGGCCACACCTTGTGTGATCCGGATAAGCCCGCAACCCTTGAGCCGATGGTGTTCCCCGATCCGGTCATTTCGATCGCCATCGCGCCGAAGGACAAAGCGGGTAACGAAAAAATGGGTATCGCGCTAGGCAAGATGGTGCAGGAAGACCCCTCCTTCCACGTCGGCACCGATGAGGAAAGCGGCGAAACCATTCTTAAGGGCATGGGCGAACTGCATCTTGACATCAAGATCGACATTCTCAAGCGTACCCATGGGGTCGAGGTTAACGTCGGTAAGCCGCAGGTGGCGTATCGCGAAACCATTACCAAACGGGTCGAAGACGAATACGTCCACAAGAAGCAGACTGGCGGTTCCGGTCAATACGCAAAGATCAACTACATCATCGAGCCAGCCGAGCCGGGCAGCGGTTTCGTGTTTGAGTCCAGCGTCACCGGCGGTAACGTTCCGCGCGAATACTGGCCGGCGGTGGAGAAAGGCTTCAAGAGCATGCTCGATAAGGGTGTGCTGGCGGGCTACCCGTGCGTGGATTTTAAGGTGAATCTGACGGACGGTGGCTTTCATGCCGTTGACTCGTCATCCATCGCTTTCGAAATCGCCGCCAAGGCCGCGTTCCGCCAGACGGTGCCGAAGTGCGCGCCGCAACTGATGGAGCCGATCATGAAAGTCGACACCTTCACGCCGGATGCGCACGTGGGGGATGTCATTGGCGACCTGAACCGTCGTCGTGGCATGATCAAGTCGCAGGACTCCTCGCCGACGGGCGTTCGCGTAAAGTCCGAGGTTCCGCTGTCGGAGATGTTCGGCTACATTGGCGATCTGCGGACCATGACGTCCGGTCGTGGACAGTTCTCGATGGAATTCTCTCACTACATGCCGTGTCCGAAGAACGTCGCGGATGAAGTGATCAAGGAAGCAAAAGAGCGGGAAGCCGCAAAGTCGAAGTAAGCAAGCATTGGGCGGCCAAGGCACCGGCGCACGGACGCGCGGGTGTTTGGCCCTTATAGACGGTGATCCGGCTGTTTTCGCTGGCTCGCAGTGAGTGAGCCGATCGGCCGCTGGGCGTCAGGACAATGTATTGTTCCTTTGACTCAACCTGCCGATAAGCTGTCGTAATCCACCGTGTGGAAGACAGGGATTCCGACGGATTTTGCCCCTGCCAAGACCTCCGCCTCGGTAGCCAGAAATGGTATTTCAGAATATTCCGGTACCCGTGTAACCAAGTTGCACTGTCTGAGTTCCCCATTCCATCGTTTACCAATCCATAGCTCTTGCACCCACGCGGGAGCGTCGCTTTTTTTGATGCGGGCGGAGCGACTTACAATTCCAATATTCATACGGGCTGACCGATTCGAAGGTCCTAACAATGATTCTCTCCGATGATTCAATGTTCATCGGGGCAGACCGCGTGGAAACGCTGCAAATGTCATTTTACGTTTACCTGCGGTCGGATGAAAGTCGCCTGGAGGCGACCATTCTCCTCTGAAGAGTATCGATTTCAGTACCTTTTTAGCCCGCTTGGTTTTTTCGATCAGATCTCGCAAATGATTGGGTCGTTTAAACCGGCAGAACGACTAACTCCTGCCCCTCCTTAAGTCGCTGCCGCGGCTTTAACCCGTTCCATTCGACCAGCTTGGTTTCCGGAACGCCATGGCGCTTCGCGAGAACCGAGAGCGTGTCGCCCTTTTTGACGACGATCCAGCGAGCAGCCAAAAATTTTGTCCCAGCCAGGTTATTGGCTAGATTTTCGGCACGGTCGTATGGCAGTAATAGGCTGTAACGCTTTCCGGCCGGCAAAACAGCGTCTGGTTTGAAGGCGGGATTCAATTTCAGCATGTCCTCCTGCGACATGCCCGACGCCGCGATCACATCGGTCATCTTGATCTCGGGGGCAAGTTCGATGCGCGCCAAAGTCACCGCCGATTTGGCCGGGCGAGGCCGAAAGCCGTTAACTTCCGGTTCAGCTAGAATCCGCGCCAGCGCGACGATCTTCGGGACATACGCGCGAGTTTCCGCCGGGAGATTCAAGTCCCAGAACGTCGTCCCCGCGTTGGCTTTGACGTTGGCTTCCATCGCGCGTTGAACCCCGCCTTCGCCGACATTGTAGGCCGCCAGCGCCAGCAGCCAGTCGTTCTTGAAGACACTCAGCAGGTGTTTGAAATGCGCGAAGGCAGCGCCCGTTGCCGCATGAATGTCGAAGCGCCCGTCGTAGCCATCAGCCTGGCTCAGCCCATATTGCAAGCCCGTTGATGGCATGAACTGCCAAAGCCCTGCCGCTTGCTTGCCGGAAACCGCGGATGGATCGAACGCACTTTCGACCATGGGGTACCAGCACTAAGTCTGGCGGCATATGGCGGCGTTCGATTTCCGCCATCAAATACGGGAGGAAGGGCTCGGCCCGTTTGGTGAGAAATTCAAAAGTGCCCGGCTTATTCTTGAATTCAGCGATAGCGGCATCCACCCGCTCGTGCTGGACCGAGGCGAGGACCGACCGATCCCTGAATTGGTGCCAGCCGGGATCGCCGCGCCGAGGCCGATGCGATTTAACTTTGGCGCTATCGCTGGCCGCTGTGCGCAGGGTCTCGCTTTTTTCAGCTCCGCGACGCATGCCGGACTTAGAGCGACTGCGAAACTTCCCGGCTTTGGCCGGCTGCGGTTTTGCGCTCGCTCCAGATTCCAGATTACTCGGTGCCGGTGGGCCCATTTGCAGCGCGGCGGAATCCGCCATGACTTCGGTTCTGGCAGCCGCCGCAGGGGCGGGTTTAAGCTCTAGCTCCACCGGTGGGGACTCCGGCTCAGGGTGCGATACAACCCGGAATACCCGTTGCTGGGGCGCGGCGACGGCCTGGTTTTCGTTAGAGGGCTGGCCGGCGCAGCCCGCCAACAACACCAACAGGCTGGCACCAATGACGCTTAGTCGGGCTGCGCGCATGCGAGGGGCGCTGCGAGTCCCCTTCAAAATTGGACGATTCAGATTCATGTCAGGAAGAAACCTCGCGTCAAAAACTATTTTGCTGGAGTGTGCCGAAGCTGCTGATTTATCGCAAGTTTAAAACAGACATACAAGTCAAAAAGTCGCTTAGGGACAAGCCCAAGGGTGTCCGGCCCGCCAGACCGGTTGAGGACGCAAGCTCAACACTCGATAGTGCATGCAAATCAGAGCAAAGGGCTGCACCTTTCGCATCGTTCAGCTGGCCGGGTGTCATTAAAAGTTTAGTGTCAATTGAACTTTCTTTGCTTTGCTCGGGATTGACCGAGTGCAGTGGGTTTAATGGCTAGGTGGTTCGGCAATTTGCATGTACCGCGCGACCGCGGGCGGTTCAGGATCGACCGCTTAGGGTGCTTTAGCGCCGGTTATGGGGTTTGCCCGAGAACCAGAATGACCTTGAGTGGTCCGAATAATGCGGCACCGAATGATGCCCAAAGCGAATACTGGCGAGACTTCGGTCTTGTTTTGCGCTCTAGCAAAGGCGCTGGTGATCGAGTATACGCCGCCGTTGGTTGGCATCTGACGATAGAGGCGACTCTATCTGGTCCACGAATCTTTTTGTTGAATAGTTTGATCGGCGTCCCCGAGTCTGAGGCTAAGAATTCGATATGGCCTATCGCTATCATCTCGGTTTAATTGTAATCGGAACGGTTGCCGTTTCCCTGCTGTTGGGCGATGCCGGGTCCCACCGCGTCACGTTGGTCAGCGTGCCGTCGGAGAAGGGAGCCGCCGTGGCAGAAAAGAACCCAGCGGCAGGGGAACCGCTGAATTTAGCGATACCCACTAGTGGTGAGGGCGTAAAGAGGTATGCTCCCGAATCGGAATGGATTCCGTCCGTTGCCAGCTCGGTGGAATCCGTTGCCAAACTGGGAGATCAGCAAAGCAGGCAAGCCTCAATCGCGCCCTCGGCTGGGGTCATCGGATCAATCGAAACGCCGAGAGAGCTGGGCGTAATCGCGGGTCGCTCCGCAAGCGCTTGCCGATGGCTGCCGGACTTCAATGCCAGCGAGGCCTCGCCAGCCCCATCGGCGTTGTTTCTTCTAGGTGGGCTCGCGCTCCTATTGGGGCTCGCCGGCCAGTTTCACGTGCCAGCGTCGTCTTTGTCCAGGCAAGAGCCGGAATCATCCCGCGACTAATCGTCTGCCCTCGTTGCGTCATGGACTCCGCCAAAACTGTCAGCGAAGTTTGCTCGCAGCGAGAAGATGGCCAACTGGACAGGCGTCGCACAACCACTTGTCGGCTTCAATTTGTTCCATTGCAGGGCTGACCAGAATCGCTTGCCAGCACACCCGCTTGGGTAGGATGCTTGAATGCCATGCCGAAAAACATCGTTCTCTTGTTTGACGGGACCTGGGCAAATACCCGGAGCCGTACCAACGTCACCCGCCTGCGGGAGTCAATCGAAGTTGAGGCTGGCGGAGAGGTTGCGCAGGCCATTCTTTACCATGCCGGTGTCGGAACGCAATGGTACGATCGGATCACTGGCGGACTGTTTGGCCGTGGGTTATCGGAAACGATTCGTCA
This sequence comes from Ottelia alismoides, assembly GCA_037367405.1. NCBI lineage: Eukaryota > Viridiplantae > Streptophyta > Magnoliopsida > Alismatales > Hydrocharitaceae > Ottelia > Ottelia alismoides. The sequence goes on along the minus strand of JAZKJV010002117.1, from coordinate 72,193 downwards.
GGGTTATCGGCAACTGATTCAAACCTACCGCGATGGCGACCAAATCTTTGTTTTTGGATTCAGTCGCGGCGCGTACTCGGCACGAAGCCTGGTCGGCTTGATTCGAAAATGCGGGCTGCTTCGATCGGCGGATGCCGACCTGATCAGCGAAGCGTATGACATTTACCGCGTTCGCGATACGTCGGCCGATTCGCCCAGTGCGGTTCGATTTCGCGAACGCCATTCACGAAGTGTCCGGATACGATGCATCGGCGTTTGGGATACCGTGGGTTCGCTGGGTATTCCCATCCCTCATGTACCGTTCAACTCAGACTACTATCGTTTTCATGATACGGAGCTAAGCGGGATCGTCGACTTCGCCTACCATGCAATCGCCATCGATGAGGTTCGACGCGATTTCAACGTGACCTTGTGGACACAGGTCAAGCCGCAGAATCTTGGCGTGGAACAGCGCTGGTTTGTCGGCTCCCATGGCAACGTCGGCGGTGGTCGGGATGAGCCGGATCTTTTGCCCAACGTGTCCCTACGCTGGATTCAGGAACGGGCCGAAGCCGCTGGGTTGAGGCTAAAGGCGAAAATCCCCCCCGGCCCAGCGGATCATTTGGCGCCAATTGCCGATTCCTACGCGGAGTTCCTGCTCGGCACCTATCGGTTGGTCAGCCCGAGAGTCCCGCGAGTGTTCGGAAAAACGATCCATGAGCGCATTGATAGCAGCGTCTTTGCTCGCCATGCGGCACAGGGCTATGACCCCATCTCCCTTGCCGGGTACCTCGACCCGCCGACTGCCTGAGCGTTCGCCAAAGGCCGCTCTTGTTCGCGCGAGGCGGATGCCCGGGAAAGTTCGCGGGTTCGCGAACTTTACGAAATCTCATTGTCTATAGCGGAAGCAGCGCCGTGCTTTCAGCCCGATTGCTGCGGGGCTAAACGGGGAGATTTCTAAATGGCACGCTTCGATAAGTGGGTAAGGGTCTGGGTCATCGCTGTTTGTCTGGGCATGGGGTCGCTAGGTCAAGCTGAAACCATCGAAGTCAGGGTAGAGGGTATGAAGTTCGTTCCCGATACCATTCACGCCAAAGTCGGCGACGTCATTGCCTTTCGGGCGATGCCCACGCATTTCGTCGAGTCCGTGGCCGACATGTGGCCCGCGGGCGCCGCACCGATGCGTTCTTCGATGGGAACGGATTACGACTACCGCGTCACGCGAACTGGACTCTATGTCTTCAAATGCCCGCCGCATTGGCCCGGTCGAATGGGTGGTGCCGTGGTTGTCGGAAGCGCCGAGAACGTAACAGCAACTATCGGGACTTATCTGCACACCGCTGATCTCCATCCCGAGGACAAGCCAGCCAAGGGCTTACTGTACCGATTATTAGACCAACTGACTCACGCCGGACAAGGTAAGCCGCCGGGCTAAATCATTAGCCCCGGATTTTGAGTAACGCACCTAAGTAACGGGAAAGTCGGGATCAGGGACGGAAGCGGCTAGGGCTTTGATTTTGACACCGTCGAAATAGCCTCCCTTGGGGAGAGAATACGAAAGTTTCTAAGTTGAAGTCCAGGCTGAGTTGCAGGAGCGCTCACTCGACGCAGGCGTTACGACACTAGTCGTTCCAGTTCTTTTCGGTTAAGGATGCGGACGGTTCGATTGTCGACCGCGATCAGACCGGCGTCCTTCAACTGGCCCAACGTGCGGCTGACCGTTTCGAGAGCAAGGCCCAAGTAGCTGCCCATCTCCTGCCGCGACAGGCTCAGGCGAAATTCCTCCCCTGACAAGCCACGGTCGTTCAAACGATCCGAGAGATTGATTAACAGCGCAGCCACACGCTGTCCGGCGGGTCTCTTCAAGAGCTGAACCTGCTGGGCCTCATCGCTGATGCGGACGCTGGCGTGGCGAAGCAAGGCCCGAAGCATGTTAGGAATTTCCGTGCTCAGCCGCTCGAATGCGGGAATGGGCAACTGGCAAATACTCGCCGATTCCAGCGCTACCGCCGTGCTGCGGTGGCCTGACTCGGTCAACGCGTCAAATCCCAACAGGTCGCCAGGCAGCAGAATGCCCGTCAGATACTCATTTCCGTCACTGTCATAACTCAACGTCTTCGCCGTCCCGGAACGAATGGCGAATATTCCGCTAAATGGGTCGCCGCAGCGGAATAGCGCCTCGCCCTTGCGTAAGACTCGCTTGCGTCGAACCCACGCGGCAACCTGGGTGACCTCATCCGGGGACAAACCGCGCGGCAGGCACAGCGGGCTTAGGGGACAGCACTCGCAGCTGATGGGCTCGATAGAACTGGTTCTGGGTGTCATGGTGTAAGCGCCTTTCTTCTTTGATTAGCCGGTGACATCCCTTTATTGGCGTCCACTATGCCGTCACAACTTTTCCGTGAAAAGGTCAATCTGCTTCTCGGCGGCTAAGACCGCCGTGTCAACCGGTAGGACGGCATCTCCAATCCGCATGCGGCCGCTGATCACAACTTCGGCGGTGTGACCACCGTGTCCGCGTATTGCGTTGAGGCCGCCTGGACCAAAAATCTCCTCCATTCGCGAGCAGGGGTGGCAGGCGCCGGTTATTTGCAGAACCGCGCCGCCTATGCGCAGCCGTCCGCTTTTCAGCGCAGCTAAATTGATGCCATTAACCACCAAATTTCGCCGCAATTGTTCTGGATGCACCGGCGCGCCGATAAAACTGCCGCATACCGCTAGGTGCTCCTCCTGGAACAACGTGACCTGTCGTTTACGATTGTTACTGCCGCTAAACCGGTCCCCGACCAGACCGTCACTGACATCCGCCCAGACATGGTCCACGCTCACGATGGGAGCACGTCGACCAGGACGCAGGCCAATCCAGACGAGCGTACCGGCTCGCGGAAACAGGTTCATCATGTCGCGGTAACTCATGTTCAGGAGCCTGGATTGGAGGAATGGTCAGCGTTTCGGCACATCCGTCTGCCCCTGCTAATATACCGCGCGGTACGTTGGACGCCGCTGGGAACTTTTATTCCTGCCTTTTGGCCCGAATCTGACTCCGACACAAGCGATCAATCACGACAGGACACCATTGATGAAACACAGCTGGAATTTATGCGCGCGATGGATATTGATTCTCGGACTGGTCTTCATGGATATCGTGGCCTTACCGGCGCGTGCGGAAGCCGAGGCGCCGGAAGCCGCCAATCCGCGCGCAGTCCTGGATAACGCGTTGGCCGCACTGGAGGCGGCGCGTCAGCGTGGTCCGCTAGACATCCCGGTGGCGAGTCAAGCCATTTTGCAATTGCCGAGCGGCTACAGCTTTGTACCGCGGGAGCAAACCAAGACCCTGTTGGAAGCCATGGGTAATCGCGGCGCGGACAGCGTGCAGGGAATGATTATCCCTAACAACGACGATTCATTTTCCTGGTTCATCGTCGTTGGCTTCGTCGATGCCGGATATATCAAGGACGACGACGCCAAGGACTGGAAAGCCGACGATATTCTCGAAAGCATCCGCAAGGGAACCGAGGAGGCAAACGAGGAGCGCCGCCGTATTGGCATACCCGAAATTCAGGTTGTTGGCTGGGTCGAACCGCCGACCTACGACGCGGACGCGCATCGCTTGGTGTGGTCGATTTCCAGCAAGTTGATCGGTGCCGGTGACGATGCCGAGCAGGGTGTGAACTACAACACGCTAGCTTTGGGACGGCATGGCTATATCAGCATGAATCTGGTCACCGACGCCGGATCGGTCGAGCAACTCAAGCCGGTTGCACGCAAGCTACTGGCCTCGCTGGACTTCGAGACGGGCAAGCGCTACGCGGATTTTCAGCCTGAATCGGACAAGGTGGCGGAATACGGCTTGGCGGCCCTAGTTGCCGGTGTGGCCGCGAAAAAACTAGGATTGTTTGCTCTGGCCGCGGCATTCATCGCCAAGTTCGCCAAGGTGATTATTGCCGCCGCGGTAGTCGGTCTTGGCGGAATCGGTAAGTTATTTTCCAAGAAGAAAGGCGTTCGGTTGGATAAGCGTGATGGCGAATAACGTCATGATTCGACGGTTTTTCCGCGCGTAAAGGGGAGCTTATCAAAAGTCGCGTTAAGTCGCGGCGCCAAGAAAACAGTCCAGAACCACAGAACCACGAAGACTAATGAGGTAACCATTGCCGGCCATACGACGGTGACATACCGAGCGATGCCGAGGCCGAACATGGCCGTAAATAATAGGTTTGCATGAAATACCCATGCCGCCAGAATGGCGGGCTTAAGTGACTGGCATGGTTTTCGTGAGCTTATCAGATAGATGGGGCCCGCTGTCGTCACGATCATGGTCACGAGCATGCCTAGCGATGGCCAAAAATTGGGTGGACGAAACGACCTGATCTTGTAATGCGAGTTGGGCGTTGATTTGGCTGGAATAAGGTTGGTTACGAAGCCTTCGAAGGGCAGCGGTCGATGGTTTGCGATAAAACTACGGTACGCGCCGAATTCTTGCGGGTGATAACCGACAAAGTCGTAAATCATACTAAGGTAATGAATTCCCGCTAATTTGAGATAGTCCACGGGGTTCGCCAGGAGATGGGATAGGCCAACCCGCAACATAAGTCTGTTGGTTTCGCTCTCGGAGAGCCCATGCTCCGTGCTGAGTCGGATACGCACCGAATTCATGCAAGCGCGTTGCGCGCAGGCTTCGTATACCGGGGTCAAAATTGAACGGACCTCGATATTGGGTGATCGATCGAGTAGTTCGCGAATCGGCGCCAAGTCGTTTTTCAGTGCGTTGGTCAATAACTGGATGGTCGGCTCTTGCTCGACTTTGCCTCCCTCTGTCCACGTTGAAGGGATTAGCCCAGCTTTGGCAAACAGGTGGCGCCCCGCCAACGATGTGGTTTGCTCGCCATGCACATGTTGCGTATAGGCGCGCTCCATTCCGATGACTAGCAACATCGGAAGCATTCCGGCTGTCATGAGCAAAAGGGTTCGGCGTCGGTCGCTCGAGGTCAAGAGTGGCGCAAGACCCAGTATCGGAAGGAGTGCGCAGCCGGAAGGCCGACAGGCGGCCGCGATGCCAGCGATAACCCCCGCCGATATCAATACCCCAATTTCTGGATGACGAATGTAACGTACTAAACGGCTTAGAAAGACAACAATCAGAGACGAATATACCGATTCCGTTAATATTGAACCATGAAAAACGGTTAGGTCATTATTGAATGTTGAGACCAGCATGATGGCACTGGCTGGAATCCACTTTTTGAACGTATTTAGGCTCTCGACGCCTAAGTAAAGTAGTGCGATGACATAGATTAACGGTTGCAGATATATCGCCGCTTCGGCGCCGATGGCGTCGAGTATGAGCGGGTATACAGCCGTTCGATGTGGAGCGAAAGATAGGTATCCTTGTGAATCCGGCTCCATATGCGGTGTGTCTGGCATTAGGCTAAGCTCGATCGCGGCAATACAAATTGCGAGCGCGACGAGTTTTGCATAATTGGAGGACGAGATAGCCCTAATCACCGTAAGTCCTTTGTCTTGCTTGAGGAGCACAGTATCCGGAGGCCCGCGGTGACTGGTGTCCACGCAGGCATTGCGGTCGGTTTGCGGAAGGCTGGTAGCCGCCTTTCGGCCGCGAAGGGCGGTTGAATAAAGGGCTACAGGCGCGGCGTCTTTGGGCTCATTGTAACAGCCTGCTATATAAAGACGTGCTTCAAGTCTCGGTGGAAGGGCTTGGTTGTTTCGAGCCAAAAACCACTTGGCACCGAAAGAACCGAATTATCGGATTGGATTCGCTAAGGGTTCGTCTTTAACGTCACGATGGAGTATTGTCCGCCGCACTCGTGAATCCCTTCACAGAGACGCAATCGGATCGATTTCCTGGGTTTTGACCAACCAATTACGGTTGTCCTCCAAATCAATGCTGTATACCCCGTTCGGCGTCATGATCTGGCCTAGGCTGCCGTTATCGCCGATGGTAATAATGACTCGATATTGCTTGCCGGCCGTGGCCACATAGCCCACCCACGTGATCTCGCCGTTCTCGTGCTCGAAGCGGTTGTCATGGATGACGTCGAAGTTGCCTTCAGGAAGGTTGAGGTTCAAGCGATCGCCCAGCGCCATGGTCCGCAGCTGATCGGTAGGCAAATGAACGGCTTGCACTGCACCCGGATCAACCGACTGATATTTCGCCGGCAACTGATGCGGCGAAATCTCGTACGACAGAAGGTCGCCCGAGCCGGTCGGAACGGGCACGACGATTGACTTCGGGCCGCTGGATGGCTCATGGTGCAGCCCGCTGATAACGATACGTTCTAATCGGCCCAAGTCACCATGCGTAATGGTGTAATTGTAGTTGGCCAAAATCTCGGACACCCCGCTGCCGGGGGCGGGTAACGCGATCAATTCGTTTCGCAGCGACGCCGGCAGTTGAATTTCCGGAGGATTGTCCGGCTGCAACTGGGCCAGGGCTTGGGTTAGGGGTAATCGCGGTTCTGCAAGGCTAGAACTCGAAACGAGCCAAGCAAACAACCACAGTTTTGATACGGTACTCACGGTTCTCTTCCTGTTCAGTCCGCTGAAGCTTGTGCCGCGCACGATTGGCGAGGCCGAGCTAAGACGGAGGCGAAGTCGGCTGCGAAAGGTAGACTTGATCGGTTCGATCTGGGTCAAACGCAGGTTTCTTTAACTTGCGCTCAAAGACTAAGTCGTCGACCCTCAATCTTACGTGACATCCATCGCAATTTCGATAAGTAACGAAGGCGAACCTGTCAAATATCTGTAAGTGTGATTTTCGACTTTCAACTGTGAACTCGTTCGCAAACCTGTAAGTTCATTTTCAGTACTCTGTCGCATATGTGACGCGTTTGGGATTTCGCGACCGTGGTGAGAACAGCCTTTCAGACGGCGACGCCCGATTGAAAGAACAAAAGCTGTCAATCGGCTGCGAATGAACTGATCCTGATTTTGAAATCGATGCACCAGTGTGGTGCTTTGGGCCGCTGGATGGGTCGTTCGCGAGCGGGTTGTAAAACCCCTTTGTATCGTCTTAAGCAGCACCTTTTAGCGCTGGGAATTGCGCGGCACGAGCTGGGCCAATCCTTCCGTCGAGTCCCTGAAGGCCGAGCCGGACTGATTGCTTGCTGTTCGAATTCAAAGGGATAGCGTGGGCACGGCTGGGCCGCTCGTTTGCCAGTCGCGCCCTTGCCAAAAGGTCAACTGTCGCCAATCGGGAAATTTCCGAGAAATCTGTCGTTTAACCAGACGCCCAGGAGGACAATATGGCTGCGGCTCTGGCTTGCTTCAGTCGCCCCGGGGCAACGCACGGAACAATGGCATATGTCGTGCTTGGACGTTTTTGAGTACAACTTGATTAGCCCATGAAAATATCCACGGCCGAGTACGCCCGCAACGACGCATTTGATGAACTGCTTGATCCGGCTGGTCAGCCCCGGCCTGCTGCCCGGGCAGTGTTCCGCTATTTCGATTCACTTCCCGCGCGGGAGCTGGAAATCCGTCGGCAGTCTGTTGATGCCGCGATTATGGCGATGGGAATTACCTTCACGGTTTACAGCGAGGCGGGGAACATTGACCGCGCTTGGCCATTTGATGTGATACCGCGCGCCATGCCCGCCAAGGAGTGGGCGCGCATCGAACAGGGTCTAAAACAGCGCCTGACCGCGCTCAATTTGTTCATCGACGACCTCTACAACAAACAGCGCATCATCAAGGATGGGGTCTTTCCCGCCGAAGTCCTTCAGGGGTCGCGTAACTTTCGCAGTGCTTGCGTTGGGATCTCGCCCCGATTTGGGGTGTGGTCACACGTTTGCGGAACCGATCTGGTGCGCGACAAGGATGGCACGATCTATGTCTTAGAAGACAACCTCCGGGTTCCTTCCGGTGTCTCCTACATGCTCGAGAATCGGCAGTTGATGAAACGCCTTTTTCCCGAGGTTTTCGAAAGTTGTCAGATTCTTCCGGTCGATGATTATCCCACTCAGCTCTACGATACCCTGGCGGCACTGTCGCCCCGCGAGATCGAGCGGCCGGTAGTGGCGGTCTTGACCCCTGGGGTCTTCAACTCCGCGTATTTCGAGCACAGCTACCTCGCCCAGCAAATGGGCGCGGTTCTGGTCGAAGGCTCGGATTTGTTTGTCGGTGAAGACGATGCCGTTTACATGCGGACCATTTCGGGTCCAAGACGGGTTGATGTCATCTATCGACGCATCGATGACGATTTCCTGGATCCGGAGGTCTTCCGGCCGGATTCCACGCTTGGCGTGGCCGGTCTGATGCGTGCTTGGCGTAACGGCAAGGTCGGTATTGCCAATGCGCCAGGCGCGGGCGTTGCCGACGACAAGGTTGTCTATACCTTCGTGCCTAAGATCATTCGCTATTACCTTGCCGAAGAACCGATTATCCCCAATGTGCCGAGCTATCTCTGCATGTATCCCAAGGACCGGGATTATGTTCTGGAAAACCTGGAGCACTTGGTGGTTAAGCCGGCCAACGAATCGGGCGGCTACGGCATGATTATCGGGCCTCGTTCGTCCGTCAAGGATCGCGAGGCATTCGCGGAATTGATTCGAGCCAACCCGCGAAACTACATGGCGCAGCCAACCCTGTCCATATCCACGGGGGCAACGCTGGTCGGCGATGAACTGGCGCCGCGACATTTGGACTTACGGCCTTTCGTATTGCAATCAAATCGCTTATATGCCACCACAGGTGGCTTGACCAGGGTCGCCATGCAAGCGGGGTCACTCGTGGTGAATTCCTCGCAGGGCGGGGGCAGTAAAGATACCTGGATCGTCGAAACAGAGGAGGAATAGATGCTCTCGCGCGTTGCTGAAAATCTTTATTGGATGGCCCGTTACCTTGAGCGGGCCGAAAATACCGCTCGGCTGATCAATACCACGACTCAGGTTTTGCTGGATTTGCCACGAGGCGCGACGTTTGGCTGGGATATCATGCTCAAGGTGGTGGGCTTGGATCAGGTCTTTGATGCCCATTATTCCAAGGCGAATGAAGCCAGCATCATGCGCTTCCTCGTTCAAGATGAGCGTAATCCGAGTTCGATTGTTTCAAGTATTCGCTGCGCGCGTGAAAACAGCCGAACGTTTCGCGAGATTCTGCCCAAGGAATTTTGGGAACGGGTCAATGGCCTATATCTTTACATTCGTGACGAGGCGCCCCGCACGTCTGACTCGCGCGTGCAACGTTATGAATTGCTGAACGGGGTCGTCGAGCGAAGCCAGTCATTGGCGGGTATGCTGATGAGTTGCATGAGTCATGACCTGGCTTTTCAGTTTATTGAACTGGGTCGAAATATCGAACGCGCGGATATGACCACCCGGATCGTTGACATCAACTCTGCGGTATTGTTGCCGCGCGATGGCGGAATGGTGGAGTCGGTGCGGGAACGGCTCTGGATGAGCGTTCTCAAGGCGCTCAGTGCCTACCAGATGTACCGGCGCCACGTAACCGTCCATGTACAAGGGCCTGCGGTTTTGGCTTACCTGCTGCTCGATCCCCACTTCCCGCGCACCGTTCGGTACTGCCTGGGTGCCATAGAGGGTAGTCTGGCGGATTTGCCGGACAACGAGCAGGCCATGAAAACCAGTCGGCGAGCTTGGCGGCGAATGGCGGGCTTGCGTTGGGATGGTTTGACCCCCGCGGTTTTGCACGAATACCTGGACCAATGTCAGATGGACCTCGACAGCATTCACGAAGCCGTCGCACGGCAATACTTTTTTCGCGGGCATACCGAGCCACGCCGGGTCCCGCCCGCGCGCGTTGCCGCTTAGGCGGCCTGGCCACGCTCGGCTTTTGCTGATTTGTATCCGCTTGGCGGGTCTCGGCGAGCATTCAGCGATCGAATCACAAACTCTTCGTTTAATTTCAAGGTTAAAAAATGACATCTTCGCTGCAATTCGCCCGTTTTGGCGACAAGCGAAATTCCGCTTTTTTTGAGGACTTTCTCGTTCAACTGCTAGAAGAGCGAGACCGCATCGGACTGACGGACATGATTCGGCAGATCGACGCGCTCATGATCACGGTTGAACCTGGGCATTCGATTCCCTATGTAGCCGAATTGTGCTTGATGACGCCTTATGAGTATTTGGTGACACTGGAGTCGGAAAGTCACAATACCCATGTGCTGCGAATCGATATGAATGCTCCGGATATTCTGGTTCGCGAGGTTAAGGACCCCAATAACAGGGGAATTTTCCGAAGCCTGAACGAGGTATATCCAATCGGCGCGCACAAGCCAAACTCCCGTTACATGGGCGAAGTGTTCCGGGTTACCAATCTCCACGAAGTGCTGGAGATTCAGAAATCCCGCGACGTACGCTTCTTTAATCAAGATCAAATTCGCAAACTGGAACTGCCAGGTAATCTGGCCGTGGTTAAGCCGTCACCGTATACGCATAATATCGTTGGATACTGGGAGCGCCCGGAGAACGGAATTCGGGTTTATTCATTGGGGTGGTCGACGATTCGCGATGACGTGCAGCAAGCCTATTGTCAGGCCAAGGAATTGCAGGCGCAGTTGGGGCTCAAGCCACTGCTTTTACCGATAGACCACTTGGCAACGCGAATTTATAGTCAGAACCGCGAAGCATCAATTCTCGAATGGCTGAGCCTAACCAGCTATTATTATTGGGGCTCATACGATATCGCGTCGCAAAATTCCTCGACCAATGTGACGAAAAGCGCGCATTTTGCCAACGAACTCGAATCGCCAGCGAAGGTGTTTACCGCAGCCAATCACCCTTATTTTGTCAATCACTTGTTGAAACTGCCGTCGCCGACAGAGCAGTTTGTGCGCAATTTTGGTCCGCGCTTGCACCATTTGGCGGTTGCCGTCGGTGATGGACATACTCAGGGCAAAACCAATATCGACTATGTTGTCGATTCGCTGCGCGAATGTGGGCAGGAGTTCCTTCTTGATGTCATTGGCTCGGAGGAAGAGGGCTTAAAGCAGATTTTTTCCAGCGCGTCGGAATATTCGTCACTAATCGTGGAGTATGTTCAGCGCTTTGGGGATTTCCAAGGTTTCTTCACCAAGGATAATGTTGCTGATTTGACCCGCGCGGCTGGGGTCGAGGAGAGCCTTCGGGCACTTGACGTCGAGGCCGAGGTTTAGATCTGGTTTGACGGCGGCCAAATGCACTCACCGTTGCCAATCGACTCTGGGAACTAGCGCCTAGCGGTTCGGATTCTTCTGCTGATTTGATAGGTGCAGGAAGTCCAGCAAGACCGTTAATGCGGCAAGCTCCTGCTGTTGGCAGGCCTCGTGAATCGGGTCGTTTCCGTACTGGTCCGCGAGTGACGGATCGGCCCCGGCTGCCAGCAGCGCTTCAACCAATTCCGCAAGTCCATCGTGGCAAGCTCGCGTGAGCGGTGTTTTCCCGTCTGGTAGACAGCGATTGATGTCGTCAGGATCACCGCCAATCGCCATCAGCCAAGCCGTCAACGGATCGCAGCGGACGTCGGATTTTACCGAGGGCGGCATTTCCAGTTCGCAGTTGGCTTGCCGCCAAGCTTCGAATCCGCCATTCACGCTGTATACGTTTTGAAAGCCTAGATCCTCGAAAAACGCGCCATAGTTTGGGCTTTGCTCGCCGCGATGGCAGTAGATCAGGATGGGACGATCACGCCGTTCCCTCATCAGCAGATTCGGTACTTTTGCAGGCGTTAGCCGAACCGCCTTGGGTAGGTGCGCCTTGCGGTGCGCCGCGGGATCCCGCAAGTCGACAACGATAGGATCATCGTCACGAAGTAACCGTTGCGCACTCTGGGCAGATAACCGTTTGACCATGCTCCGATTTGCTGTTTGCAGTGGATTTTCGATGCGAGCCAGTTATGTGGGGATTTAGAGTTGAGTTAATGCAAGATCCGAAATGTCTTTTGCCGTTACTTTCCCATTTAACTAAGCAGGTGTAATGCCAGTCGCTGAGTTCAGAGCATCCCTTTAAAACGGGCCATTTACGGGCGGATTTTGGACGAGGTAGATGTTTTGGGTCGAGATTGACGCGCAATTGACCCAAATTGGGTCGACTTTGGTAAATCTGTTCGGATGATCAGGGCGTTAGCATTCCAACAGGACAACACGGGGTCCCGAATTGCCGGTTCAAATTTGGTAAAATCGGACCATTGCCGCTCGAGACTCGGACGGTATAAACCACGCAAATCCGTGTGAGTCGGAGCTTTTTTTGAAAAACAGATTTTGTTCTTATTTAGGAATTACTCTCATTGCTTTTTCGATTCTGGCTTGGCAGGATCATGCCGTGGCGGAAGTGTTTTATAGCAAGGAGGAGGCGTTTGAGTTGGCGTTTGGGCAAGGCGCCGAAGTTGAGGTCAAGAGTCTTTTTCTGACCGACGAGCAGGCGCAAGCGATCGAAAAGACCGGGCAGACCAAGCTGGACAGCAAGTTGTATTCGCTATACGCCGGTCGGAAGGATGGCAAATTAATCGGCTATGCGGCGCTGGAATCGCACACCGTGCGCAGTCAGGCGGAGACGGTGCTGATTGTCCTGTCGCCAAGCGGGGAGGTCATGCGCGTGGTTATCGCGGCGTTTCATGAGCCGCCCGAATATTTGCCTGCGGAGCGCTGGCTACAGCGGTTGGTCGGCAAAAAGCCCGACGAACTGCGCCTGGGGCAAGGTGTCGATGGCATTGCCGGCGCAACCCTGAGCTGCCGCGCGGTAACGGATGGTGTTCGCAAGGTGACCACGATTTTTCGGGTTGCCATGACTACAGGTGAAAACTGATGCGTTTTTTTGTGACAGGAGAACAGCGGCGGCAGTCGGTTCTCAACACCATCGTCTTGCTATTTCTTGGCTACATCGCGCTATTCTGGCTTAGCAACGCGCTGATGTACTTCCACAAGATGAGCCTCACACCCATGAGTGTCGTCGAGTACTACCTGGGCTCGGAAGAGAAGTTCACGCAGCCCAAGAGCTATCAAAGCATGCTCGAAGTGGCTCACTTCCATCTATTTTCCATGGGCATTCTGGTCGTCACGCTGACCCATTTGCTGTTGTTCGCGCCGCTGTCCAACGGCATCAAGATCGGGCTGACCGTGACGGCATTTGCCGCCGCGGTGACCGACGAAATGGCCGGTTGGTTGGTGCGCTTCGCTCATCCTGGCTTCGCTTACCTCAAAATCTCCGCATTCCTGGCCCTGGAGGTCAGCTTGGCGGCGATACTCGTGTTGGTCGGTTGGTCGCTACTAGCCCAGCGCTTTGAACAAAAGACGCGCGACCGAGTTGAACCGATCCGCGCGTCCAACCAAGTTGGCGAGGAGAGCGCCTGACCGGTCGTCCATTGCGTGGGCTAGGGTGATTCCGAGCGCACGTTGGTCTTGAGCAAAAAGAAGCGATAGACCACATAGGCGCTGGCAATACCCACCAAAAACCAGCTGTGGCCGAATAGAAAAGCCGAGGTTGCGATGCGCTGGGCGCCACGCAATTCCGCCACGTACGGCCGCGACACCAGCATCATCCACGCCCAGGCAGGGATCTGATAGGCGATGGCGCCCGCCAATCCCCAGTGAACGGCCTTGGACTGCAAGCGCTCGGCCGTGCGGTAAAACCAGTAAGCGCAGCCCATGGTGAGCAAAATCGAAAAGAGAACGGCCATGACGGTTGCTCCGGAGCGGAAGGGAAGTTTGCATTCTCCCAAGCGGGCCGGACGGGTACAACCGCCAATGTTGGTATGGCGCGAGTTATTTTGGCGAAGTCGGCGGGACCGACAGCCCTCTTCGCGGGCCGTCGGTGTGCAGGGGGATGTGAAGGCGGGTTAGTCGCGATTGGCGATCGCGGTGCGCTGGGTTTTGCGAATCCGCTCGGCAATGCCGACAGCGCTGGTTTCGTATTCGATCCGCGCTTTTTCCATCGCGTTATGGGCGATGATGGCTTCGTCCGCCGTCAGCGGCAGGCGTCCAGCCATATGGGTAGCGTCCGGAACCGCTTGCAGAATAGCCGCTTGGTTCGGATGCTGCGTGACCGGAACCAGGACATCGGCTTCCTGTTTTCCGGCCAAAAAGACGGCCGAGCCGATCACTTCGACCTTGCGTCCGTCCGCTGTGGTTTTGATGTAGGTGCTCATGGCGGTACTCCAAAACGTGGCTATGTGACAAGTTACTTGATACGGGGCCGCTCGGATGCGGAGTAATTACTGAAGTGTCCTTCCTTGCTGGCCTGGGCCCGGGCCTTCGCCAGGATTCCAGCGGTCTTGCCTTTTGGCGCCGTCAGCGACAGGCACTTCCGCATGTCGGTGCCGCCGCATTCGGGACAGACCGGTGTCGCCGACAGGCTCACCAAAAGCTCAAAGGCCTTGTCACATTTCGGACAATGGAAGTCATAAAGCGGCATGGATCAACTCCCAACAGAGTTCATGATGCGTTGACCGATGGCGGACTGGCCGACTCGCGGCTCCATTCATCGGGCGTAAAGACTTTCATACTGATGGCGTGCAGCGCCCCGGTTGCCAGGGGCGCCTTGACGGTTTCCAGCACCTTTTGCTGGCGCTTCACCGGGGAGAGCCCGGCGAAGGCATCGGAGACGATCACCACCGAAAAATTGCAACCTTCGCCATCGACTGAAAGCTGGCAATTCGGCAATCCGGTCTCGATCAGGCTGCGAACTTCGGCGATTTCCATGGTCGTCTCACGTAGTGGCGTCTTTCTTCGCGACAGCTTGTTCCAGCATCGGCTTCAACTCGCCCTTTTGGGCGATTTCCCCCACGATATCGCTGCCGCCGACCAATTCGCCATCGACAAACAACTGCGGGAAGGTCGGCCACTCCGAGACACGCGGCAGCGTCTCGCGGATGGTGGGCGCTTGCAAAATGTTGACGTAGGCGAACGGAATGCCGGTGCTTTGCAAGGCCGCGACCGCTTTTGCCGAGAATCCGCATTGCGGCGCTTCCGGCACGCCCTTCATGTACAACAGGACGGGATGATCGGCGATCTGCTTGCGGATAGTGTCTTCAATACTACTCATGGCGATAGAACCTGGCTGGTTGCGGGTATGCCGCGGGATCGACTAGAGGCCGGAGGCGAAACCGAGCAGTTCCACGGTGATGTCCTCGGTGCCCAAAATGGTCATCTGGCACGCGAGGCGTGACTTGGAGCCGACCCCGACGATAGTGTCAAGCTTGGCGTGCTCGGCCGGCGTGGTCCTGGAAATCCCTTTCTTGCCGGCTTGCAAGAAAATGTGGCAGGTGCCGCATTCGGCTTTGCCGTCGCACTTGTGACCTAGGTCTTCCCCGGCGGCCAGGATGGCGTCCAGCAAGCGGGTGCCTTCCTGTACATCGACAGTTTTGTTGGAAGGCATGATGGTCAGCGTGGTCATCTCGAATACCTCTAGCTCGGTTGGGTGAAATCAGCTCCGCATGGCGCGGGATTTGGGTTAAACGCCTGCCGCCAGCGCGCCGATAACTGAAGCGCCGATGGTGTCGCCGCTGTCCAGTTCGGCGAGCTTGCCGAGGATTGCCTCACAGGCCTGCGTATCGCCTTGGCGCAGGCGAATGAACGCCAGCGCCTTGAGCGAGAATAGGTAAAAGTGCTGCGGGCTGTCATGGCGGTGCCACTCGCAGCTTTGCGGGTTCAAATCGGCGAAGTTGGCCGGAAAGTCACCCAATTTAGCGGCCATCGCCAGCGCCGCCTGCACGGTGGCTTCCGCTTCGGCCAGTCGCCCTTTGTAGAAGTAAAACTTGTACAGGGAGAAGTACACCGACAGCGATTCGGGCGCGGCATCGCGCGCTTGCGTCAGCAAGGATTCGGCTCGGGCCGTGTCACGATAGTGCCCCATCGCTTCCTCCAGCAAGGTATCGACACCGGCCGGCACTGAACTCGCGTAATGTGCCGCCCGAACGGGTTGAATGGCGTCGCGCGGGGCGTTTCTCAGCTCCATACCGCCTCCGGCGCCAGCAGGCGCTCGACGGGTTTGCCGTCCTGAAGGTGTTCGGCAATGATGGCCGACACGTCTTCCGGCTTGACCTGCGCATAGAGCACGCCTTCTGGGTAGACCAGAACCGTCGGGCCGTTATCGCAGGCCCCCAGGCAGCCGGTGGTGGTCAGGGCGAACTGGCCATACAGCTGGCCTTGCTCGAATTGCTGCGCGAAGGTTTGCAGCACATTGGCGCAGCCCAGGGCGCCGCACGAACCGCGCGGATGACCCGGCGGGCGCGATTGGGCACAGACGAACACATGTTTGGACGGTTTGGGCATGGCGATTCCTCGATCGAGCCGGTCTTGTTGATATCAGCCGGCGGTTTTGCGGGTGCTCAGGCTGGCCTTCATGCTGTTCAGGGAGATGCTTTTGCCTCCTGCTCCTGAAACACCTTGAAGACCTTCTCCTGCGCGGCGTTGGATTTGACGAAGTCGTCCATGCGCCGGGTGAGAAGTTGCTTGCAGGTCGCGAACGCGGTGGCCTCATACAACGTCGTCCCCAATCGGCGAACGCACCAGGTATTGGTTGAAGCGCTTAAGGATGTGCAGGCGGTTGACATGCACGTTGTCCGGCTGGTACTCGATACCAAAGAAATCCAGGAATTCCTCGGCGGCTGAAAACCCTTCGATTTGTTGCAAGACGGTATTCATGGTCAATGCCTTCGCGTTAAACGTAAACGGAAATACCGATTCGGACGTAAGGGTGAATGCAACGTTGCGCTGCTTGGCTTCCCGGTAAAAACCCAGCAACTCGGAAGGAGCCGGGGCTCGCTTGTTTGGTTGCGTGTTGGCCGAATCCGGCTCACAGCAGGTGAGCGGCCGGCTCATCCAGTTCGATGCCCAATTGGCGATAGCGCTCGCGAACCGCGCCGGAACCGGAATGCTTGCCCAGCACCCAACTGTGCTGCCGGCCCAGCGGCAGCGGATCGACGCCCTGATAGTTCATGACGTTCTTCAGCAGCCCATCGACATGAATGCCGGCCTCGTGGGTAAACACGGCTTCGCCAACGATGCTCTTGTTGGGCGCGACCGGTCGGCCGGAGGCTTGCGCCACCAGCGCGGAGATGGTCGCGAAGCGGCTGACTTCTATGCCGGTGTCCATCTGGTAAAGATGATGCAAGGCCATCACGGTTTCTTCCAAGGCCGCGTTGCCGGCACGCTCGCCCAACCCGTTGACGGTCGTGTTGACATGACCTGGCGCCGGCTTGGATGGCCACCAAGGTATTGGCGGTCGCCAAGCCGAAGTCGTTATGGGCGTGCATCTCGATGTCCAGGTCCGACCGGGCGGTCAGCGCACCGATGCGACTGGCGGTGCTAGCCGGATCGAGCAGGCCCAAGGTATCGGCGTAGCGAAAGCGATTGGCGCCGGCGCGCTGGGCGGTTTCGACCACCTTGAGCAAAAAGTCCGGATCGGCGCGGGACGAATCCTCGCCACCGACGCTGACCAGCAAGCCCTGGTCGACCGCGGAACGGACCACCCGATCAATGGTCGCCAAGGCCCAATCGCGGGTTCGGCCAAGCTTGTGATGTAGTTGAATGTCGGATACCGGAATCGACAGGTTGACTCCGTTGCGCCGGGCAAGCCGCGGCAGCCTGCAAATCCTCCGCGCACTATCCGCCCCCACACCATCAATTGGCTTGGCAGGCGCAGCGCGGCAATCGCTGCGATGCTCTCGCGCTCTCTTCCGGCCCCATCGCCGGAATCCCGACTTCCATTTCGGTTACGCCGGCATGGGCCAAGGCTTCGGCAATGCTCAGCTTTTCCTCGATCGTGAAGCAACGCCAGCGGTTTGTTCACCGTCGCGAAGCGTCGTGTCCGTTGATCGTGACGCGCCGTACCGTCATGGCTTCAGCCCTTGTGTTCCTTGGCCAAGTTGCGACTGTAACGGGGAATTTCGACCGTTAGGTCGCTGCCTTGACGAACGCCTGACAAGACAGCCGTGTGTGCGGTTGCAGTCCCCAGGCTTTGTCGAGCATGTCCTCCTCGCCCTCATCCGGCGGGTCCAGCGTTTCGTAGCCAGCGCGGACGATGACATGGCAGGTCGAGCAGGCGCAGGCGTGCTCGCAGGCGTGTTCGATCTCCACGCCACCCGCGATAAGCGCTTCGCAAATGGTCTGGCCCTTGCGGGCGGCGAGCGATGCGCCTTCGGGGCAAAGTTCCCGCGTGTGGCAGCACGGTCAGGGTTGGCATCGCGATTAGACTCCCAACTGTTCCAGCTTTTGCCCGGTCAGGGCGGTTTTGAATGCTGTAGTCCCATGCGTCGGCCGGCAAACTCAGTGCTGGCTTCGTTGAGTGAATCAGCGGCCTTTTTGATGGCCAGCCAGTCGGTACCATCCATCGCTTCGCGCAGGGCGGCCATGCCATCGGTAAGGACGGTCAGCTCGGGCTTCATTCAACAATGCCGCGTCGGTCGCTAGGGCCGACTCCAGTGGCTTCCAGCAAGCGCAGCGCCTCGACCTTCTGCTCGTTCAGGCGGCGCGCTTCGATATCGGCCTGGGCATTGCGATAGGATTCTTCGATCATCCGCGTGATATCGCCATCCTGTAGGCCATAGGAGGGCTTGACCTCGATGTGCGATTCGACGCCGCTGGTCTGCTCGGCGGCGGAGACGCTGAGCAGACCATCCGCGTCGACCTGGGAAGGTGACGCGGACCCGCGCGGCGCCCGCTACCATGGGGGGGATGCCGTGGAGTTCGAAGCGCGCCAGCGAACGGCATTCGCTGACCAGTTCGCGTTCGCCCTGGACCACATGAATGCTCATGGCGGTCTGGCCGTCCTTCCAAGTGGTGATTCCTGGGCGCGGGCGACCGGCAGGGTGGCGTTGCGCGGAATGATCTTCTCCGCCAGTCCGCCATGGTTTCGATACCCAGCGAAAGCGGAATGACGTCCAACAGCAGCCACTCATCCTCCGAGCGGTTGCCGGCTAGGGCGTTGGCCTGCAGCGCGGCACCGATCGCCACCACTTTGTCGGGGTCGAGATTGGTCAGCGGCGGCTGCTTGAAGAAATCGGCCACGGCCTTGCGAATGCAGGGCATGCGGGTAGCGCCCCCGACCAGGACAACGCCCTTGACGTCCTCGATGTCCAGGCCGGCATCGCGTAGCGCCTTGCGCACACTGGCGCCAGCGTGCGTTTCACCAGGGGTTCGACCAGGTCATCGAAAGTCTCGCGCGACAAGGTGCGCTCCAAGGCGACGCCGTTGGATAAGGTCACGGCGCATTGGGTGCGGGCATTGTCCGACAGGCGTCCTTGGCGGCGCGGGCGGCGCTGAGCAGCCGGCGCAGATCGCCGCTGGCATTGGGGGTCAGCTTCTGGCCGGTCTCGTCGAGCAGCCAGTGGCCGACGAAGTGATCGAAGTCGTCGCCGCCCAAGGCCGGGTCCGCCGTTGGTGGCCATGACTTCAAAGACACCCCGGGTCAGTTTCAAAATCGAAATATCGAAGGTTCCCGCCGCCCAGATCGTAAACCGCGTAGATGCCCTCGGCGCCATGGTCGAGGCCATAGGCGACGGCCGCCGCGGTGGGTTCGTTGAGCAGCCGGTAGACCTCCAGGCCCGCCAGCTTGGCGGCGTCCTTGGTGGCTTGCCGCTGGGCATCGTCGAAATAAGGCTGGCACGGTGATGACCGCGCCGGAAAGTTCGCCGCCAAGCTGTTCGACGGCTCGATTTTTTAGCGCCTTGAGGATTTCCGCCCGACACCTGAACCGGGCTGACCGGGCCCGCCTGGGTTCGAACTGCACCATGCCGGGCGCGTCGACGAAGGTGTAAGGCGTATGCTGCGGTTCGACCAAGTCGTCGCGACCGCGCCCCATGTAACGCTTGACGGAAACAAAGGTATTGGTTGGATCGTCGATCTGCCAGACACCGGCTTCATAGCCGACATCCACCTGCTGATCGGCGTGGTAATGCAACCACCGATGGGACCAGGGTGCGGCCGAGCTTGTCGGTCAAGACGGCGGCTTGGCCATCGCGCACCGTAGCGACCAAGGAGTGGGTGGTCCCGAGGTCAATCCCGACCGCGCGTTTCTGCGGTGGCGGGGCGGCTTTGGCGCCGGGTTCGGAAATTTGCAGCAGCATTAGGCCTCCAGTTCGGCTTGGGCGGCGTCTATGTCGCGGCCGAGTTTTTCCAAAAACGCCAATTGGCGAACGACTTCGGCGGCGGCCGGGGCGCGGTGCTCGACATCCAGGAGCGTGCTGAGCGAGTTGAACAGCGTATCCATCTCACCGCGTAGCTGGCGGGCCAGGCGCTCCAGGGATTCCTCGCTTTTCAAGGCGAGAGCCGCCTGGAGCTGTTCGCGCCACTCGATTTGTTCGAGCAAAAACTCCACCGGCATGGCGGTGTTGCTTTCCTCGGCGGTGTCGATGCCCTGCCGACGCAGCAGGTAACGGGCGCGGTCCAACGGCTTTTTCAGGGTCCGGTACGCCTCATTGGCGAGGGTGGCCCATTGCAGGGACAAGCGCTTTTCCGTATCGGTCAGGTTCGCGGCTTTGTCCGGATGCACGCGGCGCCTGAATCTCCCGGTAATTCCGGTCCAGCTGCTCGACATCCAATTGGAAGGCGGGCGGCAGTTGGAACAGTTCAAAAAAATCGTGCGTGGCCGCCGGAGTCATGATCGGTAAAGTCTTTGGTCTTGCAGTCAACAGGTCTGGCGATCCGGCCCGCGTGGCGCTGGCTCGCTGTCCACGCGCGATCGGGCGGTCGCCGGCCCCCTCGGTATGGGAGAGGGCATCGGTCTAGTTTTCGCTAAACGTTGAAACTCTCTCCGCAGCCGCATTCGGCCTTGACGTTCGGATTGTTGAACTTGAAGCCTTCGTTCAAGCCTTCGCGGACATAGTCCAACTCCGTGCCTTCCAGGTAAGCCAGGCTTTTCGGGTCCACCAGGATGTTGACGCCATGGCACTCGAAGCATTGATCCTCGGGTTCGGGCGCGTCGACAAACTCCAAGGTGTAAGCCAGTCCAGAACAGCCGGAGGTTTTCACGGCGACCCGCAGGCCATGGCCGGAACCGCGCCCGGTCAGGTGCTTCTGCACTTGGCGGGCGGCTTTTTCAGTCAGCGTGACAGCCATGGGAATCACCTTTAGCTGCTGGTGGAGGAGCAGCTGGAACCGCCGCCCATCGAGAATGAACTACCGCAACTGCAAGTCGACGCGGCGTTCGGATTCTTGATGATGAAGCGCGAACCTTCCAGGCCTTCCTGATAGTCGATCTCGGCGCCACGCAGGTACTCCAGACTGGCCGGATCGACCATTAGCACGACGCCATCGGTCAGCACCGTGGTGTCGTCGTCGTTGACGGTTTCCTCAAACGAGAAGCCGTACTGGAATCCGGAGCAACCGCCGCCGGAAACGTACACGCGCAGCTTGAGGTCCGGGTTGCCTTCCTCGGCGATCAGTTCGCCGACCTTCGCGGCCGCGTTGATGCTGAACAGCAGCGCCGCGGGTGGCGGTGTCAGATCCTGGAAGTCGGCCAGGGCGTTAATCGCGCTCATGTGGGTGTCTCCAGCGGTTAGGGGGTTTAGGCGGCGGATTTACAGACGTCGTAGCCGTCGCTGGCCGCGCCGGACTTGGCCTTGAAGTCATTCACCGCCGCCTTGATGGCATCCTCGGCCAGGACCGAGCAGTGAATCTTGACCGGCGGCAGCGCCAGCGCCTCGGCGATCTGCGAATTCTTGATCTCCAGGGCTTCCTGAACGGTTTTGCCCTTGACCCATTCGGTGACCAGCGAGCTGGAGGCGATCGCCGAGCCGCAGCCGTAGGTCTTGAATTTCGCGTCCTCGATGACACCCTCGTCGTTGACCTTGATTTGCAGCTTCATGACATCGCCGCAGGCAGGCGCGCCGACCACTCCAGTGCCGACACCATCGTCCTCCTTGTCGAAGGAGCCAACGTTGCGGGGATTTTCGTAATGGTCGATAACCTTTTCGTTGTAAGCCATGGTTCTCTCCGGTTGATGTGAGGGTGTTCTACGTTTAGTGAGCCGCCGCCCATTGGACGGAGTTGATGTCGATGCCGTCCTTGAACATTTCCCAAAGGGGCGAAATGTCCCGCAGCCGTTGCACGCCGTCCTTGATCAAGGAGATCGCGAAGTCGACGTCTTCTTCCGTGGTAAAGCGTCCCAGCGTGAAACGAATCGAGCTATGCGCCAGTTCGTCGCTGCGACCGAGCGCGCGCAGCACATAGGAGGGCTCCAGGCTGGCCGAGGTGCAGGCCGAGCCGCTGGAGACCGCCAAGTCCTTGAGCGCCATCATCAACGACTCGCCTTCGACGTAGTTGAAGCTGACGTTGAGGTTATGCACCACGCGCTGCTCGAGGTCGCCATTGAGGTAAACCTCTTCGATGGTTTGCACGGCATTCAGCAATTTGTCGCGCAGCGCCTTGAGGCGCGGCAGTTCCGCGGCCATTTCCTCGCGGGCTAGGCGGAAGCATTCGCCCATGCCGACGATTTGGTGAGTGGCCAGGGTGCCGGAGCGCATGCCGCGCTCGTGGCCGCCGCCGTGCATCATGGCTTTCAAGCGGACGCGCGGCTGGCGTCGCACATAAAGGGCGCCGATGCCCTTGGGTCCGTAGGTTTTGTGCGCGGAAAACGACATCAGATCGACCGGCAGCTTGGCCAGGTCGATTTCGACCTTGCCGGTGGACTGCGCCGCATCGACGTGGAAAATGACGCCTTTCTCGCGACAGATCGAGCCAAGCGCGGCAAGGTCCTGAATGACGCCGATTTCGTTGTTGACGTGCATGACCGAGGCGACGCTGGTATCCGGCCGGATGGCGGCGCGGAACTCGTCCAGGTCAAGCAGTCCGTTCGGCTTGGGGTCGAGATAGGTGACTTCGAAACCTTGCGCTTCGAGTTCGCGCATGGTGTCGAGTACCGCCTTGTGTTCGGTCTTGACCGTGATCAGGTGACGGCCCTTGGTCTCGTAAAATTGTGCCGCGCCTTTAATGGCGAGGTTGTCGGACTCGGTCGCTCCCGACGTCCAGACAATTTCACGGGGATCGGCGTTGATCAGTGCCGCGACATCCTCGCGGGCCTGTTCGACGGCCTTTTCCGCCTCCCAGCCGAAGCTGTGCGAACGGCTGGCGGGATTGCCGAAGGATTCCGTCAGGAATGGAATCATTTTCTGCGCGACTCGGGGATCAACGGGGGTCGTCGCCGAATAATCGAGGTAAATCGGTAGTTTCATAGACCGCGTTGCTCCGGGCTGATTTTCACAAACATCCACCGGCGAGCCGCTGGCAGGCCGCTACGCTGCTGTTACTAGGATCAATGCAATGCCGGTGCCACTCGGTTAAGCGGTTCTAAGTTATTGATCTTGAAAAGGTAAGCGCCGGGCCTGGGGCGTTACCGGATTGTTAGGTTCCGAACAAAATGGAACGCTTGTCAGGGTTTGTCGCGGGCGGCACGGGTGCGATCGGACGTAGGACCGAGTCCAGCGCGGACTTTGGGCCGGGCTTGAACGGCTGTCGGCGGGTGGCGGGATGTCTAGGGTGGACTGCTTTGTCGGATTCGCGACAAACCGTTGAAAGCGGTCCGTCATCCTGGTTATGGATCAGTGGCGAGGCGGGCGAGGGCGTTCGAGGTCGCAAGCCCGCGTAATCAAGCGGCGGCGGTCGGTAGCCGATTTTTGTGCCAAAGTTCTTGCAAGCTTTGCGGGTCCATCGGCCGGCCAAACAGATAGCCCTGCATACTGTCGCAGCCGGCCGCGCGCAACAGTTCGTGCTGGGTTTCGGTCTCCACGCCTTCGGCGACACAACGCGCGTTCATGCTGCGCGCCATCGCCAGAATGGCGGCGACCATCTTGGCGTCGCTGGGATTCTGCGGCAGGTCGCGGATAAAGGATCGGTCGATCTTGACCTGGGAGATAGGCAGGTCCTTCAGATACAACAACGACGAATAGCCGGTGCCGAAGTCGTCGGCGCAAATGGCCACGCCAGCGTCGCGCAGCCGCCGGATGGTTTTGCCGGCCAGTTCGAAATCGTAGATGAACGTGCTCTCGGTAATCTCGACGGACAGGCGTTCGGGCGGCACGCCCGACTCGGCGATGATGGCGAGAATGCGGTCAGCCAGCTCCGGCTCGCGAAACTGCACGGCGGACACGTTGACCGACACGCTGAAATCGCGAATGCCGTGCAAGTCCCATTGACGGATTTGCTGGCAAGCGGTGGCGACAACCCAATAGCCGATCTCGACAATGAGTCCGGTGGCCTCGGCGATCGGAATAAAGACATCCGGCCCAACCATGCCGCGTTCCGCGTGCTGCCAGCGCAGCAGGGCCTCGGCGCCGTGCATCGTGCCGTTCGAGGTTGCCACGATTGGCTGGTAAACCAGCTTAAGTTCCCCGCGCGCCAACGCCATGCGCAGGTCGCCCGCCAACCGCAGGGTTTCGATGGACTGGCGATTGATGTCGTCCGCGTAAAACTGCACCGCGTGCGTCTCGCCCTGATTCTGCGCGTGCAAGCGCGCGACACTGGCGCGGCCGATCAGCGCCTCAGCGGTTTCGCCATCGCGCGGGAACACGCTGATGCCGATGGTGCTGCTAAGAAAGACGTTCTGGTCCTCGACATTGAAGACGTTGGCGAGCACGTCGGAGATTCGCTTGACCACCCAGGTGATGGATTCCTCCTGTTTGATGCTGGTCAGCATCACGCCAAACTTGTCGGCCTCCAGACGCGACACGGACTGCTCGGATTCGGCAATCGGCCGGATGTGGGCGACCACGTCGGAGCTGCGCAGGATGTTCGCGACCCGGCAGACGACTTCGTGCAGCAGGGTTTCGCCGACCTGAAAGCCATACGCGCTCTTGATCCGTTCCAACATGTCGACGCCGATGGCGAGGACGGCGATCACGTCCGAGTCGCGCTGGGCCCGGGCGATCTCGTGGCTGATCATGTCCTGGAAGGCGGTGCGGTTGGGTAGGCCGCTCAGCACATCGAAATTCGCCAAGTATTTCAGCTCTTGCGACTGCGCCTGGGCGACTGCTTCCAGCTCGTGCAGCCGATGCAGCACATCGGCGTTCGCCTGGGCGCTGGCCGATGGTTCCTTGGCGGCCTTCTCCTCGGCCATCAGGGCGGCGAGCGCCTTCTCGGTAACTTCACCCTGCCATGCCGTGCAGCGGTTGCGGCCGCTTTTTTTGGCAACGTACAAGGCGGTATCGGCCTGCGTGATCATTTCGCTGTAAGCCTTGGCATCAGTCACCGCGGAGGACACGCCAAGACTGCAGGTGACCACCTTGTTGGCGCCAATCTTCGGACCGATCGTCTGCGCGAACAATTCGCGGATGCGTTCGGCGACCGCCATCGCCTCCTCGGGACCGCTGCCCGGCAGCACGATGCAGAACTCCTCGCCGCCGAACCGCGCCACCAAGTCGCCGGTGCGCGTCGCGGTGTTGAGCACCTCGGCCAACAGCTTGATGGCTTTGTCACCGACGGCGTGCCCGTAGGTGTCATTGATCGACTTGAAGTGGTCGATGTCGGTCATCAGACAGGACAGCGGCAGTCCTTGCTCGCCGGCCGCATTAAATAGCTGCTCGAACTGCTCGTTGAGGGAGCGCCGGTTGAGGCTGCCGGTCAGCGGATCGCGAGTCGCCAGGAAGTGCAGTTCCTGGTTCTTGCGTTGGACTTCGTCGCGCGATTGCTCCAGCTTCTCCAGACTTTCCTCTAGAACTTCCTTCTGCCTCTCCATTTCGGTGATGTCATCGAACGTGACCAGGGCGCCGCGCACCTTGCTCGACACGCCCATGATGGGCGAACAGTTCGCCAGGAATACCGCCTCGCCATAGGCATCGGTTTCGATGTGCAGCTTGACGTTGGTGCAGGATTGGCGGCTTTGCAACGCACGGACCCAGGGGAGTTCCGTCGAGTCGTTCGCTGCCTCGGGTATCACCGCGACTTTCCAGCTCAGCTCGCCGAGCTGGCGGCCCAGCAGCTTCTTGGGGGTGAAGCCGACGTGCCGGGCGAATGGATTGTTGGCCAGCACGATGCGCTGATCCTCGTCGATGACCAGCAGACCTTCCGCAAGGGTGTTGAACGCGGTATTGACCCGTTCGGGAATGACCGCCGCGGGATCCAACTCGCGGAGAATTCGCCGCAGTATCAAGAAAAAAGCGATGAAGGTAACCGGTCCGAGAACCAGCAGGAGATGGTAGGTCGATTGTTGGAAGTAGTCGGCGATTGAGCCCTCGGAAAGCTCGGCGAAGCGCACCTCCAACTGTCCCCATTGCTCCGAGCCGTTCAAGATCGGCAACACCACATGGGTAATGGTCGACTGATCGCCTTCGAAGGAACCCCACAACGCCGGGTGATCGCGGGTTGCCAGCAGCAGTTCGCCGGCAGCGTCGCGAATCGCGGCAGAGCGCACCGTACCGGCGCGCGCGACCCAGCTGTCGAAGGTTGCCTGAAGGCTGTCCCAATCACCGCTATCGGCGGCATGGAAGGCCAACATGCCCAAGGCTTCGGCACTGCTTTGGCGGGACTTGAGTTCGATGCCGGCTCGGCTGGGGACGTAGCTCAAGGCATCGGCCAACAGGATCAGAGCGACGACGCAAGAGGTCAGCAGCAGGCTGACCAGAAACACCGGGGAGCGCCAAAACATGTCAGGTGACGCCGCTTAAGCCTTGCACTCAGGGCTTGCCGAGCGTCAGCGCGGCGACTGGCTTCTGCGGGCGCGTCGGTCCAGACGTCTTGGCGGTCGGCGGCAGGATCTTTTCCGGCAGTTGCAGCCCGGCCAGTCGGGCTTGGCACTTCAGGCCGCTGGGTAGCTGATAGTCGGCGTTCGGCAAGGCGAGGCGCACGCCAAAGCTACCGCTGGCGGCATCGACGATGCGGTCGACCGCGGTTACCGCGGCGGAAAGGGTTTTGTTCAGCGGGGCGTCGACCAGCACTTCGGCGGCATCGCCCGGCTTGACCTGGCCGAAACCTTCGCCCGGCACAATCACCGTGACCCGCAACGGGTCGATCTTGGCGATTTTGAGAATCGCCTTGTCCTTGACCGATTCGCCGGGAACCAGCAGCCGCTCGACCACGACCCCGTCCACCGGACTCTGGATCGTGTGCAGCTTAAGCAAGACTTCGGCGCGCTTGAGTTCGAGGGCCGCCAAATGTTGCTCGGATTGCGCTTGATGGAGGTCGGTCTCCGCCCGGCTGACGTCGACTTCAGCCTTGTCGCGGTCCATGTCCGAGACGTGATGGTTGACGTGCAGCTCGCGAATTTTGGTCAGTTTGCTGCGCGCGAATTCCAGGTTGGCCTTGCGCTTTTCGATGTTGTCGTTGACCGCCGCCCGCCCGCGCGCCACCGCGACCGCGGCTTCCTGCAGGGAGGATTCGAGTTTCGCCACCACTTGACCTTTTTTCACGCGGTCACTCGCGTCGAGCATGACCTCTTCCAGCACGCCATCCACCGGACTGGCGACCTCGACGATCACATCGGGTTGGATCAGGCAATCAAGGTCGGTGCCAGCCGCCGGGTGGAAGATTGCAATCGTGATCAGGCCGAAGCTCGACATAAGTGGCGCCAGGCGGGCGCCGGGTCGGGGGATCATGAGGGGTTAGGGTTAGTCCGTATTGGGGGCAAGGCTGGCAATCGTGCGTGCCAAACGCTCGTCCTGGCGAATCAATTGGCGCCTCTGCGCGGCGTGTTCCGCCTCCGCGAGCGTTTGCGGCAGCGTTATGATTAGTTTAGTCAAGAGTCGGCAATTACCAAGCCAGTCGAGGTTAGCCGTGACAAACTTCACGAACACCCGATTGTAGTAGCGTTGAACCAGCCGATCCTCCAGCGACAGCAGGGTTTCCACCGCGCCTGGGTCGCCCTGGCGGGCGCAGCGGCCGGCGAGTTGGCGGTCGATCCGGCCGGCTTCGTTGCGCTCGCTGAGGATGACCTGCAAGCCGCCAGCCGCGATAACGCCGGGAGCCAGCCGAATATCCGTGCCGCGCCCGGCCATCTGCGTTGCCACGGTAATCGCGCCGGCCTGGCCGGCGGCCGCGACGATCTCGGCCTCGGTTTTGTCTTGCTTGGCGTTCAGTACCCGGTGGGGCAGTCCGTGGCGGCGCAAGCGTTCGGCGAGATGTTCCGAGTCGGCGACGCAACTGGTGCCGATCAGTACCGGTAGACCCTGGGCGTGCAGCGCTTCGACGCGTTGCACGATGGCCGACCATTTTTCCTCCAGCGTTCTGAATACCTGAATCGGCCGCATCAGCCGGGACGGCGGTAGGCGTGGCGCCACGGTCACCACCCGCAGGCCATAGACGCTGGCGAGTTCGCGGCGAACTTCGCGGGCGGTGCCGGTCATGCCCGCGAGCCGCCGATAGCGGCGGAAAAAGCGCTGAAAAGTCGTGCGCGCCAGGGTTTCCCGGCCTCCGGTCGGTTCGCAGCCCTCCTTACATTCGATGCGTTGATGCAAGCCTTGCTCCCAGGACCGATCCGGCAGGGCCCGCCCAGTTTGGGCGTCGACGATTTCGATTCGGCCATCGCGAACCACGTAATGCTGGTCGCGCACGAACAGATGTTCGGCGGTCAGGGCTTGCGTCACCTGAAATTCACAAATCCCTTCCCGCTGCCATTCTGGTCCCAAGGTTTCGGATCTGACCGCCAAGTTGCCGCGTCCCACGTCGGTCAGCAGCACGCCATGGGCGTGAAACTGGAAATCGACGCCAGCGCGAAGGCTCAGCGCCAATTGCCGGGCAGTCTCGAATCGGTCCTGGTCGGCTGGATTCGCCGGCAGCTCGCGGGCGATGATCAAGGGCACCCGCGCCTCGTCGATCAGCACATGGTCGGCTTCGTCGACAATGGCGAAATGCAGGCCGCGCAACAACGGTTCGATGTCCGGATGGCGCATGCGCCGCAAGCGTGACGATAGGTGGCCCGACTGGGTGTGCTGGGCCATCTGATCGCGGAGGTAGTCGAAGGGCAACTGCTGGCCGCAACAGTACGTGACATCGCAGCGATACGCGGCGCGTTTGGCGTCGTCCTCCATGCCGCTGATGACACTTCCGACGCTGAGACCGAGGAACGTATAAAGCGGACCAATCTGCTCCGCGTCGCGGCTGGCGAGATAGTCATTGCCGGTGACGACATGCACCGGGATGCCAGCCAAGGCCGCGGTCGCCGCCGGCAATGCCGCCGTCAGGGTCTTGCCTTCGCCGGTCGCCATTTCCGCCAGCCGGCCCTGCAGCAAGATCCAGCCGCTCCACGCTTGCACGTCGTAGGGGCGCATGCCGAGCGTACGCGCGGCTACTTCGGCGACCAAGGCGAAGCCGCGCAGCGGCGCGTTCCCGACAATGCCGGCAGCCGTCAATTCGCCGCGCAGGGCATCGGCCTTGGCGCGCAGTTGGCTGTCACTCAACGCCTTCAGCGCTGCGGATTCGGCGGCGATGGCGGCCAGCACGCGCTGCTGTTCCTGGCGGCTGCGCCAGATCCCGGCTGCCGCGACGGCGTCGTGCCAGTGCCGCGCGAGGCTGGATCGCGGGCGGTTTTCGGCCTGTGGATAGGGTCCCAGCAGCGCCGGCGCATGGCGCAGAATGTCAGCCATCGGATCGCTGCAGGAAAATCTGATGGAGGGCGCGCAACCAGCGCGGTCCCAAGGCTTCGGGCGGATGCTGGAAGCGCACGACGGCACGGCTGCCCAAGGGTAGGTCGCGGATCGCCAGCGGCAGCGTCAGGTCGATCTGAACCATTTTTCCAAGGCTCTGGTGCCGTCCGCGACCGACGGGTCGACCGGAATGGGACCGCCGCCGACCGTGCCCAGCGCCGCGCTAGGCAGGCGGTCGCTGCTCTGCGGAACCGTATGGTCGATCCGCGCCGGCACGATGCGATCGGTTTGCCCGGCCAGCCGAACGCCGACGCCGATGGTCCGCTCGCGCACCGGTGGCAGCTCGGTCTGGGCGATGGCCACGCGGGACGTGGGCCGGCGCACTGCCCAGCACGACGCCCAAACTTTCGCCCTGGCGCGCGAAGCGCCCGACCAGGTCGCCGGCCTGGGCCGGAAAAAAGTGGCCATCGCTGCCGCTACGAACGGTCAGTTCGGCCAGCTTGGCGCGAATGTCGTTCAGCTGCGCTGCCAAAGCGACACGTTCGGCATCGGCGGTCGCCGCCTTGACGGGCTCGGTCAGTAGCGCCGCGCGGTAGCGGGCATCGGCCTGGTCGACCTGTGCCGCGATGACGCGGGCTCTGGCCTCCAGCAGCGGTGCTTCCAATTCCAGGACCGCATCGCCCGCATGGACCGGTTCGCCGGCTGGACCCGCAGGCGGGTGATGAAGCCGTCCGCGCCGGCGCGGATCTGGGCGTCTTCCGGTGCTTGGATGACACCGTCGACACAGGTGGCGTAGGGCAGCGGCAAGGCGAACACGGCCAGGCCGACGACGCTGACCAGGCCCAACGACTTGCTTAAAGCCGGCGTCCGCCGACCGTTCAGCTGTGGCGAGTTGAGCAGATAACGCAGCGGCATTAGCGCCGGCATGAGGATCTGGCTCCAAAGCGCGGCGATCGCCAAAACAGTGCCGGCGAGCGGCACGGACTCCATCAGGTACAGGGGCCATCCAGAACGCGAGAAATAGCCGGTAGGCCAGGGCCATGGGCGCATAGGCCAGTAGCCACGGTGCCTCGCCTCGGGCGAGCCGCGGCGCTGCGCTTTCGCCCAAGCCAAGCAGCCAGCGTCGCGCGATCCAGCCCCAATAAGCCGATGATCGACCCGCCAGATTGGCGATTTCCAGGCCGTCGGCAATAACGAAATAGCCGTCAAAGCGCAGCAGTGGATTACCGTTGATGAACAGGGTGGACACCCCGCCGATCAGCTGACGTTGAATGCCAAGGCGCGTACCAGGTCCGGGGCCGACCTGAACCCATAGCAGCATCGCCATTGCCGCCAGTGCCGTCTCGGCCATGATTCCCGCGGCGCAGACCAGCATGCGTTGGCGCCGCTCGGCGAGCAGACTGGTGCTCGATACGTCCACGTAGGGCAGCGGCATGAGATACAGAATAGAGATGCCAACCTCATGCACGGCGGCGCCGCAGCGCTTGGCGGCCAGGCCGTGGGCCAGTTCGTGAATCAACTTGAGCAGCGGATAAGTGACGGACAGAATGAACAGATTCTCGGCGGACAGAACCCGATCGGTCAGATTTTCGGTCAATTCCGGCCAGTGCAGCAGGGCTTGCGTGGCGGCGACACTCAACAGACCCAACCAGACGAGCAGCCCGAGAGGCGAGTACAGCCAGCCCGCCAGGGGTAGCAGCGCCGTCAAGAGTTGGTCCGGATCGAACAGGCGAATTCGCAGTGACAGCGGATTGCCCCAGTTTTGGCGGCGGCGCTGGGTGCGGCGGAGTTCGCCGCGCTGGATTAGGGCCGCGGCGTCCGGGGTCAGATCCAGGTCCAGGGCATCGGCGTCGCGCAAGCGTGCCAGTAAATCGACGATTTCGTCCTGAGACGGCGGCGCATCGATATCCGCCGCGTCAAGCTCTTCCCAAATCTGCTGCAAGCTGCGCTGGCCATCCAGCGACGCGATAAATCGATAGGCCAGGGGTGACAGGCGCAAATGGCGGATCCCGGCGGGACTTTGCAGGACAAACCAAGTTTCGCCGCGATAGACGTGCCGGGCGATGCGAGCGTCGGGATTTAGGCGCGGCTTGAGCGGGCCCAGCCGGAACCAAACGCTGCTGTCGGCGCGACCGCTCAGGGCAGCCATGGCCAGACCATCAGCCGGAGCCAGTCCGCGGCGCGGTGAGTGGCGATCCAGAACCAACTGCGCTGGCCGGCGGCGATCTTGCCGACGCCCACCATGCCCGGCAGTAGTTGCGATTGGGATTGCGTCAGGCGCGCTTCGACGCGGAAGAAGTTGCGACCATCCTCGGCGGTGGCCACCGGGGTGATGGCTTCAATCTCGAGTGCCAGTTCCTGATCCGGGTAGCTCGACAATAGCAGGGTGCCGGATTGTCCGACCCGTACCTGCGAAATATCGCGATCGTCGACCTGGAGAATGATCCGGTAGCCCGCCAAGGGTGCCAGCTTGAACAATAGCTGCCCGGGATCGACCGGAGCGCCCAGCGATTGGACAGATCGCCATCAATGATCACCCCGGCGAACGGCGCGAGAATCCGCGCGCGCGCAAGCTGTTCGTCGATCAATGCGACCTCGGCTTCCGCTTGTCGCAGTTGCGCCGCGAGAATGGTGACCTTGGTACGATCATCGGCGGCCAGCGCCTCGCGGTATTCGCGAACCACCTGTTCTTGCTGGCTGGCCCACTTCACCCGCTCCAGGGCCAAGTCGCGGTCATCGAGAACCGCCAAGGTGGCGTTTTCCTCGACGACATCCCCGGCCTTGGCATGCGCTTCGGCGACGAACCCGCGCATCGGCGCGACCATCGCGCGTTGCGTGCTGCCCTCGAGAACCGCCCGCGCGCTGACATGAAATTCGCCATCGAGGAGCAGTGAGCCAGCAACGCCGAGAAGCACAACCGCGGTCAGCAGCATCGGAGCCTGGCGCTCAGCGGCAATCCAACGCGCCAGACCGCGCCGGCAACCGTCGAGGAGCTGCGCCATGACGCCACGGTCGGCATTCTTGCGGAGCTGCAAGATCGGCGCGGCCAGCCGACGCAAAGTTCCAGCCAATCGATCTCGTCACGAGTGAACGGTGGGCCGTCGCGACGGGCCAGTAGAATCGCGCCGACAAGGCCCGCTGTCGACGACCAGCGGCGCGCCGCAGACCGCCGCCAGGTCTTGGGAGTCGGCGAGCGCGGCGTGGGCACGATCGATGTTCCGAAACTCAGGCAGTCCGGGATAAGTGATGCTGTCCTGCTGATCGCAGCACTCTTCCATGGCCTCGACGACACCACGCAAAGCGCCGGATCCCGCGCAATCCGCGATTGCCTGGTCGGAAAGCGCCGCCAACCTGATCCTAGCGTCTTCCAACCAGCCCAACGCGGCCCGCTCGGCGCCCAGTTGCCGGGCCAACGCTTGGACGAACGCTAGGTAGGCCGCTGGCGCCTCGTTTTGCTCCACGATGGCCGCCAGCACCGCCAAGATGTCGGCAAACCGGTCGCTGACGGCATTGCCAGAGCCATTTGCCGACGGCGTTGCGGCAAACTGCCACCAGTCAAGCGCCAATTGGATGTGTCGATCGACCGGCCTGCTTCAGCGCGGGCGCACTCGCGGGCGAATCGACAACCAGCACAGCCGGCGCGGAACTGAACTCGACCGGAAACGGACGGGCCAGTAATTCGTGGGTTGGCGCGACTTCCCTGGTGCGACACGCCGCGCGGTTGGTCCGCGCCGCTTGCAGTCCGACACTGAGCAGTTCTGGAACACTGACGCTGGTTTCAAGCGCTTGCGCGGCCATTTCGTAGCCGCCTTTACCGTTGGGAAATAGGACCAGGGCGGATGCCGCGGTGGGGAGACCGGTCAGAAACAAATGGAGCCAGGCACCGGCGCGACGGCAATGTAAATCGCGTTCGGTGAGGGGGTTGGCTTGGAATTGAGCTGGCAGCGGCGGCCATAAGTCAGATCGGAAGAAGACGCTTCAGCGTCAGGCAATGCACGCCGTATCGCGGCGGCAAACAACACTCGCAATGGTCTCGTGACATTTCGCAACGACTCGGCCTAGTGGCGCCGAGCGACGATTTCGGTACTCCCGAGCAGAGAAACGCTGTACCTAAAGGTAGTACAGCGGCCAGAGCTTGCTTGCGTAAGGGCCCGGCAGCTGGCGTTGAATCCTCTTGCGGATCGCTCACCAAACAGCAGTTTCTTCAAAAATCGGATTTTCGACTATCTTTGTGTTGGTGAACGGCTACAACATGCGCGCTACATCCGTGACGCTATCTGTTGCATAAGTGTAGTCGTCGGCGACGGTTGTAACATTAAACGGAGGTTAGGGGAGTGACTGCGAGTCTATCCTATCTAAACCGATCATCATCCTATGACGATGGCTAAATAACTGAACAGATATTGGGGGCATTCGCGGCGCGTTGCTGCAAATTCCGAATTAGCCTTGCTTGTGACGGCTATCGATATTTGATTTACTGACGGCCTATAAATTCACTTGGAGTCACAAGCGATGTCAAAGCTGTGCGAAAGAACAGCGTCGTTAAGCCTCCTATTGCAGGCCGTCCTTATTCGATTCAATTCAAATGCCCGATTTCGCGCTGCGTCAGGCGAAATCAAGGGGACATGGATAGTGAGATTCGACTTATCACTATTACAGTCGCCTGCTGTCAGGCGCGCGATCAAGCCATTGCTTATCGCGATAGGCTACAGACTCGTCTTTGTTTTGGCGTTGAGGTGGTTTGCAATCCGGACGTTTCAATTGATGCCGTGTCGCTACGTCAACTACAGGCCATTTTCACGATGCGCCAGCGTGCCTGGCCCGACGGGGTTCCCGTTCGAGTCTTTGTGCTCGCCGATAATGATCCGCTGCAGATGGAGTTCGCAAAAACGCAACTGGACTTATTCCCTTATATCTTGCGTCGATATTGGGACAGGCTGGTGTTTTCTGGCACGGGGCAGGCCCCCATTGAGGTGAGTTCACTGAGCGAGATGCAGAGCCGGATCAGCGAAACACCGGGAGCTACTCGGATTCTTGCCAGCGGGATTTGGTGAATTCTCGAGTACGTGTATTGAGGGTTGGTAGCCCATGATAGCGAGGCACAGGAGCGCAAGTCTGATCTTCGTCTTTGGGCTCGCGCTAATCTCGATCGGCCAGCCAGGTGCAGAAGCGTCAGACCAAGGGGGCGCATAGAGCTGGAAAACAAGCGTTACCGGCGGACTGGTGGCAACAGCTCAAACTGCCCGATAACGTTCAAGTGCATGGGTTTGTGTCGCAAGGCTATCTGTATTCCACGGGCAATAACTTCTTCGCCGATCGACCGATACCGGCTCGCTGGACTTTAATGAGTCTGGCATAAATGGGTCATGGCGTCCTCGTGACGATTTACAGATGTCCATGCAAGTCGTTTATCGTCGTGCGGGTCGTACCGACGATTCGGATCTAAGAATTGACTTCGGTTTTCTGGATTACACCTTTTATACGGATGACGATGCTCATGCGGGTATTCGCGCCGGGGCGGGTATTCAATCCCTATGGGCTGTATAACGACACGAGAGATATGCCATTTACCCGGCCAAGTATTCTGTTGCCGCAATCCATTTATTTTGATATCAATAGCAATGCGTCTTGTCGGCGATGGTGTTCAGCTTTACGGCGAGCAGCGCACGAAGTTCGGCGATTTCTCCATCCAGTTTAATGGGTTCTATCAACGTACCGGCGATCCGGATTTGCGCTATAGCGTTTCCCTGGATTCGGATGGGCGCCTCGCGCCGGGGATCTGGATGGGCGACCCTCATGGATGGGGCGACTTATTTATGATTGGGAGACAACGGCCGCTTGCGACTTGCCGTTACATCAACCGAGTTCAATTCGAAATTTAGTCCCGAGGTACCGCGGTAAGGCGACCTCATCGACATTTTCGCCGACCATTTTTTTCTATCCAATACAACTCGGAGAACTGGTCAATCACCAGCGAGTATGCGATTCGCCCACTCGCTACTGGAAAATCCGCTAGGCCTTCCGGGAAAAACGTCGACCATCGGCGAGAGCTACTACGTTCAAGGGACCTATCGATTACTCGCCGACCTCGAAGCACTAGTCCGTTATGGACGTCGTTTATCCTGATCGTGATGATACGTCCGGAAGGCGTTTTACAGCCATCAATGGCGGATCGACTTATGAGCGTATGCCAAGGATTTTACCGTCGGCCTGAGATATGATCTAACCTCGTCAATTATGCTCAGGGCGGAGTATCATCGGATTAGTGGTAGCTATTGGGTCTCGGACCTAGAAAACCCAAAAAAGCACGCAAGAAGACTGGAATTTGTTTTGTCATTTCCACGGCCTTTAGATTTTAAAAGAAACTGAACCAGATGGTCGTTCATTCAAGTAAAGCTTGATGCGAACCGAGTCCTTTTGGAGCCGAGAAAATGGACCCACGACTTGAGAAAATCCTGACCTTTTCGAAGGACAATGTTCCGTTTCACCGACGCCGCGCGCCGGAGCGATTTCTGGAACTCGAGAACTGGCCGTTGATGTCGAGATTTGATCTCGGCCGATCATTCAATATTCCAAACCACCGATTTATTGAGTGAGTTGGGCGGGCGCGACGGTTATATCATCTCGTCTGGCGCGACCTCTGGCGAACCAAAATATGTCTGCTACAGCCATCGGGAGTTCTCAGCGGGCGCCCAGCATATAGCGGCAGGTTTGGAAATGAATGGCCCTTGCCCGCCGGGGATCGGGTATTAAATTATTTTTCCTCCGGCGACATGTGGGGCGGGTTTCTGATCACGGACCGTGCGTCTCAGCTTGCTTCCTGTCAGTGTCTTGCCCGCTGCCGCGACGCCGGATATGGATTTCACCGTCACCTTGATGGAAAGGTTTCGTCCGAATGTTGTTATCGGCATTCCATGGATGATCGTCAACCTGGCGCGCCGCTGCCGGGATTTGGGCTCCTCGGTTCGGGTCGATAAGGTGTTCTTCGGTGGATCCACCATGGCTGGCCAGAGTGGGCCGACCTTTTGCGGGCGGGTTTGGCGACCGATGCCATTCGGTCGGCGGGGTATGTGAAACAACCGATGCGGGTACCATTGGTTGGCAATGTGTGCATTGTGCGCCCGATGAACACTTCCCATTTGACGACGTCGTGCTGGAGATCGTCGAAGAGGAACTCGTGGTGACGTCGCTCGAACGCGATGCCATGCCGCTGATCCGCTATCGCCCACGGCGATCGCGGCGAATGGATGAACGCCGCTCCGTGTGACTGCGCGGAAGTCGGCCCGGATTCCGGCTAAAAGGGCGCATGGACGATATCATTATCGTCTGGGGCGCTTGGTTGTCATTGCGGGTCATCGAGGCGGCCCTGGATGGCCGTCGGATTGGATTACACCGGATTGCAGCTTCAAGTCGCCCTAGTGGATGGACACGAGGTGGTCACGATTCAGGTGGAAACCGACCAGGTCGCTTCGCCCGATGGCGCCCATGCCCTTATCGAGATTATTTATCAGCATAGTCTCGATGTTCAGGCGAACCTTAGTCTGACTGGAACTTCGCACATTGATGGTTTTGAACCGGGTGCCGCCAGGCACCTGCCGCGATCAAAAATATCCGGAAAAATCAAAAGCATATCCGACCTTCGCTAACGCTCGCGTCAGGCACGGAAGGTTCAGTCAAATCTGGCAATCTCGTCTATGCTTCCACTTGTGGTGTTTCACTGAATCCGGCAGTTCAGACGCCGGCTGGACATTTTGAAGTACTATGGATTTGCATGCTGCGATTTAGTAGAATGTATGAAGTGATTCGCGCGGATACGCCGAAACTTAAGGAAGCCTGCTATCGGCTTCGCTATGAGACTTATTGTCGGGAGAAATCATTTATCAGCGCGGATAGGAATCCGGCGGTATGGAGATTGACGGCTACGACGACGCTTCCGAGCACTATCTGATTCGGCATCGCTATTTTGAAGTCGACGTGGCGACGGTCAGGCTGATCATTTCCGACAAGATGTCGGCTGACGAGGCATTGCCCGTGGTACGGTACGCGGATCGGGAGTTCCCGGGTTTCACGAGTGGTTCGGATAATGGAGTTCCGATGCGGCTGGGAGAGGTTTCCAGAATGTGTGTGCTGAAGGCATTTCGCGGTGGCGCGGTGGGGACCGCGGATGCGTTGGAAAAGCGCTACTTGAACGACGCTTCCGACGACGCTGGCGCTTATCATGCTGCAAATTCATACGATTATGATGGCGTTGATTGCTTGCCTGATCGACGCGACAAAGCGTCATCAAATTGACCACTGGTGGCTCCTGATGGAGCTAGTTTTCATCGGTTTCTCAAGGGCATGGGCATTCACCCCAGCCAAGTGGGGCCGGCGGTGAATATCAGCGGCCTGGCGCATTCCCTGTATCGCGCCTGTTGCTGACGTCATGGGCGGATCAGGCGGAAAGGCGGCCGATACCGCTGAGCTTTTGCGCGGCTTTTTGGCGTCGCTCGACAATCGCGCCGCTGAACGTTTCCAGCAAGGCAAACTGCGGCATGTCAGAACGTCGCCAAGGTTGACTATTCCAAATCCCGAATCCAAGCCGTTCATCGCGGCTCGGAACCCGCCATGGCATGACCGCGTTGACGTTGGTCTGGACGGGGCGTTTGGTTCAAATTGTGACAGGATCAAGGGCAGATGAGTCGCGGTAGACTAAACTCAAACAGTTGCAAATCCGAAAAGGACAGTTCGTGAGAGATCAAGATTCAGCCTCTCGCAGCCTTGTGATCATTATGGAAGTGTTTACTGCTGCTGACAAGCCTGGTCTTGCTGAGTGTGACCATTCTGTTCGGTGGCCTGAACTATCTGAAGCTGGATGGTGATTACGAACGCCGCAGGGAAGGTCAACAACGACAATATGCCCTGCAAGTGCAAAATCTGCTGGACCAGTCCAGCTATCGTCTGCAGCGCACGGAGTGCCACGGTTGCCTCGCTGGAGTCCGTACAAGCAGCGGTTCGCAACGGCCTGAATGATTCTGGTTCCGCCAAGCTCGATGCACTGTTTGCGAATTCGAAGTTAAACCTCGACATCGAAAGGGTTTCTTCTGGTCGGGGCGGGATGGCCGAACGTTGGCCAGGTTTGGGGGCGGCAATTCGTGACAAGGGCGCCGATTTGCTTCGCGACGCCGTGGGCAAGGTTCAACGAACCGAAATGTCGCACGGGGTTATCGACTGCACCGACGTCTGCCTTCAATATGCGATCGCGCCGGTTCTCGTGGAGCGAATGGCAATGGCGCGCTGATTCTAGGAGTGTCCTTTGCCGATTTGGTTTTGGATTTTCAGCGGGTATCGGGTACCGATCTCGGGCTCATCGTCGAACATCGCAGCGACTTGCCGACCGAACTGGCGGCAAGTCAATGGATTCCGGAGTGGCACGCCAGCGTCGCCGCGCTTACCAACGCGGCGAACAATTTCAAAGTCATCCAGCTGGCAGCTCGGACCAAGAGCAAGCTGGCCGATCTAAGGCATCCGTGGCGCTGGACATAGGCGGGCGGATCATGGAGATTCGGCTGTTTCCATTGACCGGCTTCGCCAATCATGGAACAGGCCTATCTGTTCGTCATCGCCGACATTACGAGGCGCTGGTGGATATTCGCCGTTCGACCGGCGAGCAACCCTGTTGGTCGGATGTTTCGGCCTGGTGGCGTCCGAGCTTCTGCTTTTGCTGATCCTGTGGCTCCGCTGTCGCGTCTAAAGATCGCCGCATCGGCGCTCCCGGAGTTGGCCAAGGGCGAATTCGTTAAGGTCGCAATGCCATTTCGGGAATCCGTCGACATCGGTGGTTTCGCGACGAAGTCGATGTGCTCAGTGACATGGCGATGTCGCTGTCGTCGCAACTTGAGGTTCTGAACGCCGAGGTCGCGCTGCGTACCCGTGACCTGTCGGAACGGATGCGGGAAATTACCCAGGAGCGCAATTTCGTAACTCACCTCCTGGAAACCGCGCAGGCGATCATTCTGACGCAGGACGGTGATAACCGGATTCTCACCTGCAACGCTACGCTTATTCGGGTGACCGGTAAGGACGAACTGTCAACCGGCCGTTCCTCGAATTACTGGGCGAGGATGACACCCGTGACGACGTCGCCTACATGCTGAAGTCGCTGGCCAAAGGCGAGCGTCAGCACTTCGAGGTCGAGCACGACTTGCGCAGCAAGGACGGTTCCCCGATCAACATCGTCTGGCAACATTCCCACCTGTCCATCTGCAAGGCCGATTCGGCCGTGATACTTTCGGTGGGCATGGACATCACTGCCCGCAAGAAGGCGGAGCGACGGCTGGCTTGGCTCGCCGACCATGATCCGTTGACCGGGCTGTTCAATCGGCGCCGCTTCGAGCACGAACTGGAGCACGCCATTGCCTCGGCGAAACGCTACGGACATAGTGGCGCGCTGCTGTTTTTCGATCTCGACCAATTCAAGTACGTCAAACGACACCAGCGGACACAGCGCCGGTGATCGCTTGCTGGTGAAGATCGGCGAATCGTTGCCGCGCTTGCTGCGCGGCGTGGATATCGTCGGACGCCTGGGCGGTGACGAGTTCGCCGTCATCCTCAGCCCGCGCGACCGGTGATGAAGCCATCCAGGTGACCAAGAAGATTCTGGCGCATATCCGTGATACCGAGTTCTCGGTGGGCGAGCGGGTTCACAAAGTATCGGCCAGCATGGGGATTGCCATGTTTCCGGATCACGGCAGCAATCAACAGGATTTGCTGACGCGCGCCGATCTGGCGATGTATCAGGTCAAGGAAAGCGGTCGCGGCGCTGGTATCTATTGTCCAGCGACGACCAGAGCCACCGCATCATGCAGGAGCGGGTGATGTGGAAGCAGCGCATCGAGCATGCCTTGCTCGAAAGCCGCTTCGTTCTTTATGCCCAGCCTATCGTCGATATCGGCAAGGCCACGGTGAGCCATTACGAAGTCTTGCTACGCATGCAAGGCGATGATGACGCGATATTTGCTCCTTTCAACTTTATTGAAGTCGCCGAGCGTTCCGGACTCATCAACACGGTCGACCGCTTTGTGCTTTCGGAAACGATCAAGCATCTCGCGAAAGCTCGCGAGCGAGGCATCGTGCTGCGCTTGACCGTCAACCTGTCGGCCCATGCGTTTAACGATCCGGAGTTGGTGAGTTTACTGGAGCGCCTTTTGAACGAGACGTTGCTCGACCCCAGCCAACTCATCTTCGGAGATGACCGAAACCGCCGCCCTAGCCGACTTGGCAGCGGCCAGGCGGCTGATGGAAACCATCGGGGCCATCGGGTTGCCAGTTCGCGCTGGACGATTTTGGCACCGGCTTTTCCAGCTTTTACTATCTGCGCCAATTGCCTTTTGAATTCATCAAGATCGATGGCTCGTTCATCCAGAGCGCTCGCCGCCGATCGGCCTGACGATCAAGTGCTGGTCAAGGCGATGGGCGAGATTGCGCGAGCCTTCCACAAAAGTCGGTGGCCGAGCATGTTGAGGACGCTAAGGCGTTGCAGTTGCTGATGGACTACGGCATCGATTACGCGCAAGGCTTTTATACGGTCCGCCGGTGCCGATCTCATCCATTCTGGACGCGGATCATTCACTTCCCAAAGTCGCCGTGCAAGGCACTTGGAGCTGAGTCCTCGACCGCCGTGGGACGGCTGGCGGCCGGCCGGCAAAGACGCTGCCGACTT
This sequence comes from Ottelia alismoides, assembly GCA_037367405.1. NCBI lineage: Eukaryota > Viridiplantae > Streptophyta > Magnoliopsida > Alismatales > Hydrocharitaceae > Ottelia > Ottelia alismoides. Next base: position 31,056 of record JAZKJV010002117.1, on the reverse strand, counting down.
GCCAGATTCAGATCGGTCCGGCGATCGGCTGAAGACATTCCAGTTGACCGCCCACCCAAGCGGCGACCGCATCGCCGTTTCGCCAGCAGGAGCCGATTGCCGGCTGCGCCGGGATTTCGCGCCTGGCGTCAAAATGCCGGCCAGGTTCAAGGGGTCGCAGGCGCTAATCGCGATCCAGGTTGGTGTCCGACGCTTCGCCACGCACCTTGCGCAAGCCGGTCACCGCTTCCGGCAAGGCGAATTGTTCGCCATATTGCCCGGCAACAAAGCGGCAGCCGCGACGAATCGCCGCGCGCCTCCATGCGGCGCAGGGCGTAAAGGATGTCCAGCCAGGCGGGCGCGGTGGTTTCGCGCTGCAGCAGATTTTTGAATACCACGCCATAACGACTCAACAAAACCCCAGCGGCGAATTCGCCAGCATCGGCCTCGCCGCGGTATGCGCCGCGCTTGATGGCAGCAAGGTCCAACGGCCCGCCTCTTCCATCCAGAGTCCGAGCGCTTGATAGCGCTGTTTCTTGTGCTCCGGGACCAGCAGCGCGCGCAAGCCCATGAAGCTGTCCGAGGTGCCAAGGCCATTCGCGCCAGTTCCGCCAGCGCCTGTTTCCAGTTGCGTCTTGAGCAGGCCGCTGCGCTCGCCAGTTCGTCGAAGAATAGCGCTCCACGGCTTTGTAGCGTTTCCGCGACCTTCCTCGCCAATGAGGACAGACCGTTCAGGTCCGGGCTTGCTTGGCGACGCCAGTGGCTTTGATGTCGGCGGCCGAGCAAGGCGATGGGAGGTGGACTTGACCGGACCAGTCGATGAGAGCCCACTGGCGAGAGGCATCCGGCCCCACACCAATTTGCCTGACACGCAGAGGCCATCCAGCCAGACGGTTCATAGTCGGCTATTCGGGTCGGCAATAGATCCGCCTCCAAGTGCTGGCGGCGGCCTCCCAGCCTTCCAGTTGGGCAGTGACGGCGGCCAGAGCTTGCGCGCCCTGCATGCGCGCGTCCGGGTGAACCCGTTGCCAGCGGCATAGGAAGCGCCAGAATGCCGCTGCTGAAACCCGGTTCGATTTCGCGCAAGCGGTCCAACGTCAGTCTATGGATACGCGCGAGCAGGCGCCGATCGCACCATTCCTCCGCCCCACCCGCCAGCGCATTGGGCGTGTAGTGGCCGCGCAGGACGCTGCCGTCGTTCTGCAAAGGGGTCGTAGAGGCTCCGCCTCCAGTTGCGGCTCGGGTAGACGCAACTGGCTGGCCAGCGTTGACAGGTGGTCGGTCCGATGACGCTGAGCCGACCGCGGAGGATCTCGCGCAGCGCGGTTCGAGGCTTTCCCTCCCGCGCGGTCAGTTCCGCCGGCAGGGATTGCCACTGGGATCGGAAGTCGCGCTCGACATGCGGGTACAGCGCCCGAAACCCGGGGCAATCCGTTCCCATGGCGATCCACAGCGGGGCGTGCTCCCCCGACGGCAGAACCAGCGCGCGCCGCTGGTGCACCAGCTCGCGCAGCAATCCCTCCAAGTTGGATGGGTTTCGCTCTGGACTAGAAAGCCGGCCAGCAGCAGGGCCTTCATGCAATTCCTCACATGCTGACGCTCCACAATAGCCTCGCGCTGGACGCGTGCAATGGCTTCGGCATCCAGGGGCCAAGGTCGTTGGTCTGGGGTCGGGTCGGCATAGCGGCGCAGCGATACCGCGCGGGTGCGTCGTTCCTCCAGTGGCGCGCGCGTCCAGGAAGGTATAAACCCGCGAGTTGACCGATCTCCCGCGGCCAGTGGGGAGGGTTCCGGCAAATCGCGGCAGATCACCGCCTACCTCGCCCGATTCGATGTCGCCAATCAGTTGCGTCAGACGCTCCACGTCCATCGCCTCGGTTAGGCAATCGTGGGATGGTTTGCCGGACCAGGGGGTGATCGGGAATCTCCCGGTCGCGGCGAGATTTTCCGGGCAGGCGAGTTGATCGGGAAAGACGCAGCTCACGAGATCCTCGGCCTGCATCCGCAACAGATAGGGCGGCGTCTTGCGCCCCCCTGGAAGCGCCTCAAGGCAGCGAGCAGACTGCATTCCACGCCAGCGGATGTTGAACATGGGCGCGGCCAGCACGGCTTGAATCAAGACATCGCGCACATTGGCGCTGTTCAGAAAGCGCGCGGCGTCGGCAAGGCGAAACTTTGCACGACCCCCAGCGAAGAGGATGACCGCGTTCTCGTCGGGCGGGGGTCGGACGCCTGGAGCTTCGAATTGAATGAGGACAGACGGCATGGGACCAAGCCGTGCGCCGATGCGATTGACCCGGCTGCCGTACGGCGCGTGAATGACAAACTGCATGCCGCCGGCGTCATCGAAAAAAACGTTCGAACACCAGCGTCTTCAAGGTCGGTAATACCCCCGAGCGCACGTTTTGCCGCGGCGAGGTATTCGACCGTTTGATGGGCGGCATGGACGGAGATGCCGAGTTGCTCGGTCAGAAAGGCTACGGTGGCGGCTTGTTCGGCCTTCGCCGGATGCGCCTAGCCGCCGATCCAGTTCCGCGCGCAAGCGCGATTAGCGCGCTGGACAGGGCATGGGTTCGGCCCGGCGCCTCGCCAAACCAGAAGGGGATGGTTGGCGGTTGTTGCTGGTGGCATCTGGCCACCCGCAGGGTGCCGGCGTCGAGACGCAGCACCTTCCAACTGGTATTGCCGAGTTGGAAGATGTCGCCGCCATGCTTTCGATGGCGAAATCCTCGTCGACGGTGCCGATGAACTCGCCATGGGGCTCGAGGATGACGCGATAGTCGGCATTGTCGGGAATTGCCCCACCACACAGGTGATGGCGGTCAGTCGGGCCGTCGCGGCGGCCACGCAGTCGCTGATGGATGGCATCCCAGATGCAGGTAAGCACCGCGAATGCCGCCGGGTGTCGAATCCCTCGGCCAGCATCCGCACCACGGCGTCAAAGTCGGCACGGCGGCAGATCACGAAAGGGATAGGCGCGCCGCACGGTCTGGAACAAATCGGCTTCACTCCAGTCCTCCAGGCGGCATGGCGACGATCTGCTGCGCGAGAACATCTAGCGGCATTTCCGGCACGCACAGCTGATCCAGTTCGCCGCGTCGCACCGCATCCAGTAGCGCGATGCATTCCACCAGTTCCGTCGCGGCTGGTGGCGAATAGCCGGCCTTTTGGGGAGTCCCCCGCTTGGTGACCGGAGCGGCCAACCCGCTGCAGAAACGCCGCGATGGAGCCGGGCGTGCCCCATTGGCAGACCAGATCGATGTCGCCAATGTCGATCCCAGTTCCAGCGAAGCGGTCGCCACCAATGCGCGTAATTGGCCGGTCTTGAGACGTTGCTCGGCGCTGAGTCGCTGCTCCCGGGACAAACTGCCGTGATGCGAGGTGACCTGATCGTCGCCCAGTCGTTCGCTCAGGGGCTCGCGCCAAGCGCTCGGCCAAGCGGCGGGTGTTGACGAAAACCAACGTGGTGCGATGTTCGCGCACCAGTTCGGCGATGCGGGTCGTAGAAGTCGGCACTTCGACGGCCAAGTCAAGCTGGCGGCGGTGACCCGCGTCGATGATCCGGCAGGGCGCGCCAGCCGTGAGGAATTGACCGACGGTCTCGATCGGGCTTTGGGTCGCGGAAAGGCCAATCCGTAGCAGCGGCTGAGCGGTCAAGCGCGCCAGGCGCTCCAGCGATAAGGCCAGGTGCGCGCCACGCTTGCTGCCGACCAAGGCGTGAATCTCATCGACAATCACGCTTCGGACCGTCGCCAGCATGCGCCGGCCGGAATTGCTGGTCAGCAGGATGTAAAGCGATTCCGGCGTGGTCACCAGAATGTGCGGCGGGCGCTTCACCATCGCGGCCCGGCTGGCGGCGGCGGTGTCGCCGGTCCGGACCTCGGCGCGAATCGCGATCTGACAGGCGCCCGCCTCAAAAAGCCGCGTGGCGATTCCCGCCAGAGGCGCTTCCAGATTTTTCTGGATATCGTTACTGAGCGCCTTCAACGGCGACACGTATAGAATCCGGGTTTCGTCCGGCAGACCAAATGGATCGCCCTCCCGGGCCAGCGAATCGATTGCCGCGAGAAACGCCGCTAGGGTTTTGCCGGAGCCGGTCGGCGCGGCGATCAGGGTGTGCTGGCTGGCCTGAATCGACGCCCAAGCGAGTCGTTGCGCTTCGGTGGGCGCCGCGAAGCTCGATTCGAACCAGGACGAAACGGCCGGATGAAAAGGCAGGTTAGCCATGGGGCCAAGGCATCGGTGTCGGTGTACGATGCCGATTCTACCTCAGCCGAAATGCGCTCCAGGAGCGTCTCGTCTCAGTCCGGGCGGATCACCCGATGCAGGATTTCCTGCACGGTGCGAAGTTCGAAGGGTTTGTCGCAAACCGCCGAAACGCCGGCTTCCTCGACCTGATGCAAGCGGGCCATATCCTGCTCGCTGGTGACCATTAGAATCGGCAGGCTCGGGTTGTCCAGGGTTTGGCGAATGTATTCAACCAGCCCCCGCCCGTCCATCTTCGGCATGTTGAGGTCGGTGACCACCAAGTCGAAGCAGTCCTCGCGCAGTTTGGCGGTGGCGTCCAGGCCATCGACCGCGGTCTGAATGTTGTGGATGCCCATCGAATTGAGTACCCGGCAGAGATGCTTGCGGGCCATCGGGCTGTCATCCACGACCAAGACCCGGAGAACATCGACATCGATGCTGTCCAGCGTGATTTCACGAGGCTCGATGTAGGAAACCGTGGCTTGCAGGGCGCGACGCAAATCGTCGTGATCGAACGGTTTGGGCAAGATCGACATGACGCCTGCCTGACGCAACGGGTCGAGGATGTTGAAAATCGGTTTCGCTGGATACCAGCATGAAGGGAATGTGCTCCAGGCTTGGCGTGTTGCGCATGGTCTCCAGCAAATTGACGGCCGTCATGTCCGGCAAGTACATGGCACTGATGACTAGGTCGGGCGTGCTGCGCTCCATCGACGCCAAGGCTTCTTGGCCCTTGGTCACGCCGTCGACTCTGACAATGCCCTCGCTAGCGAGATGACGCACAATCAGTTTCAGTTGAGTTCGGGATGGCTCGACCAGGAGGATCGATAGCTCAACCAGATCCAGCAGTTGCATCGGATTCTTTGTCGCAATGGGGTTGATCACCCTAAAGATAGTCGCTTTGCGACCAATCGGGGAACAATCGCTCGCTGGCCACGCCGACGCCAAGCCGGTTTCGCTCCGAGCGCGCCGCGCCTAGGGCAGGGGACAAAGCCGGAAGAGCCGAGCAGTCGGCGCTGAAAGCAAGATTCTCGCGGCCAATGTCGCGTATCGGTCGTAATGTCGAGTCGGTCTTTATCGGATGACCGCCAAGCAGCATCGATCCGGCACCAGACCCTGGATTTCCCTTGTGCTCCGCCGGCTCGTAGTGGCAAGATGGCGCACGGGTGTCGGGTCTAGGCGTCGGGCTTGGGTCGGCGTCGAGTTCCGGCTAGACGAGGCACCAGCGGCTCGTATTCGTGACATCCGCCCGACTTCGTTGACGCGATTCAGACGCTCGACGTGTCTTTCATGACTCACCTGTCCCTAGTCGTATGAGAACTTCAAATTTGTCAACTGGCGCCGGGCGGCTTTTTAGCGCGGTCAGTCTTGCGCTCGCCTTGAGTCTGGGCGCATGAGGCGAGCCATGCGGAGGCACCGCCCCCAGCCATGCGCGCGGTGCCGATCGATCAAGCGACGACGGTTGAACTCGCTAGGCCGCGCGGCGCGGACCCCTGACCCCATCGGAAACGAAAAAAGCCCTTGCCGTCGCCGAGCGCTCTGACTTTGTCGCGAATGCCAGGCGCGCGACCCCGTCGGCAGGCCGCGACCGCGCGCCTTGGGTAAACTTGCACCGTTGCAGATGCTCTACACCGAGCGTGAAGATCGCCATAAGGGAGCGCGTAACGCCGATGGCCCTCGGCTAGCCAGTGTATTACGCCTACCACTATGGGCGAGACGAGGTGGTGCGCAACGTCATCGATCTCAATACCCAACAAATCATCGAGACCCAGGTCAAGCCGTCAACCGGCCAACAGCCGCAGGTCACCTCGGTGGAAGCCGAGGCTGCCGTGCAACTGCTCCTGGACCATCCCGTGTTGGGGCCGGCGTTGCGTGCCATTTTCAAGTCGGAAACCGGTGGCGATTTAAATGTTCCGGGCGATCTTCAAGCACAAGTGGGTTTGTATTTTGCCGAAGGGGCTCGGGGCACGCTCATGGAGGCAACGACCCAACCCTGCCGGCGTCATCGCTGCGTCCAATTTCTCCTGCCCATCGGCGACGACAAATTACTGGATACCGACAATCTGGTGGTCGATTTGTCCGTCGGGCGCGTCCTTTGGCTTGATAAGTCCAATAAACCCCACTCCGATCAGCCCGGCTAGGTCGCTCTGCACAAATTTAATATGAAGAATTGTCAGGATCTGTTTGCCATATTTATTCGCCGGAAAATCGTGTTCCGATTGCGGCGGATCACTTATGTCGCGGCTTCGCTCGCGCTCGTATCGAGTTCAGCCGTCCAAGCGTTGTGTGCCAGTAATTATTTGATCGACACGACGCTGGATAACGGCGCTCGCTGGGAGGCTTGCTGGTCCGCGGATGTTAAAAAAGGCTTGGTTCTGCAGGATATAACCCTGACACCGAAGAATGCCAGTCGGACGCTTATTCTCGCTTCGGCGGCCTTGGCTCAAGTCTTGGTTTCTCACGATGACGGTACCCCCAGTATCCATCGGTTAACCGATGGTTTGCCGGCTTTGCCGCTCACGGCGGCAGACTGCCCGGACGGACAGTTGTTGAAGGACGAGCAAGGGCGCGATCTAGTGTGCAAGGTCATTCGACCACGCGGCTATGCGTGGCGCGGACAACTCGGTCAAATACAAGGGCAGAGCCTGGTGTTGTACGCCATTAGCGCGGCGGGCTCTGATACCTATATACATCAGTGGGTCTTCGATGATGTTGGGGATATCCAACCGATGCTCGGGCTTTCGGGTCGGGCGGAAATAAGCGCGCAGGCATCGGCGGCAACCGGGTGGCCGACTCGCGCGGTTCGGCTTACTTGGGTAATCGCTATCACACGTCCTACTGGCGCTTGGATTTCGCGCTTGACGGGCAGGACAATGATTCATTTCAGCAGTTTGAATATGTTAACGGCGCCGCAACCAATGTGCGGGTGCAGAGACAAAGTTCGCGAACGAGCGAGGCTTCGTATCGCGTTGACCCTGAACGGCAACGGTTCTGGCGGATCTTGGATTCCGTGACGCGCAACACAAATGGAAATGTGATTTCCTATCAGATCGTGCCGAGGCAAAGCGCGCTCTATAGAGGGTCAGAGACATTTACCGGCGCGGATGTCTACTTCACGCAGAACACAAGCTGTGAGCAATTTGCCTCGAATAACTCAATTCGACGGCAACTGTTCTTCTGGATTACCAGGCTTTGTAAATGGACAAGCGATCACCGATCTCGTGGCTTGGTCGGCACCAGTTGGCATCAGGTTCCGCGCGGTGAGGATGAGTCGGGAATCCCCGTGCACTGGCAAGGAATTATGCTAGCGCCCAGAGACCTGACTACGGCTTCACCGCTGATGTAATGCAAGGACAGGCAATGAATCAATCATCAAGATCGAACGCCTTAGACCTAATCCGTTTGGCTGTCCTTATCGCGCCTTTGCTGTTGGTAGGTCAAGCCAGATCCGCCACCGAGGAATCGCTTCCTTGTTCACCTGAGTATCAAATCACCCAGGATATGGCTAGCGGCGCGCGCTGGGAAATGTGCTGGGAGCCCAAGCCGGGATTCGCTTTTCAGCTAACCAACATCATTTTCAACACGCCCAATCATTATCGTCTCAAGGTATTGGATAATTTACATGTCGCCCAGTTATTTGTGCCTTACGACGACAACGGGCAACGCTATCGTGACCTGACCTACGGCGTCAGCTTGGTTAGATTGACGCCAGCGGAATGCCAAGGCGGACGGCTGTTGACCAATCAAACGCTATGTCTGATTCGCCGCGGCAACGGGTTGCTCCTTAAGGATGTGGTAAACGGCGCGCAATTGGCTGATGACAACTTTGCGATATTTGGATATTACGGATTAGGAAAGTACTATTACATATTTCAATATTCATTCTATGGTGATGGCTCGATCGAGCCGGCATTGGGGGCGAGCGGAAGTCTCCAGAGATTCGCTGGAACTGCGAGTACAGGCTGGCCCATCGGTTCCAGATTTGGCGTGAACCATAATCACCTGGCGATGTGGCGAATGGACTTTGATATCAATGGCGCCGCGAATAATGTGGTGCAGCAAATGGATACCACGGCGGGTGCTAGCGGCGCGAAGAATACTACCATCACCCCGATTGGAGTCGAAACCAGGGTCCGAAATGACTTAGGTAAGGCGAGGTTTTGGCGGGTGCTGAATCCGACGATCAAAAACCTTAATGGAAACCCGATCTCGTTCGAGATTGAACCGGCTGTGTCGGATCAGATTCGCGCGACCGAGGATTTTACCCAGCACGATTTCTTTGTGACGGAATACCACGAGAACGAAGTGCTCGTTGATAATGGCCTGGTCTCATTCGTAAATGGGGAGATACTGACCGACCCGGTATTATGGTACTCGGTGAATTTTCACCATGTGCCGCGCGGAGAGGACGACGTCCGGATGCCGGTCCACTGGCAAAGCTTCCGGATTGTGCCTCGGGACTTGAGCCCGACCAGCAGCCAATCTGATGGGCCAACGCTTAGCAATCCGGGTACGCAGTCCGCAGTTGTCGGCAGTCCTGTCGAGTTGACAATTCTGGCGACCAATCCTGGCAGCGGTGGATTGATATTCAACGCGAGCGGATTACCCAATGGGATGGCAATCGACCAACAGACGGGACGTATTTCCGGCACACCGACGGTCGCGGGAACCTCGACCGTGGCGGTCAATGTCGTCGACAGTCGTGGGGCCCGGAGCGAAATCACGTTTACCTGGACGGTTGCGCCAACCTCGAGCATTCAGGTCTTTCAAAACACTGAAGCCGTATCGATACTGGACAACGCCGCGGCGGGCATTTATCCCCTGGAAATCAATGTCGCGGGCGTGTCTGGTCTTATTAAAAAGGTGTCCGTGAGTTTGGTTGGTCTTTCCCATACCTACCCTGCGGATTTGGACGTTATTCTCGTAAGTCCGGCGGGACAAGCCGTGGCGCTGCTCTCCGATGCGGGTGGTGGTTCGCCGATTTCCGAGATCGACCTGACTTTTGATGATGCCGCCTCGAGCTTGGTCACCGCCGTGGATAGCCTAGCCGCCGGCCGCTATCGGCCGGGCAACGTCAATGATTTGTCTGATGTTTTTCCCTCCCCAGCACCAGGCAGACCCTACTCGACGACGCTTTCGGTGTTTAACGGGCAAGCGGCGAATGGTGTCTGGAAGTTATATGTTCGCGATGATGCATTCGCTGACGTCGGATCATTGGCGCGCGGTTACCAATTGGAAATCACCAGTCAATGATGGCAGGCCATCGGCGCCGTGGTTCGCGGCGCTTTCTGGAAGGCCAGTAGTGGCGCCAAGGTCATTGCTTAAGCCTGTTTACGCCGGAACCGGCGGACCAGTTTTGACAGGAAATGAACGCTTAGCGAACGTTTGTCCAACGCGAGCCATATCGCCATTGCGGACGCGCGCCGGTTCGCTTGAATCGATTTGCGTTTACGCCACATGCCCGGAATGCCCTGAATGGCGGCGCGCTTTGCCCGCCAAATAGGCCGTCCCTGACCACGTAGGCTAAACCACACCAGTGTTCCGAGGTTGAGCAGAATATGTCCTGGCGTCAACAGCCAGAACAGAGGGTTAGGCATATCCTTGATGAAGGTCCAGACCAGGTTCCGATGTCCGTGATAGACCGCGAAATCGCTGTTCTTACCGCCGGTGGTTGCCGAACCGACATGCCGCACAAGTGCGTCGGGTACGAATCGGGCCGTATGTCCCTGCAAGCGAAGTCGAAATCCAAGGTCCACGTCCTCCATGTAGCAAAAATAGTCTTCGTCGAATCCGCCAATCTCTAGGAGGGCTTGACGTCGATAGAGCGCCGCTGCCGCGCAGGGGGAAAATATTTCCCGAGACTCAAGTTTTCGTTCGTTCTTGCTAGCGCCAAATCCGTCCCGCCAAGCGGCACCGCTGACGTGAAAGACATCGCCGATACCGTCCAGTCGGTCGATGATTTGGTAATCGACTTGGCAGGAGCCAAAGGCTGCGGCTTGCGGGTAGGCCCGCGCAGCATCGCACAGATGCTTCAACCAATCCCGGTCCGGTAGGGTGTCCGGGTTTAATAGCGCAATCAGCTCGGATTTACTCCGGGCCAGCGCCCAGTTATTTCCCTTTGCAAAGCCTAGATTTTCGCTGCTGCGGTAAATTTCCAGATTCGCCGACGGTTCAATTGTGTCAATCGAGCCGTCAGCGCTTGCGTTATCAACGATGATGATTTTTCCGATCGGCTGAGTCTGTTCGCGGAGGGCGTTGATGCAGTTTCCAAGAAGAGAACCGCTGTTGTAGTTTACGATGACGACATCCGGGCCTGGGCTGTTAGCGTTTTGCATGACCTGTAAGTTTGTTGACCAATAGGCAGTGGGTCGTCGCCAATTTCGCCGGAATCAACGGCGCGCTTGCGTTCAAGTTCCATTCACCGGTGCGCGACTAATCGCCCGCTGTCGGTCAATACCGATTGGCGCAAAATGACCAAACTCACGCGGGAAGCTCTGGCTCGCGCGCGGCATCTGCTCCGCTCTATCGGCTCACTTAGGGGAAACGACTCGATCACCCTCCGAGCGGCTGCGGGGCATGACAATTCGCACTTTAAAGCACAGCAATCCACCTCCGGTGGCACGACCACAATTCCTAACCAGGCGTATTTTGATGTGCACACATAACGGACAACCTTTCCTGTGGTTTGCGCCCCAACCCGGCCTAGACCAACAAACCTTAAAGGCCTGCTAGGCAGGTGTGGTGCCAGTTTTAAAAAAGAGGAAGATCGTCTAAAGGCGGTGATAGACGCCCGTGATATCTTCCGCTGATCATCTGGCGAATCAACACCTGACACTGTGCCGCGCGGAGTATCGCAGGGCTTAGTGGCCTAGGAGCATATTGATTCACGCCAAGTGTACGGCGCCTTTGTCTCTCAACAAGCTTTAGCTGTTTCGAGCATCCATCATGCGTTCAAGAATCGGTCGGAAGATAATTTCCATCGCTAACCCCATTTTTCCGCCAGGAACGACAATAGAGTTGTAACGGGACATGAACGAGTCCTTCAGCATGGAAATTAGGTAGGGAAAGTCGCAGCTAAATTTCTTGACGTCCTTGAAGCGAATAATGACTAGGCTTTCCTCAGGCACCGGTATATCGCGAGCGATGAATGGATTTGACGTGTCCACCAATGGCACGCGTTGAAAGTTTATATCGGTCTGCGAGAATTGGGGCGTGATCACTTTGACATAGTCATCCATGCGTCGCAGAATCGTATCGGTGACATCTTCTGGTTTATAACCCCGCTGCGCGGTGTCCCGATGGATTTTTTGTATCCACTCTAAGTTCACGATGGGCACAACCCCAACTAGGAGGTCCGTGTATTGGGCAACATTTAGCGAGTCGGTCTTTACGCCGCCATGTAGACCTTCGTAAAACAGTAAATCCGTTCCCGCGGGTATTTCTTCCCAATCGGTAAAATTTCCGGGCGCGACGCCGCCGCCGTGATTTCGACTCTCGTCTTCGCTGTGGATATAAAACCTTCGCCGCGCCGTACCCGTGTCGCCATAACGCTTAAAATTGCTTTCCAACTCCTCGAGAATATTGGCTTCGATGGCAAAGTGACTGAAGTGGCGGCCCGCCGCATTCGCTGCGTCGATTCGCTCACGCATCTCGACACGGTTGTAGCGGTGGTAGCTATCACCCTCTAGTACCAGCGGATTAAGGCCCAGCCGGAAGAAAATATGTTCAAATGACTTTTTTACTGTCGTTGTGCCGGCGCCGGATGAACCTGTAATCGCTATAACGGGGTGCTTTCTTGACATAACTCGGCCTGCGAATTGTAATTTGTGACTCTATATTTTTTGTAATTTAGTGTGGCTTTTGATCCATACCCCGTGTAAATCCATCAATTTATCGATCGTCAGATAGTCCTGCCCGAGTTCAAAGGGGGAAGACAAAACCTTGGCGGGAACGCTAGGGTCGCCTAGGCAATCCATAACGATCATCGCTCCCGAAAAGTCCTGACCTATCGTATAGTCGTTCACGGTGATGATCGTCGGGATTCCTGCCCCTAGCGCCGCGCGCAACCCTGGCGCTGAATCTTCAATGGCGACACACTCTTCCGGGACTATTTGGCAGTGATCCAGTACGTAGCGGTAAACGTCGGGGGCGGGTTTCTTATTTGAAACCATATCACCGGCCGCAATAACCTCAAACCAATCCTCGACACCTGTACCGAAGGAAGCTGACAGCAGACTGGTGACGTTTTCAAGCGAAGTAGTTGTGCTGATAGCCAGACGGATACTTCGCTGCCGGGCCTCTTGAATCAGTCGAAAAACCCCGGTGCGCCCTGGTATGTTTCCGGTAGTGACCCATTCCGTGTAGTAATGGGTTTTGGCTCGATGCAGACGGTCGATCCAATCGGACGGTAAGCCGCTTGGAATGGGAGCGCGGTAACACTCCAAAAACAATCGGATACGTTCCTTGCCTCCGGTAACGGCGAGCAACTCGCGGTATAGGGTCTCGTCCCAATTCCAGTCTAGACCCAGGTCGGCGAAGGCGCGATTAAACGCCGGCCGGTGGCCGTGACGCTCCGTGTCGGCGATTGTCCCATCAACATCTAATATCAGGCAGCGCAACACGTGTCTAGTGCACGACCGCGAGGAGTTCTCCCTGACTGTAGCGCTTTTGCATGATTTCGAGTCTGAGCACTTTGATTTGGCTGGCTTGGCCGGCTGAACCAAACGATTCGAAACGCGCCTTGCAGATGTCGGCCATGGCGTCCTGGGCCTTCTTGTAGAGTTTGCGCGGATCGAAATTCTTCTTGTCGTCGGTCATGTATTTGCGCATCGCGCCATAGGATGCAATCCGCAAATCGGTATCGATATTGACTTTACGAACGCCAAAGCGAATGCCTTCGACAATTTCCTCAACCGGGACGCCATAGGTTTCGCCGATATCGCCACCATGGGAATTGATAATCTGGGTCCAGTCCTCGGGCACGGAGGATGACCCATGCATAACCAGATGAACGCTGGGGATGCGTTGATGGATCTCCTTTACTCGGTCGATCCGCAGGACATTTCCGGTCGGCTTCTTGGTGAACTTATAAGCGCCATGACTGGTGCCGATTGCAATCGCTAGGGCATCGACCTGAGTTTTTGAGACAAAGTCAGCCGCTTCATCGGGGTCGGTCAGCAACATGGAATGATCCAGTTCGCCCTCGGCGCCGTGGCCGTCCTCATCGCCAGCCCGCCCGGTTTCCAGGGAACCCAAGCAGCCCAGCTCTCCTTCAACGGACACCCCGCAAGCGTGCGCCATTTCAACGACGGAACGGGTCGTATCGACGTTGTAATCATATGAGGCGGGGGTTTTCCCATCCTCACGCAATGAGCCATCCATCATTACCGAACTAAATCCCGATTGAATGGCGCGCAGACAAACGGCGGGTGACGCGCCGTGATCTTGGTGCATGCACACCGGAATGTTGGGATACATCTCGATTGCGGCGAGAACTAGATGGCGCAGGAACGGTTCGCCAGCGTAACCGCGCGCGCCGGATGACCCTTGGAGTATGACCGGTGAATCGACGGCTGCCGCTGCCTCCATGATGGCCTTGACTTGCTCCATGTTATTAACGTTGAAGGCCGGCAGTCCGTAGCTGTGTTCGGCGGCGTGATCTAGCAATTGACGGAGTGAAATTAGGGCCATTGGCTTGGGTCGACTAAATGAAAAATCGGACCCTTAAGGTCCATGTGAATTGACGGAGGAGTTAGGCTGGTCGGTCGCCTTGGGCAACCAACCAGCCTTTATCTGGCGAAGTTAAAGAATGCTTTCGACTTGCGCCACGACGTTTTCGACAGTAAAGCCGAACTCCTTAAAGAGTTGTCCGGCCGGTGCGGATTCGCCGAATCGATTCATGCCCACGACCTTGCCTTGGCTGCCAACGTATTTCCACCAAACGTCGGTGACGCCTGCTTCCACCGCGACACGTTTGGCGCAGCTCGGCGGAATAACTGTGTCGCGGTAGGCTTGTTCCTGAGCATCGAAAACGTTGGTCGATGGCATTGACACGACGCGGATGTTCTTGCCCTTGGCTGACAGCGCTTCAGCCGCCTTGACGGCCAACTCGACTTCGGAACCCGTCGCGATTAGCACGGCATCGGGTTTGTCGGAGCCGGCGGAAACGACGTAGCCGCCGCGCTTTATGGCTTCAATTTGCTCGGCACTGCGGGGCACGTGGGGCAGGTTCTGCCGGGTAAAAATCAGCACCGACGGCCCATCCTTGCGCTCAATCGCGAACTTCCATGCGACGGCCGACTCGACAGCATCGCATGGACGCCAAACGTGCATGTTGGGAATCAAGCGCAGGGTAGCGGTTTGCTCGACCGGTTGATGGGTCGGCCCGTCTTCGCCAAGGCCAATCGAGTCGTGGGTGTAGACGAACAGCACCGGGATCTTCATCAACGCGGCCATGCGAAGCGCATTGCGGGCGTATTCCGAGAACATCAGGAAGGTCGCGCCGTAGGGCTTGAAACCGCCGTGCAAGGCGATGCCGTTCATCATTGCCGACATACCGAATTCGCGGACGCCGTAGTAGATGTAATTGCCGTCGAAGCCCTCGGCATTCACGTCCTTGCAACCCGACCACAAGGTGAGATTGGAAGCCGCCAAATCAGCTGAACCGCCCAGCAACTCAGGCAACAGCGGGCCATAGCCGTTCAGGGTGTTTTGTGATGCCTTGCGGCTGGCGATTGTTTCCGCCTTTTCATTGACCTTCGCGACAAATGCCGCTGATTTTTCGGCCCAATCATGGGGCAGTTCGCCGGCGATACGCCGTTCGAATTCGGCAGCCAGTTCGGGAAAGCCGCGACGATAGTTTTCAAAGCGGTCATTCCAATCGGTTTCGGCCTTAGCGCCTGTTTCGTGTGCGTCCCAGCCCTCGTAAACATCGGGCGGAATGACGAAAGGCTCGTGGTTCCAGCCCAGGTTTTGGCGTACCAGGGCACATTCCTCAAGCCCCAAAGCGGCGCCGTGACATTCCTCCTTGCCTTGCTTGTTTGGCGAACCCCAACCGATGATGGTCTGGCAGCAAATCAACGACGGGCGGTCCTTGACGGCGTGCGCTTCCTCGATGGCCTTGCGGATCGCTTCTGGATCATGACCGTCCACTTGAGGAATGACATGCCAACCGTAACCTTCGAAGCGCTTCGGCGTGTTGTCCATGAACCAGCCGGGTGTGTGGCCGTGACCACGAACTTCGCCGTCAATCGAGATATTGTTGTCGTCATAGAAAGCAATCAGCTTGCCGAGCTTCATGGATCCGGCCAGCGAGCAGGCCTCGTGCGAGATGCCCTCCATCAAGCAGCCATCGCCGAGGAAAACATAGGTATAGTGGTCGACGATGTTGTGCCCAGGGCGATTGAACTGGCCCGCGAGCGTCCGCTCCGCCACGGCCATGCCCACCGCGTTCGTGATACCCTGACCTAGCGGACCCGTAGTGGTTTCGACGCCCGGCGCGTAGCCATACTCTGGATGGCCTGGGGTCTTGGAGTGCAACTGCCGAAATTGTTTCAGCTCATCGATCGGCAGGTCATAACCGGTCAGGTGTAGCAAGGAGTAAAGCAACATGGAACCATGGCCGTTGGACAACACAAACCGATCGCGATCCGGCCATGCTGGGTTTGCCGGGTTGTGGCGCAAGTAGTCGTTCCATAGAACCTCGGCAATATCCGCCATCCCCATGGGCGCGCCTGGATGCCCGGAATTCGCTTTCTGGACGGCATCCATGCTCAAGACGCGAATGGCGTTGGCTAGTTCTCGGCGGGAGGGCATGTTTCTTCTCCTTAACTGGTTTGTTTGCTAGAATCCGGAATTCTAACAGCCTGGCGCGCATTGCACGACCCCCGCGCCGGCACCCCGAATCTCCTATCGAGGAATCCAAAATGTCCAAGAATTTACTCGAGCAACTGCGTGAGATGACTGTCGTCGTTGCCGATACCGGCGATCTTCAAGCCATCGAAACCTTCACGCCGCGGGACGCCACCACCAACCCGTCGCTGATCACCGCCGCCGCGCAGATGCCGCAATATCAGGGCATCGTCGACGAAACCTTAAAGAAGGCCCGCCAGGATGCTGGCTCCAGCGCGCCAGCCGAACAAGTCGCCAACCTCGCCTTTGACCGTCTGGCGGTTTCCTTCGGCTTGAAGATTCTGCAAATCATCCCGGGACGCGTTTCCACGGAAGTCGATGCGCGTCTATCGTATGACACGGAAGCGACGTTGACCAAGGCACGGGAAATCATTGCGCAATACCGCGCGGCAGGGATCAACTCCGATCGCATTCTGATCAAGATCGCGGCGACCTGGGAAGGCATCAAGGCAGCCGAGGTTTTGGAAAAGGAAGGCATTCATTGCAACCTGACGCTGCTTTTCGGCTTCCATCAAGCGGTGGCTTGCGCCGAGGCCGGCGTCCAGCTGATTTCGCCGTTCGTCGGCCGCATCCTCGACTGGTACAAGAAGGATACCGGTCGTGACTCGTATGCGCCGGAAGAAGATCCAGGCGTTCTGTCGGTGACCAGTATTTACAACTACTACAAGAAGTTTGGTTACAAGACCGAAGTGATGGGGGCAAGCTTCCGCAACCTTGGCGAAATCACCGAGTTGGCGGGATGCGATCTGTTGACCATCGCGCCGTCGCTGCTGGCCGAACTGAAGGCTAGCGAAGGCGAACTGCCCCGCAAGTTGGATGCCGCCAAGGCAGCATCGCTGTCGATCGACAAAATCTCGGTCGACAAGGCAACGTTCGATCGCATGCATACCGAGGATCGGATGGCGAACGAAAAGCTGGCGGAAGGCATCAACGGTTTCACCAAGGCGCTCGAAACCTTGGAAGAACTGCTGGCTACGCGTCTAAAGTACCTCGAGAACTAAGGTTATCGGCGTGCCGCCGTGCGGCGGCGGGCGCCGAGAGACTGAAGGGCGGCTTAGGCCGCCCTTTTCGTTTTTGCGCTGGGACAAACGATAACGCCAGGCCGGGTTAGTCCAATTCCGAAAAACGGCGTCGCGCGTCTGTCACGAGCTGTTCCGCCGATACTGGGGATCTGCTTGGTCCAAAAACAAGGGTTGAATCCGATTGCGCCAGTGCCGCGGCGATCATCAGGACGCAGACGTCTTCGCGGGGATCACCGCCGGACTTTAACCGAATCGCCGTATTGATGGCCTCGGGCAAGTTGGCGACCGATGGATCGGCCAAAAAGTCAGCGGCTGAATCAAAGGCGATGTTAATGCCACCATCCTCGCCGTTGATGGTGCATGGCAGGTATCCCGAAGTTTCAAACGGCGTATATGCGTGATCCACCGTCAGCTTGAACTTCAGGCTCTTGAACACGCCGTGAAGTTCACTCAGCGTCGGCACGCTCGATCGCGCAGTCAAAACGGTATAGGCTTCGGCCACGTCAGTTCTCCTTAGCGTCGGTCGCGCGGAGTCATGCTTCCAATGCCATTTCGGCCCGCACGGCGACCATATCCAGTTCGCGCACGTATGCGATCACCCTCTCAAGGGAGCTAGCCGGCAAGGCGCCGGACTCGCGTACCACAACCACTTTCTCCTTGAGAACCATCAGTGTCGGTACCGACCGAATGTCAAAACCTCGGGAAAGCTGCTGTTGCTGATCGGTATCGATTTTTCCAAAGAACAGGTCGTTATGTTTCTCGGCCGCCATTTCGAAAATTGGCGCGAATGACCGGCACGGACCGCACCAAGTCGCCCAAAAGTCGAGAATAACGATTGCGTTATCTTCGATGACACTGGCGAACGTGTCATCTGTCACTGCAATGACCGCCATGGACGTGACTCCTCGGGAAAAGCCGAAACGGCAGGGTGGGTTTAGATGTAGATGAACCGGCCTTGCTGAACCTCAGGATAGTTCCGGCGAAGCGCATTAGCGATGGTCGCCACCAACTGTTTGTCCGAGGCTGCCGAAGCGCCGACAAAATCGGTTCCCTGTTGCCAAAGCTCGAAGTAGCAATGCAACTGCTCGTCATAGGCCGCGTCCGTTGGCGCCGTTGTCTTGTCTTGAAGGCTGACCCATCCTTGCTGATCGACTTCGAGGCGCCAATCGCGATCATCCTCGACCGATGCCAGCAGTCGGGCGACTTCCGCATCCGACCAGTCATGCTTGATATCAAACGTCATAACATCGCCTCGTCATTGCAATTGATCGTCGACTAACCCGTCCACCGGGCAACGGAATTGACCCGTTTACGTTTCGACAAGCGATAATCACGCCAAAACGCAAGTTCAAGAAAGTCAATTACCTACGTTGACCCACTCAAAGGTCACACTGTCTAGAACGCAACAAAGCAGACAAGGTGGAGACACTCACGCGCGCGACAATCTCGATGCCCCGCCGAGCACGGTGCTTCGGCTTCGTTATGCGTCTTGGTTCTTATCTATTCGCCTTTTATTCTTTTACGAGATGAGCGGACTCCAGTACTCTTTACCGCAGTCGGAGTCCGCGTCGTCTGAAAAGGCTGGGGCGCTCAAGTCCTCGCGGGGGGCTGACGCATTGAGACTAAGTGAGACAGAGTAATGACTGATGACAGCGGGTCGCCGTTTCAATATGACGCGAATCAGGTTGCCGAGAAAGTGCTGGTTGCTCTGCGTGGCCTGCGTTTTGGCTCCGTTGAAGTCGTTGTCCATGATGGACGGGTCATTCAAATTGAACGCAAGGAACGGCAACGTTTGAACCTGGCCTGTCCTGGCGAGGACGCAAAGTTCCCTCGGGCCGCTGATTCATAAGCGCTGATAGTCGATTTTCGCGAAACTGCCGACCGGATCACCGGAGGCCAATCTCAAGAGGGCTGCGCGCTGACCGGACGACCGGAGGCCACAGACCAGCTAATAACTAGATTATTCCATGTCTATGAATTCTATCGACCGCAACGCGGCCGAGCGAAAGATCGCGCGTGACTGGACAGTTGCGGCGACTTTGACAGCCACACTGATCGCCTCGTCTCATGACGTCGCCGCGACTGAGACGCAAACGACCGATTTCTATGTAAAAAATAGAAGCTACAGGACCGTGCCGGAAAGTGATCCACCGCGCTATGTTCGGAATTTGGCAAAGACCGGTATTGAATCGCTCCGTGATCTCGATTGGCTCGATGCTGGGTTGGAGCACCGCATCCGCTACGAATACCGCGAGAACGATTTCCGGCGCAAGCGGCAACTCGGCCATGACGAGCCCGTGTTATTGCGGACCCGCGTGTATCTCGGTATCCGAGATCTCGTCGACCCCCTCCGGTTCGCGGTCGAATTCCAGGATTCCAGAAGCTACAACAGCATCTACACACCGGACAACCGGGACGTGAACGAGTTTGAACTCCTTCAGCTTTATGGCGAACTGTACTTTAAGGACTTGTTGGGGCAGGGGCGGGCAGCCAGTCTTCGGGTCGGTCGGCAGCGGCTCGAGCTATTGGATCGCCGTCTGATTGCCGACAACGAATTCCGCAATACCTCGAACAACTTCGAAGGATTTCGGGTCAAGCTGGGTCAGATGCATGACGACTGGGAGATGGATCTTCTGGCGCTTCAGCCGGTCGAGCGGCTCAAGTATGACTTCGACCGTGCCTTCGAGGACCAATGGCTGTACGGCGCCGTGGCGAGTTGGCGCCGCTGGTCCGAGATCGTCACCTTGCAGCCCTACTACTTGGGCTTCAAACAGGACAGCAACAAGAAAAGGGGCAGCGACAAAGACCAGAACATCCACAGTACCGGTCTTCGCGGTTACGGGCTGGTCGGCAAGACTGGTCTGGATTACGACTTCAATGTGGTCTACCAGTTTGGCCGCAGTAACGGAGGCGATCAGCACGACGCTTGGGCGTCGGCGGTGGAGTTGGGCTACACCTTCGAGGATGCCCCCTGGAAGCCTCGCGTCAGTGCCTTTTACGGCTATGGCACGGGCGACGAAAATCCCAATGACAAGGTCAATAACCGCTTCAACGCCCTTTTCGGCTTTAACCAGCCGTGGTCGCGCAACGACTATTTCTCTTGGGACAACATGAACGCCCCCAAGGTCCGGGTGGAGTTCACGCCCCATCAAGACCTTCAGGTTGACGCCGGCTACAACCTTTATTGGTTGGCCAGTGACCGGGATGCCTGGCAGCGGGCCGACCTCCGGGACAAGACCGGTCGGAGCGGCGATTTCCTCGGCCATGAGTTTGATATTCGGGTGCGCTACAGACTGACCAAGCGCATCGCAACGGATATCAGCTACGCCCATTTCACCCCGGGCGATTTTCCGACCAACCTTGGTAAAGGTAAGGACAGCAACTTCCTTTACCTACAGGTGTCGTTCAGTGCCTTCGAATAACGCGCCCGCGCCGATCCACAGCCACCCATTAACTTAAATTGATCTAGAGGACGCCTCTCATGAAATCCTTCATCCTGACTTTCCTGCTCGCCCTCACGGTTGCGTCGCTCGCGCGGGCCGAGACGCTGACCCTGCTCAATGTATCCTACGATCCGACCCGCGAGTTTTATGAGGACTATAACCGCGCCTTCGCCAAGCACTGGAAAGCGACCAAGAAGCAGGACGTCACCGTCAACCAGTCGCACGGCGGCTCCGGCAAGCAGGCGCGGGCGGTGATCGATGGCCTAGACGCCGACGTGGTGACCTTGGCGCTGGCCTACGACGTCGATCAACTTCACCAAAAAGGCAAACTGATTTCGGAAGGCTGGCAAAGCAATTTCCCCAACAACAGTTCCCCTTACACCTCGACCATCGTGTTTCTGGTTCGTGCCGGCAATCCCAAGGGCATCAAGGACTGGCCGGATCTGGCCAAGGAAGGTGTGTCGGTGATCACGCCCAACCCGAAAACTTCGGGGGGCGCACGCTGGAACTACCTTGGCGCCTGGGGATATGGCCTCAAAAAGCTGGGCAGTGAAGCGGGCGCGAAGGACTTGGTCGGAAAAATCTATAAGAACACCGCGGTGCTCGACACCGGTGCGCGCGGCGCCACGGTCACCTTCATCGAGCGTGAGATCGGCGACGTGCTGATTGCTTGGGAAAATGAAGCGCTGCTGGCACTTAAGGAAGCCGGGAAGGGCAAGCTGGAGTTGGTCGCGCCGTCCATCAGCATTCTCGCGGAGCCGCCCGTGGCGGTGGTGGAATCAGTCGCTAAACGTCATGGAACGACCGAGGTGGCGACCGAATATCTGAACTACCTGTACTCCCAGGAAGGCCAGGAATTGGCGGCCAAGCACTATTACCGCCCCAGCGACAAAGCCATTCTCGCCAAGCATTCCGGGGAGTTCCCCAAAGTCGAACTGTTTACCATCGACGAACTTTTCGGCGGCTGGAACAAGGCGCAAACCACCCACTTCTCCGACGGTGGCGTGTTCGATCAGATCTATTCGAACGGGAAGTAGTCGCTACTCCGCCAAGCGAGCAGCGGCAAAGCGTTCTGCCTCCCGCTTGGCCCACGCCCGGAAGCGGGAATTTCGCCGCTGCACCATCACCGCCGTGCCCAGGTAGCCGAACGGCAGATTGGGCCCGTCGCGGAAGGGCCGCAAATAGGGATAGGTGATGCCCGGATGGCGATGATGATCGGCGTGCCGAGTCAGCCCGACAAAAATGAACAGGCTGACGCGCGAATGGCAACGCCAGGCGGTAATTGGCGCTGAGCCGGATGCATCGGTAAGGCCGTAGTGTTGAAAATAGTTGACGGCTTCCAGATGCCGCACCGCTCCGTAGGATTGGCTGATCAAGACGACCACGGCCAAGGCGCCGAATAGCCAGCAGTAGGTCAGCAGCCATAGCGCTTGCAGGCCCCAGCCGGTCAATGCCGCGCGCCTATCGGATCGCCAGGCCAGCCGAATTTGCTCGCTGGCGCTGCGTCGGAAGAAGCTTTCAAAGTCCTCGTCGGGCAACGCTGTCGATGGGTCCTCATGGCTACCCAACTTCGCGTGATGGAAGTGCTTGTGGGCAACCGCAAAATGGTCGTAGCACACAGTGCCAAGCAGCAGGCGCCCAAGCCGGCGCTGCCAGCGCCGACGACGATGGATCAGTTCATGGGCTGGGCAAATCGCGCCACAGACGAAGTCCGGCCCAACCATCAGATGAACCGCGCCGAGCGTGGCGATGCTATCGACCATGGCCGATCCTGTCGTCCACTTCAGGTCCGCGACCATCCCGCCCAAGGCCAGCACGTTTGCAACCTGCAGAACGCTAAGCAGATACAAGATGCCGTCGAAAAACCAGCGCGGCGCGGTGGTTGGCGGGGTTCGGAATTCGGCCGGGCTGATCAAATCGGCAGCAACCAGAAGCCACATCGGCAACGTCCACACAGCGGCTTCCCACCAGACATGCGGCCCGGTGATCAAAAAAGCCAAGGTGGCCAGCGGGAAGTACAGGCTTAGCAAATAGCCGATCCACCAGGGGGGTAAGCCACGCGCAAGGGTTTGCTCGAGAGGAGCTTTAGTTGAGTCGGATACAATCGCCATGGATTTTTAGAGGCGGATTATGCGGCGTTGGTTCGATAAGACTTACTACATTGGCCTGTGCGTGACCTATCACGATCCAGCCCTGGCGCTGGTGGCCCCGGACGGTTCCGTTCTCCACGCGGAAGCAACCGAACGGCCGCTGCAAAACAAGCGCGCGCTGGATTGCGTGCCGGACCAGCTTCACATGCTGCCCGGCCTTTTGGCCGAACATTGCGGCGACGCGCGCGAATTTGTTATCGCAACCAACTGGCAAACGCGACGGCCACGCTGGGAACATATCGCACACTGGCTGGGCTGGCTGTCGCCGCGCGGCATTCTCGGTCGCGAGGGGCGGCGGCTGCACGCCTGGATCCCGATGTACCAATTGCATCACATGCAGGCGGCGCAGCATCACGCGATCCGGCGGCGCGCCATTCATCTCGCGCGAGTTCTCCGCCAGTACTACCCGGATGTCCCGGTTCGCTTTAGGAACTACGACCACCATCTGACCCACGCCGCGCTCGCCTGTTTCGGCAGCCCTTACGACGAGGCGCTCTGTGCGGTCATCGATTCGTATGGAGAGGAAGGCTCCATGGCGTTTTACCGCTGGTCGGGCGGGCGGCTCGACGTCATTGCCAGGAGCAAGGGTCCGCAGAGCCTGGGATTCTACTATATGAGGCTCACCGAACTGTGCGGTTTTGACTGGGTCGGCGGCGAGGAGTGGAAGGTGATGGGTCTTGCGGCCTACGGTCAGACCGATCCGGCGCTGCTGGCCTGTTTGCGCGCGATGAGCCAAGTCGACGGATTGGCGCTCAAGACCAACTATCCCGGCTTTCGCCGTGGTCTGCGCGAACTGGAGGCGCAGACCCGCGCGCCCGAATCCGATCCGGAAGTTGCCGCCAATCTGGCCCAAACCGGGCAGCAGTTCTTCGTCGAAACCGTGACCGAACTGCTCAATGGACTCTACCGATCGGGGTCAACCGCCAACTTGGCGCTTGCCGGTGGCTGTGCCTTGAACTCCTCGTGTAACGGCCAAATCCTGGGGAAGACGCGATTCGAGTCATTGCACGTGCCCTCGGCGCCAGCCGATGATGGCTGCGCGGTTGGGGCCGCCTGGCTGGCCTGGAGCGGTGATCATGGTCGTGCGCCGGACCGTGGCAAGCCATTGGCCGCGTATTTGGGGAGTTCCATGGACGCCGTTTCGGTCCAACGCTTTGCGCGCCACGCGAATATCCCGGCGACGGTTTGCGAAGCCGAGGAACTGATCAACCGCGCCGCGCAGTTGCTGGCCGATGGAAACATTATCGGCTGGGTGCAGGGCAGGGCGGAGTTCGGTCCGCGCGCCTTGGGAAATCGGTCCATTCTGGCCGACCCGCGATCGCCGGAAATGGCCGAACGGCTTAACCGCGAGGTGAAGTTTCGTGAGCGATTTCGGCCATTTGCGCCCTCAATCCTGCATGAGTTCGGTCCAGACTACTTTGAGGATTACCAGGATTCGCCCTATATGGAGCGAACCCTGACGTTTCGCGCCCAGGCTCGCGAACGCGTGCCCGCCGTTGTTCATGTCGACGGTACCGGTCGGCTTCAGTCGGTGACCGCGGAACGCAATGGCCGCTTTCACGCGTTACTTTCGCGATTTCATGAACTGACGGGTGTTCCTGTCCTTTTGAATACAAGTTTCAACGTCATGGGCAAGCCGATCATTCATGCTGTCGAGGACGCGTTCGCGGTCTTCATGGGCTCCGGACTGGACGCCATGGTCATCGGCGATGTTCTGTTTCAGAAACCACCGGCCCGGCATTGATGGACTCGCGTTTGCGATTGCTTTGTTTTCGGCTTCTGTGTGGCGATGCGACGCCAGAGGACTTGGCAACCGCCGTGGATTTTCTCGAACAGCGCTTGCGCGATGCGACCCGCCCTGGCGCCACCTTCCCGGACTGGGGCGTCACTTGGACGCCGACCAGGCTACCGTCGTTGGATCAAGATCAGGCCAGCCGACCGATGTTGATGGCTTGGGCACCCAGTCAGCTCCTGAGTGGGGCATGGTTGTCGCGCGTGGCTCAACCGGCTAACGGCCATGGGAAAGCAGAATCCCAACTATTGGCTCTGTATGGCTTGATCATCGGATTGCGCGCGGGTGTGCCGGCGAAAACAGCAACCGCCCGTTTGCGGCTTGAATCACAAGGCGTGCATTTGCCGGACATTCGTCAGCGCGATTTTTTCCTTCATCCGGAGATTGCGGACTATTCCTGGACGTTACCCCTGCTGCATCTGACACTGTTGCATCGACCCCGTACCTTCTTGCCCGAACTGATTGGCTACACGCTCGCCGACGTCTGCCAAGCCAACGAAGAACCATCGACTCACGACGACCTACAGTGCCGTGACAAAGCACTCGCGGCGCTGGGTTCACTCGGGTCCGATAGCACTCTGCTGCAACGCGCATCGGCGGGCTACTGGGCTTATCGCCGCGAAGTGGAGCGACTCTGGGTTGCCATGGAGCGTGACGTGACGCGGCAGCGATCGCCCACCCAACGCATGGCAAGCCTTATCGAGGCGAAACGTCCTCACGCCCACGGTTATCACCAAAGTGTCATGTTGGATGGGCAGTCACTGGATGCCTGGTTTGAAGAGGCGAATGCGGCGGACATTGTCGCGAGATTGGCCGATTCGGACTTCGTTGATCGAAAGTGCCCAGTCGCCAGCCGATTATTTCGCGCGACCGAATTCGGCGGACCGATGTTCGGCGTATTTGACGTGAGCGAGCAGCGCAGGGTAGCGGAATGGATGGCCAACGCTGAAGCAATCGGGCTGGACGATGCGAACCTCGATGGGGATGCTGTTCAAGCGACTTTGAACCCCGCCCTGGCTGTGTCGCGGGCGAAGCCGAATTGGCCCGAGGGGACGCCGCTCACTGGCCGGCGCCCCCTATTTCATCAGTTGCTCAATGCCGAATCGCCCATTGATGCCGCGCCGTTCATCGACGCGGCAATCTCGCCGATCATGGCCCGAGCCCGATGGTTGCGACCGTTTTTTCGGGATGGCTTGCCCGAACGGTATTCCCCAGAAGCCTTGCACCACTGGGTCGACGCGCAACATGCGCGGGAAGTGGCGCGCTACCGCCCGCTGTCAGCGCCGCCACGGCTCAGCAAGGCGCGTTGCCGGTGGCTGATTCTGCAACTCGCGCCAGCCATCCTGGTCGATGGCGCCTGGTTGGCGGGCGTCGGCAGTTGGGCGGGGGCATTCGGTGTTGTCGACCGCAATCTAGTCCGCATCTATTCGGATGAACTTGGCGATGGTCAGGTCGACCGCAATCATCCCAATGTCTATCGGCAGTTGCTTCGCCAACAAGGGCTTGAAATCGCCGCACTGACATCGCCGGCATTCGCCGCCGATCCGCGTTTCATCGACAGCGCGTTCGCTATTCCCAATCTGCTCCTGGCCTTTGGCTGGAGTGGGCCGGAACGGCTTCCCGAACTGTTGGGCCTCAATCTGGCCATCGAGTTGAGCGGCCTGGGTGCCGGATACCGGCAGGCGATCGACATCCTCCGCTACCACCAGATCGATCCGGCGATCGTCGAACTGCACTTGAGCATCGACAATTTGAGCAATGGCCACGCCCGCTTGGCTACCGAAGCTATCGCGGCCTACCTGCGTGACGCCGAAAAATATGCCGACGTTGCTGGCCATCGCGCCATTTGGGCCCGAGTGGTCGTCGGGTACCGACTACTTGGGTGCGCGACACTACCGCTGGTATTGACCACCCTGATTCGCAATAAGTTGGAGCACTGGTGCGGCGGGCGATCGCTGTCCTCGGTGTGTCCGACCGGATGACGCAACCATGGCCGGCACGATGACCGGGAATAATTGCCAATACAAATTCTCCGCGTAGGATTAAGATTTCGTCCTGTAACATGTGTAGTGACAACTAGGCAGGGCAACACGTGCATATCCCGCTATATCGATGGTGTGGAGAATATGTCGGTTTTACCGATGGGCGTTGGTTTTATGAGGCAACCGGCGCATATCTGGCTTGGCAGGAACCGGATGGTTCGGTTTGGAATCGAGACGGCCATTACCTCGGCCAAGTCGTCGAGCGACATTACGTTTTGCGCCAGGAGCACGCTGTCGTGCGATCGAGACGAACGCCGCCGGTGCCGCCACTGCCCGTTAATGGGGTTGCCGCCTCGGGCAAGGTCGCTGCTCGTCAGCCACGCACGGGGTGGATCGATGCGCTCGCCGATTTAGGCGGCTTGCCTTACGGCGAGGCCTTTGTTGGGCTCTGGCAAGGACCAGGCGTTCAAATACGGTTTGAGGCTAGCGGCGACTACGAAATTGCCGACGAGACCCAGGTTCTAGAGGCAGGACGCTGGCGCTTGGTTGGTAGCCGCCTTTTCTTTGCATCGTCCTCGGATTCCCCAACGGCGATCTATCAGATCACAAGATTTTCCAAAGCAGCCGTCACCTTGTTGGAATGGGTTGAGGACACCGTCTCCTTGCCCTTTGAGTTGATACGCTTACCCTAGGTTCGATAGCAGCTTCGCAAGCTTCATCTCACAAAACCAAATCGTAGCACGCGGAAACAGGGCTTATTTATGTCTGCCATTCAAGACAACAGAACATTTACGATAACCAGTGTACTTGGCCCGAATAAGCTTCTTTTTTTCAGTCTCGACGCTAAGGAGGCATTAAGCCAGTGCTTCGAATATGAGGTGTCGCTATTAAGTGAGGATCACACCATCAATCCGGAGGCTGTCTTGGGTAGTGAACTCACCTTAAAGATCGAGCTCGGCAATGAAAAAACCCGTGAATTCACGGGTCACGTGGCGGAATTCAGCCTAGAGGGCGGAAATTCTCGCTATGCCTATTATCGTGCATTGCTCGTGCCCTGGCTTTGGATGCTCACTCGAGCGACGGATTGTCGGATTTTTCAACAGATGTCGGTACCCGACATTGTGAAAAAGGTCTTAGGCGAGCACGGGTTTAGTAGCGACTTGGTTTCTAATCTTCAGGAAACCTATCGCAAGCGGGAGTATTGTGTCCAATACCGAGAAAGCGATTACGATTTCATCAATCGGCTTCTTGAAGAAGAAGGCATTTACTATTACTTCAGCCATTCCGGCGGGCGTCACAAGCTTAATTTGATGGACGCCACATCGAGCCACCAAGCCAGCGAAGGTTACGCAACCATTAAGTATTTCCCGCCCGCGCCTGACAACGCGGCGCGGCGGATCGATGACCATATCTGGTCCTGGCAGAGTAAGCGTCAGGTGCAAAGCCATAAGATGTCGCTGACCGACTTTGACTTTACCAAGCCCAACACCAACCTAAGGGTCAATCTGAATATCCTTCAGGGTGGGCGGCAGAGATCGTACGAACAATACGACTATCCGGGCGGATATACCGCGACTGCCGACGGCAACCACTATGCCAAGGCGCGATTGCAGTCCGCTCAGGCAGACTATGAGCGTTATAGCGGCGAGGGCAATGTTTTTGCGCTGCCCGTGGGGTCAATTTTCAAGCTGGCGGATTACCCACGCCTTGATTTGAACAAGGACTATCTGCTGACCAGCGTGTCGCTGCGTTTGCAGTCGAATGACTTCATTTCCGGTGGCCAATCGAGCGCCATCATTGATGAACCATGCGGATTTCGGCGATACCCAAGGCAGCCACCTTCAAGGCGCCGCAAATCACCCCCAAGCCAGTGGTTCGTGGACCGCAGACCGCCATCGTTGTAGGAACCAATGGCGAGGAAATCATGACCGACCAGTATGGCCGGGTCAAAGTGCAGTTCCATTGGGATAGGCTTGGACAAAAAAACGAGAACAGCTCTTGTTGGGTTCGCGTCTCCTACCCATGGGCGGGCAAGGGGTGGGGCGCCATCGCGATACCAAGAATTGGGCAAGAGGTGATCGTTGACTTTTGGAGGGCGACCCGGACCAACCCATTATTATCGGTCGGGTTTACAACGCTGACCAGACCGTCCCTTATGCTTTGCCGGCAAATGCCACCCAGTCGGGCATAAAATCAAGATCGTCGAAGGATGGGGCAGCGGACAACTTTAACGAACTAAGATTTGAGGACAAAAAAGGCTCGGAAGAAATTTATCTTCATGCCGAAAAGGACATGAATGTCGTTGTCGAGAACAACGAGACGCGAAAGATTGGCTTCATCAAGAAGGATAAAGGCAATCAGACGATCGACATTTATAACGATCGTACGACCACCCTAGATCAAGGTAACGATAAGCTTCAGATCAAGACCGGTAATCGTGATGTGATCATCGATAAGGGAAACCTAACAACGAAGGTGAGTAAGGGTAATCGGCAAACAACCATTTCGGAAGGGTCTGATAAGCTTCAGGTCGCAAAGGGCGATCGCGACGTGTTGCTCGATCAAGGACATCATACCTTGAAGTTGGCACAAGGTAATCGGCTGACTCAATTGGATACTGGCGGAGATAAGTTACTTATCAAAACCGGAGATCAGGAAATTAAGCTCGACTCGGGTGCCTACAAGTTGACGCTTTCCGCTGGAAATCAGACGACAAAAGTAAGCGCCGGGAGCAGTTCGACCGAAGCGGGGACGTCGATTGAACTTAAAGTGGGTGCCAATAGCATAAAAATTGATCAGAGCGGCGTAACCATAAAGGGTATCAACGTCAAAATCGAAGGCCAAGCAATGGCAGAACTCAAGGCTGCGATAACGAAAGTTGATGGATCGGGAATGTTGATGCCAAGGGTGGCATTGTGATGATTAATTAAATCGATAGGTTCATGCCATGGCAGATAAACCTCTCTCCAAAATCACGATACCTTCGGCTGCTGCAGTTCTGAAGGATATAGAGCTCAGTCCCGAAGCAATCGAGTTACTCGATCCAAAAATGTCCCCCGCTGAGTTTTTGAATGCCTTGGTTCAAGGCGCTAAATTGCCAGATGCGGTGCGCTTTTTGGCGCGTGCATTGCCGCGACGAGAAGCCGCTTGGTGGGGTTGCGTGTGCAGCCGTGCCGCGACCGATGAGCAAACCCCAGCGCCTTACAAAAAAGTTCTAGAGCTTGCCGAGTTGTGGGTATTCAAGCCTACCGAAGAAAATCGGCTTCCCATTTTTGAGGCCGCGCAAGCGACCCAGTTTGATCATCCATCGGCTTGGGCGGCCATGGCGGCCTACTGGAGTACAGGGAGCATGGCGCCACCGGATTCTCCACCGGTGCAGCCTGCAGAAAACTTGACCGCGAAAGCCGCTGCGGGCGCTGTGATGCTCGCGGCTGTGCGTGGTCAACCGGATACGATTGAGCAAAAGTACCGCCGCTTCTTGGAGCAGGGGTAAAGACATCGCTCGCGGCGGGAATGGTCGCATTCCGGAAACCACAACGGTAAATTGACCGCTTAGCCAGGCGAAACTTTGGAGTACAGTTCCTATGGGTCAACCAGCCGCAAGAATAACCGACATGCACGTCTGCCCAATGGTCACTGGCATCGTGCCGCATGTCGGCGGGCCAATTCTGCCGCCTGGAGCACCAACCGTGTTGATCGGCTCAATGCCAGCGGCAAGAGTTGGGGACATGGCGACGTGCGTAGGTCCCCCAGATGTGATTGCAATGGGGGCATTCACCGTTCTGATCATGAAAAAGCTGCGGCGCGGATGGGCGACATGACGGGCCATGGGGGCAGCATCATATTGGGGCTACCAACTGTTTTGATTGGCTAGCGCCAGCGGCGGCTGAAGCCGGCCCGCAAATCTGTTCCATTGATTGATCACCGCTATAAATTTGGCTATCCTTGCGGGTTTGGTGCTTGGTGGAGCCATTCCACTAGCGCCTCTCCTTGCCTTATCGCCCTGCGAAAGGCTTTTCTATCCGTAAGGAGCTTTCATGAGACATTACGAAGTCGTCTTTTTTGGTTCACCCGGACCAAAGTGCCCAAGTACCTGCGATGACCGAACGCTACCGTTCAATCATCGAAAGCGCTGCGGGCAAGATTCACCGCTTGGAGGATTGGGGGCGCCGCCAGTTGGCCTATCCGATCAACAAGATCCACAAGGCACACTACGTGCTTATGAATATTGAATGCGATCAGGCGACTCTGGAGGAGCTTGAAAGCGGTTTCCGATTCAATGACGCCGTGTTGCGGAGCTTGACGATAAAGCGCGACGAAGCGATTACCGAGCCGTCGCCGATGGCCCGCTCGGAACACGATGAGAACGCCGGTGACGCCCTTGGCGGTGCCGACGACGACGAGGACGACGCCGTCGCCGACAAGACGGAAGTGGCCGAGGCTGCGGAGTAGTCGATCTTTATTATTGGATTCACCAGCGTTCAACCATTCGGATTTTTGCGATGATCCAGACAATTCAAAAGAAAGAAA